>VZDJ01000067.1:15537-30436 GCA_008694505.1 Cyanoderma ruficeps | reverse complement strand
ATCTCTCATTCTCCTTGTCTCTCCTGTCAGGGCTTTTTGGGTCTGGGGGAGCTTGAGAGAAAAGGAGCTAAAAATACTCAGTGAGGTTTTTTTCCTGGGCGTTTTTCCTCCTAAAATAAGGATTTTTGGGATTGTTGGGTGATGTTAAGTGTCGCAAAGGAGCATTTCCAGTTGTAAAAGGTGTTTTTATTTCTGGGATGACTTTTCCTTTGGAGGATGAGGCGTGGGGGAGGAAAATTCACTGTCCCAGCCCCTCGTGGTTGTATCAGAAACAAAATCCAGGATCTGCATCCGACTGGAGAACTCTGGAAAATGAGGAGCCACGTCCCTAAGGGCTGCTTTTGGGGGGAATTCATGTCCTAACAAACCCCAATCCCTGAAATAAGGGGGGGGAATATCAGATGAACAGGGGGAAAGGGGATGATTCCTGCATGGATTGTGTTTTAGCTGCTTCCCACTCCGAGGAATGAGAGTTTTTGTCCTGCATTTCTTGTTCCTTTTCAGATCATCGATGCCACCCAGAAAGGAAACTGCTCCCGCTTCATGAACCACAGCTGTGAGCCCAACTGTGAGACCCAAAAGGTAAAAAATAAAAACTGCTGGACCAAATCCAGCTGTGAGCCCAACTGTGAGACCCAAAAGGTAACAAATAAAAACTGCTGGACCAAATCCAGCTGTGAGCCAAACTGTGAGACCCAAAAGGTAAAAAATAAAAACTGCTGGACCAAATCCAGCTGTGAGACCCAAAAAGGTAAAAAATGCTGGACCAAATCCAGCTGTGAGCCAAACTGTGACCCAAAAGGTAAAAAATGCTGGGTCAAATCCAGCTGTGAGCCAAACTGTGAGACCCAAAAGGTAAAAAATGCTGGACCAAATCCAGCTGTGAGACCCAAAAGGTAAAAACTGCTGGGTCAAATCCAGCTGTGAGACCCAAAAGGTAAAAAATGCTGGATCAAATCCAGCTGTGAGCCAAACTGAGAGACCCAAAAGGTAAAAACTGCTGGGTCAAATCCAGCTGTGAGCCAAACTGTGACACCCAAAAAGGTAAAAAATGCTGGACCAAATCCAGCTGTGAGACCCAAAAAGGTAAAAAACTGCTGGGTCAAATCCAGCTGTGAGACCCAAAAGGTAAAAATGCTGGATCAAATCCAGCTGTGAGACCCAAAAGGTAAAAATGCTGGATCAAATCCAGCTGTGAGCCAAACTGAGCCCCAAAGGTAAAAATGCTGGGTCAAATCCAGCTGTGAGACCCAAAAAGGTAACAAATGCTGGACCAAATCCAGCTGTGAGACCCAAAAAGGTAAAAACTGCTGGATCAAATCCAGCTGCTCCCCCCTCTGGAGCGCTCAGAGTCTCCCTCCCTTATTTTGGGAATTTCTCTTGCCGTTGTATCGGTGACACCCAAACAGCCGGATTTAAACCCGGCACTTTGCTGAGTTCAGAGCCCTCAGTGCTGCTTTTCCAAGGCCCTCCAGGGAGGGCAGGGCTGGAGTCAAGGCTGGAATAACTCCCGGCGTCTTTTCCCCGCAGTGGACCGTGAACGGGCAGCTCCGCGTCGGCTTTTTCACCACCAAGCTGGTCCCGTCGGGCTCGGAGTTGACGTTCGATTACCAGTTCCAGAGATACGGGTATGTCCCCTCATCCCTCCCCTCCCTTTGAGCCCTGAAGGCTCCCTTGATTGCTTTGTTTACCTAATTGCTTTATTAATTATTTGCCGGATGCGTTGGAGCGGCCGAGGGCGTCGTTACCAGCACGGCCGTTGCGGTGACTGATATTTACAGAGTCGTTCTTAAAAACTCCTTCACCCCTTAATTTCATTCCACCTTGTTTCATTCCGCCTTGTTTAATTCCACCTTGTTTCATTCCACCTTGTTTCATTCCACCTTGTTTCATTCCACCTTGTTTCATTCCACCTTGTTTAATTCCACCTTGTTTCATTCCATCTTGTTTCATTCCACCTTGTTTCATTCCACCTTGTTTCATTCCATCTTGTTTCATTCCATTTTATTTAATAATTCCATCTTGTTTAATTCCATCTTGTTTACCAGGCTTACCAGTCTGATAATTGATATCCCATCATCAATTTTAATTCTTGGCACACCCTCCTCGAGCTGCTCTGTGCTCTTAGGGATGGATTCTGGGAGCTCAGATAAACTCCTGCAACACGTTCCCTCAAAATTTTCACTCCCTCATAAAAGAAATCATTAAAAGCAGGTTGAATTGGAGAAATGGGATTGCACCAACTAATCTGATTTTTGTGGGGAGAAACATCCTTGCCTAAAGGTTGATCTTTTCCTGTGTGGTTAAATTTGGCCCAGGAGGTCACGCTCACAGAGCCAGGGATGTGCAGTTGTGTAGGTTCAGGAGATGAGGAACAGGTGGGATTCCTGGCACAGGAATTCCATGCTTCTTCCTCTTTCCCGGTGTCACTGTTCCTACTCCATCCCTTTCCCAGATAATTACCTTCCCTGCCTCTTCCTGTCTGATTATTAATTAACCAAGCTCCAAACGTGGCAATATTCCTCAAGAATTCCCCTTCTTCCTTTCCCGCTCCTGTTTTATGGCTTTGCAAGTGCCTGAGGAGCTGTAAAACCCCCTGGAAAACACATCCCCTCTTCCTGGCCCAATCCAGGGCTGCAGGGAAAGCTCCAGCCTGGAATTTGGATCCCTTTGCCAAACCTGAGCCTCAGATTCCTCCGTTACTGAATCATAACTTGAGGAACATCCCTTCCTTTTTTCCATCTGCATCCTTCTCCAGGCCCTTCCTGTAAGCAGGAATGAGTTTTTTTGGTTGCATTTAAAGGTTATTCCTCCTTCCTAGAAATTCCTGGAATTGAGTTTCCCTGCTTCTCTCCACTGCAGAGCCACGTTCCTCCAGTGGGTTCCACGTATTTAAAATAAACCCCCCGGCCATTATTCCCAAGAAATTGTGGAATGGAGTTTAAAATGGATGGTGTGTCAAGTGGGAAATACAGAAGCTTGGTAGAAATATTCCTTGGGAATTATATTTATTCCAATTACTTTATTTATTATGTGTATTTTAAATATTTGTTGTATTTGTTGTATATGTTGTATTTATTATCTGTGGCTGAACATCCAACCCAAAGTTTCCCGTGTGGGTTTTGCTGCTTCCATGAATCCTGAGCTCATTCTTTATCCTGTTTTGAGCCCTAAAATTCAATATATGAGCTATAAAATGCTATGAAACACAAGCTTTTTCCTAATTCCTGAGGATAAATTCCTTTAGGAAAATCAGGATGCGGGTGGCAATGTGGGATAAGAAGTTGCCAACCCCACCAGCTCCACCTTTCCCTCTCTGGCTGCTGGTCCTTGACCTGTGGAGAGCCTGGAAGTGAGACAGGCTTGTCCTTCCAGCTGCCACAACTTGGGATCGTGGGAGCTGCGTTGGGAACAAAGATTTAATTTGGATTTTCAGCGGCTTTTCCCTGCAGAGCCCTTCCCATTCCCGTTCTCATTCCCGGCCTCCGGAGGGGGAGAGGTGGCTGTGGGAGGGCTTGAGCTGCTGCTGAAGGTCCCTTTGTGTCCCCTCTCCAACAGCAAAGAGGCCCAGAAATGTTTCTGTGGCTCCTCCAACTGCCGGGGGTACCTGGGTGGGGAGAACAGGGTCAGCATCCGCGCAGCCGGAGGGAAGATGAAGAAGGAACGCTCCCGGAAAAAGGACTCGGTGAGTTTGGCTCTCCCCTGAGCCCCAAGGCGGGAAAAATCCCTCTGGGATTGAGCCCGACCCTTCCCCGGCGCTGCCGAGGCCACCCACGTCCCCAAGTGCCACCTCCACGTGGCTTTAAATCCCTCCTGGAGTGGGGATTCCACCACCAGCAGCCCCTTTCCACGAGGGAATTTCCCCAATTTCCAACCCGAGCCTCCCCTGGCGCAGCTCGAGGCCGATCCCTCTCATCCTAAGGCTGTTCCTTTGGGAGAAGGTGACTCCTGGTGACCTCAGGGTTCAGTCTTGCCCATGGGCGCGCCAGTCAAGGTTGGATTGGTGACCTTGGAGGTGTTTTCCAGCTCCAGTGGTTTTATTTCACAAGGCCCCTCAAGATTGGTGTTTTCTTGGGTCTTCGGTTAAATCCTTGTCTCCTTTCTCCTGGTTATTTAAAAGTCCCACCGGAGAGTGGCTTTGCCAGGTTCAGTATTTACTCATCCATAACTAAACCTCACCATAAATTCCACGTGGATTTGAAGATTTGGGGTTGCTTCCCATGGTTTTTAAACACTGATGAAAGATGAACAGTATTGGCTTCACCATTTAGGGCATCACCCGAAATTCGGCAGCTCCAAGGGCAGAGTTTCTCCGTCTCCAGCTCGGGAGGTGGAATTTTAAGAGACAGCACCTGGAATTGCAGGGATGGGTTCTCACCATGTGGGAAAAGGGCAGAGAATCCAGAGCAAGAGGAATTTTTCTGGGTGAAATCTTCTGCAAGAACCTGCTCGGGCTCTTCTTTAATTCCTGTAAATTGTAATTATTCCGTCCTTGACGAGACAAACCTCTGTTCCTGTGGAGGAGGTTTATTCCTGATTCTTTTGGGAGGTTTAAAAATGCCAGTTGCGTTTTTATTTGTATCAGAGAGTGAAGAAACTAAGAAATAATTCCTAAATCATTTATAGAGAGTGAGGAAGCCAATCAAGAGTTCCTAAATCATTTACAGGGCGTTTTAAAACACTTAATTAGTCCCTAAATGAGAGGGTGATACTCCAGCGTCTGTGTGGAAAGGGAATCTCTGGTTGTAAAGATTAGAAATCCCGTTGCAGTTCATAATCCATAAATCATTACAAATTTATAAAGAATTTTTACAACTCAGAATATAAAGAAGAAACATGACCTGCACTTGGAGATGATTTCTCAGTTTGTTTGTCTGTGTGAAAAGATAAACTCAGGACCGGGAGGGTTTTGGTGCAACCACCTGGAGAACTTCCACCAGAGCTGAAACGTGCCATTCCTTAGGGAAAGCAGAAAATTCCCCGTGCTGAGGCTGAGGGAATCGTTTTCCTTTGGCCCTGCAGGTGGACGGGGAGCTGGAGGCGCTGCTGGAGAACGGGGAGGGGCTCTCTGACAAAAACCAGGTGCTGAGCTTGTCCCGCCTCATGGTCCGCATCGAAACCCTGGAGCAGAAACTCACCTGCCTCAAACTCATCCAGGTGAGCCCGGGGAGGGAAACACGTCCTGCTCGAGTGACATCCTCACCTGAGGAGGAAGGGGCAGTGTGGGAGGCAGGTCCTGGACTTTTTCCTCCATCCCAAGCTCAGCTGAATGGCTCCGGGATCCATTATCCTTCGGTTTTATTCCTGGTTATTTATGAGCCGTTGGAATGGTCCTGCTGGAGCAGTGGTGGGAACAGTCCTGCTGGAGCAGTGGTGGGAATGATCCTGCTGGAGCAGTGGTGGGAATGGTCCTGCTGGAGCAGTGGTGGGAATGGTCCTCCTGCTGGGTCCCTGCTCCAATCCCAGCAGTTCCAGCCGCTCGGATCAGGTTGGAGCTGCTCGGGTGCCGAGTTCTGGCTCTCCCATGGCTTTGCCCACGATCCCAGCGGAGCAGTTTTCCGTGTTTTTGGCTGGGGGTCTCTGACCGTTCCCGCTTTGGCTCCGCAGAACACGCACTCGCAGTCCTGCCTCAAGTCCTTCCTGGAGTGCCACGGCCTGTCCCTGCTCTGGATCTGGATGACGGAGCTGGGCGATGCCAGAGGGAGCACGGCCAACAACCTGAAGCTGCAGCTGGAGGTCAGTGATCCCCCGGGGCCGGGAGCTCCCACGGAATCCTCGGGGTGGGAAAAGCCCTTTGAGATCCAGTCCGGCTGTTCCCCGGCACTGCCGAGGCCACCACTCACCCTTATCTCCAAGTGCTGCATCCACATTCCTTAAATCCCTGCAGGAATGGGGACTCTGGCCTGTGCCAGGGCTGGCCAAGCCCTTTTTGTGGAAAAAAAAGTTTTGGCAGCTTTGTTGACTGCTCGGGATCACGAGGGTTGATTTTCTTTTCCTTCTGGGTTTTTTAAATACAAATCCGTGCCGAGTGTTCGTGGAAAACAACCTCAGGTGCCTCAGAACTGCAGGCCTGAACCTTCTGCCCTCAGGCAGATCCTTAATAAACGGAAGGAATTTGCTCCTGTGGTTTTCCTTAGATTCCTGAGGCAGATTCCATGAGCCAGACTTAAAGGTTGTTGCTGTTCATTCTGTGCTGGAGCGCCGGGATTTTGAGATCCTGACAGCCTGAAGTGGCACTGGAATGTTTCAGTTTTCCATAAGGAATTTGGGATTGGATGGCCAAAGCCATCTGGAAGTTCAAGGTCGTTGAGTCCCAGCTGTGCCCCATTCCCACCTTGTCCCCAGCCCAGAGCACTCAGTGCCACCTCCAGGTGTTCCTTGGACACCTCCAGGGATGGGGACTCCAAACCTCCCTGGGCAGCCCATTCCAATGTTTAACAGCCCTTTCCATGAAGGAATCCTTCCCAAAATCCCTCACCCATGACCTGTGACCATCGCTAGACCAGATATTTCGATTTTAGATGGGATGTTAGGAAGGAATTCCTGGCTGTGAGGGTGATGAGGTCCCAGCACAGGTTGTCCAGAGAGGTTGTGGACTTCCCATCCCTGGAAGAGTCCCAGGCCGGGTTGGATGGGGCTTGGAGCAGTCTGGGATAGTGGCAGGGATTGATGATCCTTAAGATCCCTTCCCACCAGAACATTCCGGGCCTCTGTAACCACCATGATACTCCAGAGTTAATTCTCCCCGAGAAAAGTGAATTATCCCAGATTTGGACGCAGCTTTAAAGAGGACACAGCCTCAAGCTGCATCAGGGGAGATACAGGTTGGATATCAGGAAGAAGTTTTTTCACCGAAAGAGTGATCAAATATTGGAATGGTCTGCCCGGGGAGGTGGTGGATTCACCATCCCTGGATGTGTTTAAAAGAAAACTGGATGTGGCACTGGACACCATGGTGTAGTTGAGGTGTTGGGGCTGGGTTGGACTCGATGGCCTTGAAGGTCTCTTCCAACCTCCACATCCTGCGATTCTGTGACCCCTCTGACCACGCCCTGCCCTTTTCCTCCCCCCCTTAGATCATGAAGACCCTGGAGCTGCTGCCCATCCCTACCAAGAACATGCTGGAGGAGAGCAAGGTGCTGCCCATCATCCAACGCTGGGCTCAGACCAAGACGGCCGTGCCTCAGCTCAGCGAGGGCGACGGCTACTCCAGCGAGAACACCTCCCGCGCCCACACCCCCCTCAACACCCCCGAGCTCCTGGCCAAGCCGGGCGGGGAGGGCGACGCCGACACCCCCAAAAAGCTGGTCTTCAGGAGGCTGAAGATCATCAGCGAGAACAGCATGGACAGCGCCATCTCGGACACCACCAGCGAGCTGGAAGGGAAGGAGGGCAAGGAGGACCTGGACCAGCTGGAGGCGGCCCCGATGGAGGTGGCAGAGGAGCAGCAGCAGCAGCAGCAGGACGTCAAAGCTGCCGTGGAAGCGCCGGTGGAGAGCAGCAAACCTGCAGAGCTGGAGGCCGAGCCCGAGGCTGAGGTCAAGGAGAGCAATGGGGCCAAGCTGGAGGAGCCCATGGCCATGGAAACGCCGTCGCAGGACGAGGAGGAAGGAGTTTCCGACGTGGAGAGCGAGAGGAGCCAGGAGCAGACGGATAAGATCGTGGATGTGAGCGACTTGGCCACCAGGCTGCTCGACAGCTGGAAGGAGCTCAAGGTAAGAGGCAGCTCCCTGCAGCTCCAGCACCTGGAGCTGAGGAAAAACGTGGAAATTTGGTGGTGGTGTGGTGCGGATGGGGCTGGTTTGACGTCTTTTGGTCAATATTTGGGAACTAAGTAAGTTTTTCGACTCAAAAAGTGCTTTCTATATAAATCCTCTGGTGCCGACCACCCTGGGTGTGACCTGAGAAACGTCCAGGTGTTGATGAAACCAGCAGCTGGTTGGGTTTGAGCACACGAGGACACCTCAGCCATCCTCTTGTTTCTTAGGTTGTCCAGGGAAGGGGCAGCTCTGAGGGATTCAGATTCCCAGGAGTGTTTTTTGGGTGGAAGTGGCCCTCATCCCTCAGTGTTGAAACAGATCGATGGACTGTCTGCTCCTGAGTTCCATCCTTGGGAGTGTTCAAGGCTACTCCTGAATGCCTGGAATGGAAATTCCCATCCCTGGAAATGTCCAAGGTTGGACAGGGCTTGGAGCCCTGGAAGGTGTCCCTGCCTGTGACAAGGATGGAATTGGAATGATCCTCGAGGTTTCCCCCCAACCCAACCATTCTGGGATTCTCTGAATTCAGTTATCCCAGCTTTTCCTGTCCTTTCAACCTCTGCTTTTCATCTCTGGAGCCTCCAGAGAAGGTCTGTTGGCCATGCCAGGTCCTCTCAGGGGCAGTGTTGGATCAGCCCCTGGGTGGTGACAGTTGGAAATGCCCGGATTTGGGCCTTCCTGGGGAATTCCCAAGTGTCACTCCCATCAGGGCCTTGTGGAACAGAAAACCTCTTCCAGGGAAGGGCCTGGTGGCTCCCTCTGTCCTCTGGAATCGTGTCCCTGTCCTGTGGGTGGCCGGTGGGATCTGCAGCCAGCGGCTTCTTCTTGATGGGATGCAGGAGGACATTCCAGCAACGGTTCTAAACTGAAAGAGGAAAGGTTTAGCTCAGTGGTTAAGGAGGAAATAATTCCTCCCGTCAGGGTGGGGAGGCCCTGGCAGAGGTTTCCAGAGGAGCTGTGGCTGCCCCTGGAAGGGTCCAAGGCCAGGTTGGAGCTCGGAGCAGCCTGGCAGGTGTCCCTGCCTGTGGCAGGGGGTGACACTGGGTGTCCTTTAGGGTCCCTCCCCATCCAAACCATTCCATGGCTCCGTGGATCTTCACTCTCCACTCAACACTTCAGCCATTCCTTGGGTTTCTTCCGGCCTTGGGAAGCTGTTCAGCCCTCGGCTGCTCCTGTAGGATGCCATTCCACGCGTTATTTTACATTCCTTATGCTCAAGGGCAGGAGGGCTGGGAGCCTCTTCAGTAAGTCCAAACCCAGTGAGGGATTCCTGAGGATCCAGCAGGAACTGAAGGCACTGCTGCAGTTCCAGCTTCCCGTGGGCTTGGTGGGACTTGGAGGCTCTTCTGCCCTTCTCTTAATCCACCACCAGCCCAGCTTTAATTACTGGAAGTCGTTTTAACCAAATTTTATGTTTTCTGCTGCATCACAGAGCTGAGGAGTTCATTTCCCCATTGGCTTTGATAATGAGTAATTAGAATAATGGGTGTTAATTGTGCTGTGGCACTGGAGCAGGTGGAGACCTCACCTCAAGCTTTGCTCGTGCCACCGCAAACACCAGGATTTAGAAATGCAGAGATTCCCAGGAGAATTCCAGGGACGTTTGACCTCAGTCTGAATTTCTCAGGAGGATCAGATCCTCCTGAACGTTGGCAGATTTTGGGGCACAATCATTTGGGACACAAATCTTAGAGGGGGAAGAAGGGAGGTAAAAGATGTTTCTGTAGAGAGGTTGGGTTGTGGTTTGGTGTTTTCTTTTCCTTTTTTTCCAAGTGGATCTGATCATTTGCCAGGTTTGAATTTGCAGACTCCTGGTGTGGTTTTCCCCTTGGGGCGACACCGCCAGGTTGAATTTGTGAGAAAAGTCCTTTTCCATCATAGCCAGGAGAGTTTTTAAGGTTGGAAAACACCTCCAAGATCGAGTCCAGCCTGTTTTAAACCAGAAGTTAAGTCAGGCCTTAGTCCTGCTCTTCTTTGGGGGCTTGTTTTGAGTATCCAGACTGAGTTGCTCCTTCGGAACAGCCGTGTTCCCTTCCACGCTCACGTGCACGGAACGGCGCAGAGAAAATGATAAAATATTAATAAAATATTCATAAAAACGTGTGAAATTTCACAAAACTCCTCCAAAATAGTGGTGTGAGACAAAATTTGATCCGATGGTGTCATCCCCGGGATTTTTGCTTTCTGTGGAGCTTGGAGAAGCTCAGCTTGGGGACCTGCAGAATTTTATGGAAGTTGTGGTCGGACCGTGGAGTCCTGACACGTTCCCATGTTATAGATGTGGATTCCTGACACATTCCCATATTTTAGATGTGGATTCCTGACACATTCCCGTATTTTAGAGGTGAATTCCTGACACATTCCCATATTTCAGAGGTGGATTCCTGACACATTCCCATATTTTAGATGTGGATTCCTGACACAGTCCCATATTTTAGAGGTGGATTCCTGACACATTCCCATATTATTGATGTGGATTCCTGACACATTCCCATATTTCAGAGGTGGATTCCTGACACATTCCCGTATTTTAGAGGTGGATTCCTGACACATTCCCATATTTTAGATGTGGATTCTCATCCTCTCAGTGTATTTATTAATGAACCTGACAGGTCGTGGTCTGGTTGTAGGGACGGGGTTGGATCTCACTAGCCTGGAGTGATCCCAGCAAATCCACCCCAAAAAATGCAGGACTGTGACACGGGGCTGTGACAACTCATTTCTCTCCTGTAAAACCATCGCAGGGAAAACTGGGAGCTGGGAATTTATCCCGTCCTGGACTTTTTTCGTGGCTCTGGGAGTTAACTGCCTCTGTCCAACTCTCGCCTCATAAGGTGCCACCAAAGCCCGCCCCGGATGTCGAAAAGACAAATCCAGGCTGGAAGGGGGATGGATAATTCCCCTTTCCCAGCACCCCCAAGCTTTGGAAAAGCTGGGTTTTCGGAGCGGTGGAACACCTGGCCTCGCCTGGGAGGGGGCGGGAGGGTCGGAAACGTGGTGACTTTAGCGCCGTCCTCTCCAGCCTTGCTGACCACCCCCTTGTAATTTCCACCGTTTCCATCCAGCTTCTCCGGGCAGCCAGAGCTGACCAAGGGGCTCCTTTTCTCCAACTCCGTGCGGAAGAAGGGAGAGGACATAGCGCCAAGAGCCGGGAAGATGGTTGGGAAGCTGAGCAGTGTGATAGGTGAAAGGAGGACAGAGGTGGTTAACTCGGGGATGCCGACGTTATTTTGGTGCGTCCATTGCCGGCAATGGACGTCGCTCCGGGGAAATCCCAGCTCCTGGCCTGAAAGGATTAAGTGAGCTTTGATTTTTTTCTCTACCTCTACACACAGGACTCCTAAGTCCTCCCAGGGCTCCAACACTGACTCTCAGTGACACCCCCTCGGCACGACACACACTCACAATTCCCGGCGGGACGAGTTTTCAGCCCGGGGCTCGTGGGCGCCGTTCCCGCTCTCCGGGGAAGCGCCGCATGGCTCCTCCCGGGCTGAAAACTCCCCCTCCGGTGCCCAAAGGTGGCTGAAGGACACCTGGCAAGGTTCTTCCAGGTGGATTGTGCTCAGGTAAGGCTCCGTGGGCTGATCCGTGAGGAGAGGCCCGTGGCTGCAGGTGACACGTGGTGTGGTGGCCCACAGACCTGTTGGAATCGCTGGGAACGAGTTTGGGAAGCTCTTCCCAACGTCCTCGTGTGGGGGCTGTGCTGCAGGTCGAAGCTGGGCGTGTCTCAGTTTCAGGAACACTGAAATGAAACTCACACCTCGGCTGGTTTAGAAAACTCCTTTAATTCCATCTGACTCCAGTGTTTATAGATATGTACAGAGGTCAAGAGATTGGCTGGACAGGTCGCCACCTCTCAACCTGGATGGTGGACACCACCATCAATCGTTTCTTCTCTCACAGGAGAAGAGTGTAAATATTCTAAGAATGGATATTGTTTTCATGAAAGCTGCGTGAGAAAGTTTTACAGAAAGACAAAAAGACAGAAAACTCAAAGCAACAGGCTGAGGTCGAGGAGCTGAGCTGAGGGACAGAGAGGATGTTTTGCTGCCGCTCTGCCTCACGTGGGGACCAAGATTTGGGGATCTTCCTCCAGCCCAGAGGAGGGCCCTCACCTTCTGGGAAAGGGCAGCTGGGAGTCGTGGCTCTGAGGATCCACAGCCCCTTTCCTTGTGGCTTGGAGAAGGTCTTGGCTTTAGGAAGGAATCTTCTGGAAGAGCCAGTCTTGGGTTTGGAAGGTTTTAGTTGGACACTTGTGGCCTTGTGGGTGTTTGTGGTGACTTGGAGCTCGGGGCTGAGTCCTCCCCCTGCCCTGGCCCAAACTGGAGTTCATTTTCACACTCACCTGGGAGCTTGGTAATCCTGGAATCAGGGAATTGGTGAGGCTGGAAAAGCCCTCAGGGATGATGGAGCCCAGCCATCCCTCAGCACTGCCGAGACCATCACTGCCCCCTGTCCCCAATGCCACATCCACAGGGCTTTAAACCCTCCAGGGATGGGGACTGCCCCTGTCCTGATCTGCTGCTGGACAACCCTTTCCACAGGGAATCTTCCCAATATCCAGCCTGAGCCTCCCCTGGAGGCCTTTTCCCCCTGGATGGGAAATCTCGGGTGACCAAAGGCAGCTGAGCTTCCGTCTTCCCCTGGGATGATCTTTCCAGGTCTCCCCTGATTTATCCTGGTGGCCCTTGGAGCTGCTCTGGCCTGTCCCTTTCCCAGTGAAGCCATCCTGGAGTGCCTGGCTCCGGGTCCCCTGCTTTAATCAGGAATTTTATGATTTGTTATAACTTAGAGGGAGGAATCGTTGGGGAGAACAATGGGATTGGGGGGTGGCCAGGCCGTGGCTTCCTGTGGGATTTTCTGGCCTTCAAGCAGGGATTTCATGGTGTTGGTCCTTCCTCTGGCTCNCAGGATAAACTCATGGAATCATTGAGGTTGCAAAAGACCTCCAAGATCATCAAATCCAACCTTAATTCAGGAATGGCCGAGGCAGCTGAGGGACAGATTTGTGGACAGGGCTCCATCAAGGCACAATCTTCCTTCCCACTGTGGGATCCCTTGGGCCGTGGCTCCATCCTGCAGCCCTCTTCCCTTTCCCAGGCCCAGGCTGGCTTGTTCCCTGAGGCTGCCCAGCCTAAATCCCATTTTTTCCAGGCTGGGTTGTTCCCTGAGGCTGCCCAGCCTAAATCCCATTTTTTCCCCCCTCCTTTCGTGTCGAACAGACTCGTGTCACTTTTCCTTCTGCATTTAATTTGCCCTGCAAATCCCTTCAAAAGCTGTGCTGGGAGCTCGGGAGGCCCTTTGGAGTTGATTGAGGAATTCTGCAGCTCCCGGCCGGCGGCTTCCTCTTCCAAAAATAAAAATCCCCTTTCCTGGGGGAGTTTCCCCAGCCTGCTGTGACCACCATCTGCTCTCCGTGGAGCAATTTGGACAAACCCCTGCGTTTGTTCCTGGTTCAAAGCCCTGGAGGCTCCGTGGAGTGGAGCTGGGGTTTCTCTCCAGCAGCACGCAGCTCACTCCCCGGTCGTGATTATCTTGGATTTTGGGGCTTCCTGGGCTGTTTTAGGGCCGGCCAGTTTGTTGGGATGAGGCCTGGAATAGGTTCCCCCAGTGTCCTGGTGAGCCTAAAGCGAGGTGTGGCAGGAGCAGCAGCGCCGGGATTGGAAAGTCCCTTTGCTCCAGGTGCTCCTCATCCTCCTCCTCTTCCCAGAGTCTTTTCCCAGGAATTTCCCATTCCCCATCCTGCTCTTTACTGGGATTGATCTTTTTTTAGGATCTGGAGAGTTGGTGCAGTTTAGCTCTTGCCAAGGTTTGCCTTGTTCATCCACGATCCCATTCCTTGGTGGCTCCTCATTCCCCCTGGGGGGAAATTTTTGGATGTGCTGCTCTGAAAATGGAGTTTAATGAGGGAAAGACAGAAAAAAACCATCAAACCCCATTGGTGGAAGGTGATTTTGGGGTTCAGAACCTGCCCCTGTGGTCACCTCGAGAGGCAGAGTCATCCCTGCCACCCGTAGCTGCGGAATTCTGGGTTAAAATTAAATCCAAAAAATTAATCCAATTCTGAAAATAGAATTAAATCCACAGATTTGTGGCTGGATGGGGCTTGGAGCAGCCTGGCCTGGTGGGAGGTTTTCTCCCAGTAATTTCCCATTTCCCATCCTGCTCTTTACTGGGATTGATCTTTTTTTAGGATCAGGAGAGTTGGTGCAGTTGAGCTCTTCCCAAGGTTTGCCTTGTTCTTCCACGATCCCATTCCTTGGTGGCTCCTCATTCCCCGTGGGTGGAATTTTTTTGGATGTGCTGCTCTGAAAATGGAGTTTAATGCGGGAAAGACAGAAAAAAAACCAGCCAAACCCATTGGTGGAAGGTGATTTTGGGGTTCAGAACCTGCCCCTGTGGTCGCCTCGAGAGGCAAAGTCATCCCTGCCATCCTTAGCTACGGAATTCTGGGTTAAAATTAAGTAAAAACAATTAATCCAATTCGAAAAATAGAATTAAATCCACAGATTTGTGGCTGGATGGGGCTTGGAGCAGCCTGGCCTGGTGGGAGGTCTTTTCCCAGTAATTTCCCATTCCCCATCCTGCTCTTTACTGGGATTGATCTTTTTTTAGGATCTGGAGAGTTGGTGCAGTTCAGCTCTTGCCAAGGTTTGCCTTGTTCATCCACGATCCCATTCCTTGGTGGCTCCTCATTCCCCCTGGGGGGGATTTTTTTGGATGTGCTGCTCTGAAAATGAAACATTTTCAGGAGTTTAATGTGGGAAAGACAGAAAAGAACCATCAAACCCCATTGGTGGAAGGTGATTTTGGGGTTCAGAGCTTGACCCCGTGGTCGCCTCGAGAGGCAGAGTCATCCATGCCATCCTTAACTATGGAATTCTGGGTTAAAATTAAATCCAAAAAATTAATCCAATTCTGAAAATGGAATTAAATCCACGGATTTGTGGCTGGATGGGGCTTGGAGGAGCCTGGCCTGGTGGGAGGTTTTCTCCCAGTAATTTCCCATTCCCCATCCTGCTCTTTACTGGGATTGATCTTTTTTTAGGATCTGGAGAGTTGGTGCAGTTTAGCTCTTGCCAAGGTTTGCCTTGTTCTTCCACGATCCCATTCCTTGGTGGCTCCTCATTCCCCCTGGG
>VZDJ01000066.1:875150-1001834 GCA_008694505.1 Cyanoderma ruficeps | reverse complement strand
CAGAGGGGCTGAGGGAGCCCGGGGGGCTGATCCTGGAGAAGTGAAGGAGCCGGGCCCTCAGCAGAGGAGGACACTCCACCTCTCACCGCTCCTCTGACTCTGCAGCCACAGCTCGTCTCTGAGCTTGCTTGTCCTTCATGGCAGGGAATGTATGACCAGTGCTGAGCCCTGGCACTGGGATATTCCCACCCATAGGCCTTAGGAAGCTCTTTTTTTATTAGTCCTAACTTTTCTTGTAATTTTCTTGCCATTTTCTTGCCACACATTTCCAATTCATAAAAATGTTGAAGCTTTTAAGAGTATTAAGGGTCAATAAAGTTGATTTTTTTTGTGCATTGTTGTGTTATTTTGGTGTTACCTATGAGTGCTGCGGATGGCAATTGATGGTTTTGCACAAGGGCTCCAGACCAGCAATAAAGTCGAGCCTGAGCATCACAACAATATTTTATGTGTTGAGGGCTGCTGGAAGTCAGAGCGTGGGCAATATTCTCTTGTCTGTTTCTTCGAAAGAAAATTTTTTTTGATCCTTTTCTCCACTTAGCCAGTAACCTCCTAAAGGCCTTAGGAAGTTTCTGGGTGGCCCCAGAAGTCTTGCAGGCCCTTGAGACAGCAGGGAAATGGTAGGATCATCCCTGGGGTGCTGAGACAGACCCACAGAATTGCTGGGCTGCAGAAGCTGCCATAGAAGGCAGCTGAAGCCAACCAACACGGCTTTTGCAGCCTCTCAGCTCCCAGCTGCATCTGATGGTGACTGAACCTGGCAGCAGCTTTGTGATAAACTTCTTAAAACTTCTTAAAGAGTTGATCTCCTGAATTTGCCCCTACAGACATAACCCACAGCAGTTTTCATGTTGATGAATCGAGGAAGAACAGCCTGAGGTTTTCTGTGCTGGCAGTGGTAATGTCCCATGGACAAAGGGATGGCAGCTGTGACCACAAATCTCTGCATTAACACTGCGTGGAGCAGCCACAGCTCTTCCTCACAGGGTCATCTGTATCACAGGGTGGATTGAGTTGAAAATCATCTACATGTCAGGCTGATCTGTGGATGTCTGAGGACATTTTGCAGAGCGCTTCACAGTTTTTCACTTCTAACTACCCAATCTTAGAAAACACACAGGGATGGACTCTGTAGTAAGCAATACTCATGCAGATGACTGAAAAAGTAATCAAAAGCAAGGAAATAGTAATAAATCCTGGAAGAATAAATACTGAAATGAAATAGTTATATTAGAAAATAGGAAATGTATTTAGAGAGACTGGGTTTCTTATGCCAGAAAGCCTTGAGACAGCAAACCTTGAATAATTCACCAGTTCAAGAATGTACCTGCAATCCCACTTGTTCAGGGGCATCAAAGAAGGAAGGAACCATTCTCCTGCTTTGCTTGGAGTTATGCTCACTAATGATGAAATATGTGGGGGAAAGGCAAAGCTCTAAAATAAATAAATTCCACAGCTGAGATAAACACTACTCTGAGACTCTAAGTAGGTGTAATTAATATTTTTATATTAATGTTAGGCAGCACAAAGGTGCTGCTGGAGGTGGGGTGGATGTAGCTTTGAACTAAGCAGGAACCCAGAGAGGAGCAGCCTCTCTGGCAGGAGCTCAGACTCCATCCATGAAGGATGAACTTTTCTCCCTGCCCACTTCCCATTTCTAGCAACCCACACCTGAATTAAAACACACCTCTACTTATTCCCTAGCACATGAACTCACCTCCATGGAAACATCTCCCCATTCCACAGCCCACACTTGAGGAAATGGGGTTTTTTTTCTCCTGTTCATCAGTACAAAAGTGTAAATTTTCTTGGAAAGCAAAGAAAACTGGCAATTTCGGTGCAGGTTTTGGTGGCAATGGGCCATCAGCTGTGACTGCAGGCTTTGAGTACAGAACCTGTCAGGTTCTCAACATATAAATAATCAGCTCTATTCATCTTTCACTCTGTTGGCCCTTTCAACCATCAGACATCTTGTTGCAGATGAAATGGTGGTTGAGGGTGGTTTTAATTTTTTTTTCCAGTATATATCTTTTCTTTCTTCATGTTCTACTGTTCTTTCCCCAGAGGTTTTGGAGGGGTTTTTTAGCAGAGCTTGGCACTAAAGCTTCTATCACATATTTTTAAGTCAAATTCTCACATCCTTGTATTACCCTACCTGGCAGATGGACCTAAACCAATTTTTTCCCCTCTAATAAGAAGCAATTAGGTTTCATGAGGAGTTGCTACTTCATGAGCTTCCCATGGGGCAAGTGGTTACTTGGAATCAGACTCACCTGGACCACACTCACCAAGGGTCAGGGTGTTATTTTACAGCTTTGGCTTTCCCCAGGGTCATAAACACCAAGGGCTGGAGCCCCTCTGCTTTTATCTGGGCTGGGGCATAAATGTGCTGTTGAAAACATGATCAAGGAGAACATAAGTGATTTTTAATCTCATTTCTATAATGTTTTTTTAAATTAGGAATAAAAAAAAATAAATGAACATTCTTCAGATTCTTCAAGCACAAAAATCAGAAACCACTCATCTGTGCCTTCCCTGTTGGGGGAAGAATGGGTAAAAAGTCCTTCTATTGCATGCCAGAAAAACCCTCCTGTGAGGCTGCTGTACACTTCAGTATACTCTAAGTCACCTTTCATATACTGCAGGAAAGAAAATTATTGTGGTCTTGATGGTGAATAAAATACAACCTGTTTCTGCTGGGTTGTTTCCCAGCCTACCTGTTAGGCAAGGTTTTAGCTTCACAAATTACTTGAAAGGCTGGGAAGAGAATCTGCCAGATCATTTGCTCAGAGAAGGGCTGGTGCAAAAAAAATCAAACCAAAATCAGGCAGGGTAGGAAGTGATGAGCTTTTCATTTGGCTGGTTCATGGAATTGTACAGACACTTCATATTCAGCTTTTTGCATCCACTTTTGCCTTCTACTTCCAAGTTGGGCTTCCAGTTCTTGCTCTTCCAATCAGAGCCTCCCTTATGTCCCATCTGGAACATTAATTTTCACCTAAATTCTGTTTTCATGCCTGGGCTGCTGCCTTATTCACAGGATTTGAGGTTTCTGTTTGCTACTGAAGGCTGGTTCAGGTTCTTGGCCTTTGAAGAGTTTCATGAGCAAACTCCTTCCTTCCCACTTTATTTAACATTAACCTCATCCCTCCAGAGGTGTAGAAGGGAAAAGAGTCCCTCCCAGGAGCAGGGGAAATGGCCAGGGAATCGCTGGGGAAAGTGAAGTGCTCTTTGTGCAGAGGAGCCTGGGGAAATCTGAAGGTCTGGGGAAGGGAAATATGCAGGAATGTCACGTTCCCTGTAATTACAGTGCAGAGCAGCTCTCCCTGTTAATGGGTTGGCATTAGAGGAGAGCTGAGTGCCCAGGATAAGCTGAAGCCCATGGATCAAACACCAGGGGTAATAAATCAACAGCTGGCCTTTGGTGGCTCAGCAGATGAGCAGGAGAAGCTACTTAGGATGAAAAAACAGATCCATCACCATCTGAGTCTGACAGGTCAGGAGAGGAGATTGGCTTTTCATTTATATTCAGTGAAAAACAAAATTAAACACGGACCCTCCATTAGCTCCCTCAAAGCAAAGTGCCATTTGACCCACCCAAAGCCAGCACTAAGTGCTGATTTCCCAAAGTCTGCCTAATTCCTGGGGGTCCAGTTTCAGGTGGCACAGCACAGCCCTCCCAGTAAGCCTGGGAGCTGCAAATCCAGCTCATCCTCAGCACAAGGGATCCAAAAATCCGTGGTTTTTCATCAAATATCCCGACTTGGAAGAGACCTATAAAGATCATGAGGTGCTTTGGTGTGTTTTTCACCAACATTTTGGCTCTTGGACTACCTGGAGGGAAAGGCACAGAGAATAAACAGGCAGGGTGACAAGGACAAAGAAGGGCAAGTTTGCAAGGCCACTGTCACAGTCACCCAATTTTACACTTTTTGATAAGGATCACCCAGAAAAATGCTGCCCATGCACGAGGAAGCACAAGCCCTGATCAGCAAAAGGGTGAAACGAATCCTCCTGGGCTTCCTCTTCCCCAGGCTCCAAACTTGGCCTCTTTATTTAACTCATTGCAGCCACAGAATCATTTAGGTTGGAAAAGCCCTCCAAGATCACCAAGTCAAACCGTTCCCCAGCACTGCCAAGGGCCACCACTAACCCACGTCCCTGAGAGCAACATCCACTGCATTAAAATGTCTGGGCTTGAGTACAATTCCAGAGGATTTTCCCCCAAAGTTAAGTATTTTATATCCACAACAATTTAGTGCACTTAGCATTTGGGCACTGCCATCAAAACTAGGGACACAAATGGGTGGAAATGAGAGCTCTTTCCAGGATTATCCCAAATACTCCTTCCCTGTGGAGGTGCCACCTTTGCCTGGTTTTCCCCCTTTTCTGAGGGGGGCACTCTCAGGGGCAGTTGGAGTCTTGGATATTTAGGCCTTGGGCTTGGCCAGTCTGGGAATTTTATGTTCCTGGCAGAAACCTGTGATGTCAGCAGCAGAATTAAGTGTTGCTCAGTTCAAAGATGAGGGGAGCTGATTTGTGTTCAAAACTCCCGAAAAAAGGTTTGTGACAGGGAAAGGTTTGGAGTGGAAGCAATGGAGGGGCTTTGGGCAGGGGGTGGTGAGCAAGAGAGAGTGGGAGATCCCTGGGCTGGCAGACTGTGCAAACCATGACCTGCAGGCAGTGCCCAGGGAGGGGATGGCACTGCTGAGCCCTCCTGTGGAACCCCAGCTCCCAGCAAAGCCAAAGGGATCCCTGAATGCAGCTTCATCTCCTGCCAGGAATCCCAGCCAGAGCAGCCAGGCACAGTCACAGGGAGATAAGTGACAGCAGGGCCACACCTGACCTGGAAATAACCCCCTCCTTGGAACCTCCTTTTCCTAGTGCAGAACTATTCTCAGCTGTGAAATTGAGCCCGGGGAAGCCATTCCTTCTGGACAGATCCAGCATCACTGCCAGCAGCTCCCTGTGCCTCAGCTTTGTCACCTGCCTCTGCCTGGTGGAGGGAGACCTTACAACCTCAATACATTGCAGCTCTTATGGGATTTGAGGAATTATTATTCCCCTTCAGGATATGAGAGCTCCCTGAGCAGGAGATGGATTTTTCTCTGCGGGCTGGGTGCCTTCATCAGTTGTAAAGCTGTAGGAGCATGTGTGGTGACATCAGAAAAATGCCCCTGATGAGGATGTCTGGGCATCTCTATGAGCAGAGCTGACATGTTGAGCCAGAAATCTCTCTTGACTTGACCTCCAGAAAATACACCACACTGCCAGCAAACCCAGGACCCTGAGGTTTCATTACTGAGAGAGAAGTGAATAGTCCTCAAAAGCTCAAACAAAGCCCATTTGGGCTGGTCTCCATGACGGGGAGGCTGCAGCAGGAGTTGGGGTGATGTCTGCCTGCAGCCCATCAGTAAATGTGTTTGATTACAGCCCATCCCTGCGTGGTGTGCAGCACCCTCTGAGCAGGCTGTGCCATCTCCTGGAGCTGATTGTGTGCAGCAGAAGGAACCCAAAACAAGGCTAAANACCCAAAACAAAGATAAAAAAAAAAAAAAAAAGTCTCATTTCTATGGGGAAAACAGAAGCTGCTGAGGCAGGAGGTGTGTGGTCCATGCTGCTACTCCCACTGCTCCCAGAGCTTCCCTGCAACAGCAGGAACAGGAGTGGGTGTGGAAGGAGCAATAACCAGGGATTACACAGCTTTGAATTTATACTGATTAGTGGGCCCTTTTCCCATCAGAAGGAAAATCACACACAGGCAGGCCCTAACAGACACAAAAATCCAACAGGTTTTTCAGCCCAGCTCATGGCATCTATTTGACAACTCAAACCCCCACATTTTTGTGAAGATTTTGTAAACGTGCAGAAATCTGATGCCAGAAAGAGCCCAAGGTGGGGAGGTCCTGGCACAGGGTGCCCAGAGAAGCTGTGGCTGCCCCTGGATCCCTGGAAGTGTCGAAGGCCAGGCTGGATGGGGCTTGGAGCATCCTGGGATAGTGGGAGGTGTCCCTGCTCATGGCAGGGGGCAGGACAAGATGGGCTTTAAGGTCCTTTCCCACCCAAGCCATTCCATGATTCTGTGATTGACATTTGGGCCTCCAATGGGAGCTGTGTGTGAGCAGAGGAACATGTCCCTGCAAGCACCATGAGGATCAGAAGGAGCAGCAGCCACTCCTCCAAGCCCAGGGTGCTGCCCAGCCTCAGATCCACCTGCTCCAGCAGCTCATTGGGAAGCTCCTGCAGGAACACATGCAAGGAATTGTTAAGAATTGAGCAAGTTGCTTTTTCACTTCATTTTGCCCAAAGTGAGCGGGAGGGAGCTTTCCCACCAAGTGTGTTGTGATCCAGCACTGTGCCTGGGGACTGTCAGCTCCCAAACCTGGGGCTTTGGGGGATTCCCAAATCACCCAAATAATGCTGGAGGAGATCCTGACGTCTCCTGTGGTAGCTGGGCTTCCAGCATCCCCCAGTCCCACCTGGAGCACCCTGCCTTGTGACAGCACAGAACCTGCAGTCTCAGTGCCTCCCCTCCCCAGCTCTGAGCCGGGGTTTGTATCATGAGGTGTTGGCAAAGCTCGGGGGGTATATTTCTGGGACCCTCTCAGACCTTCTGGCAAGAGGGAAATGCAGAGCACATCTGTCACCTGGCAGGTCTGAGTGACTTGAATGCTTTGCTGACAGAGCAGTGCCAGTTACAGTCCAGGGTGAAAATCCATTTTCATCCATCACACAGTCCCAGAAGGTGGCAAACATCCAACACTTGGGACAGCTGGAAGGCTGGGAAAGACCCAGAACCCGGGGCAAAGCAAGGCAAATTCTTAATCCCTTGGTTTTACAGAACAGGATGTTAAAGCTATGGAAAACACATCTGTTCTCAGAGCAGCCGAGGGGCATCCCTGCTTTTAGGGCACCCCAGACCCACAGGGGCTGCTCATCTTCTCTCCTCTGCTTCCAGAGGGTGGCTGGAGATGCCCCTGGGCTGGGAGGAGGAAGGGACACACTCCAGACAGAGCCACTTATCCCTCAGAGTGACTGCAAATGTGTTTTGGCAAATACCAACAGAGATCTTCCAGCTCCCCCCTGACCCCTGAGGAGCACCTGAGCAGCTGTGGGGAGGCTCTAATGAAGATGTCCCCTGGTGATTCCACCTGGGGTTAAGCATGACCCTGCCCAGCTTAATGATTAAGCTAAATGACAATTAGAAGTGTTTTCACCTGGAGGGAGTCAGCAAGGACACCTCGAACTATCCCAGTTTGCTCTAAGCCCCGTCCAACCTGGCCTTGGATGCTTCCAGGGATCCAGGGGCAGCCACAGCTTCTCTGGGCACCCTGTGCCAGGGCCTGCCCACCCTCCCAGGGAACAATGCCTTCCCAATATCCCATCCATCCCTGCCCTCTGCCAGTGGGAAGCCATTTCCTCTGTCCTGTCCTTCCACCCCTTGTCCCACATCCCTCTCCAGCTCTCCTGGAGCCCCTTTTAGGCCCTGGAAGGGGCTCTGAGCTCTTCCTGGAGCCTTCTCCTCTCCAGGTGAGCACCCCCAACTCTCCTAGCCTGGCTCCAGAGCAGAGGGGCTCCAGCCCTTGGAGCATCCCCATGGGCTCCTCTGGACTGGCTCCAGCAGCTCCAGCCATGTTTTCCTTGTCCTGCAGCCCCAGAGTTGGGAATAGCAGAAATCGCAACCAGGATCCTACCAGGCAGGGAGGAAGTGAAAGATGAATCCTTTCACCTGCTCCTTGAATTCCCGGTGCAGGTGCCGGGATTGTCTGAACCCCACTGGAATGTGGATGCTGCCCTGCCTGCCAAGGCCCTTCGGCAGAGGACGGGACAAAGAGCCCCGGGGCAGGATGTGAATAGAGATGAATTTCAGAGGAGTTCTTGATCTTATCATTTAAACCTTCTGGCTTGAATGAGGCAAGAATCCACGTGGAAACCGAGGAGACCTGGTCAGCTTTGAATCCAGGTTTGCATCCCAAGTGCCTGGGGGCTCCCGGGAGGGACGGCAGCTCTAAGTGCCAAATCCAACAGCGCCTTTCTGAGCTGGGAGCGCTCATTTGTCACGGGAATGTGGTGACGTGGTCAAACACCGGCTCGGGAGTGACCTTTGCTGTGTGATGGAGTGGGGTCCCCGGCTGTCATCGCCACAGGGGATGGAAACAAGCTGGAATTGGGATGGAAATGGGATGGAAATGGGATGGAAATGGATGCTCCCGTTCTGCAAACGCTGGCCAAAACCCCAAGAGCTACCCCAGGGACAGCACTGGAGAAGGCTCAGCTGCAGGGAGCTGTGTCCCTCCTCACCCTCCCCACGCTGCTTCCTGGGCACTCATATGCTGATGGATTTCTCTACCTGGTAATGCTCCCACAGCCTTTTCTGGGAAGTTTGCTGCATATCTGGGAGTCGGGATGTGTTGATGAGTGCTTCTGTTCTGTGAATTGCTGCTGGATGGGGAGCAAAGCACTTTGATTAGCAGATCCTGCAATAATACACACACGGATGAATGCCCCCATCAATAATGGATAGATAAAGTGAAAGTTGCCTTCAGGAGGTGTTGCTGCTGGCAGCAGTGCTCGGGGGAAGGGATGTAGCCCTGGGGGTTTCTCTGGCGGATTTATCCCTTAGGGACCCTGGCTTTTCTCCCAGGGAACACGGGACAGGACCAGAGGGAACAGCCTCCAGTTGCACCAGAGGAGGTTTAGGTTGGATATTGGGGAAATTTCTTCATTGGAAGAGTGATCAGGCACTGGAACAGGCTGCTGAGAGCAGTGGTGGAGTCACCACCCGTGGAAATGTTCAAAAAAGTTGTAGATGTGGTGTTTTAGGGACGTGGGTTAATCGTGGGACCTGGCAGTGCTGCCTCATGGGACTCAGTGACCTCAGAGGGCTTTTCCAAGCTAAACAATTCCACGATTTTCCCATGCAGGACCCTGGAGGATGCTCTCCTCTCCCTGAGCACCCCTGCTGCTCTCAGGTTGCCCAAGAAGCACCAAGAGCTTCAATGCTTGAGACCCTTCTGGGACAACTTTCCCAGCTCTGATGGTGAACATCGCCTTTAATTAATCAATGTACCAGTCGTGTGTTCTCAGTGACAGCTGTGTCCCAAGCCCACCCTGGCAGGACAGCAGCTGTTGGGGGTGGGGTGCTGTCCCAGCCCCTCTTCCCATGGCTCCCGCTGGCTCTGAGCACCCCATGGATCAGGATCCAGCCCCAGCTGAGCCTCGAGTGCTGCAGTCGCTATGGAGACCCACCTGAAATGCATCAATATGGAGAGGAACAGCTCGTTCCTCATGTCCCCGTTCAAGGGACATGGGAGAAAATCCCGTCCAGAGGGACCACACTGGGACAATAACGTCTGGAGTTTTGTGATTCCTCTCTAGGGAATAGCATCCACCTGCTGTAGCCCTGGGCTCTCCCCCAAATCCAACATCCTTGTGGGCTGAGCCCAACCCGTGCTCCTGCTGCCGTTGGATGGATTCACACAGGGAGATCTGTGGGGTGCAGATGTGCAGTGTCTGTCTGGGAGGGGGACGTGGCTGGAATCATCTTCCATGAGTTATCATGGAATGGTTTGGGTGGGAAAGGACCTTAAAGCCCATCCAGTGCCCCTCCCTGCCATGTCCAGGGACACCTTCCAATGTCCCAGGCTGCTCCAAGCCCCATCCAACCTGGCCTTGGCCAGGATCCAGGGATCCAGGGGCAGCCACAGCTTCTCTGGGCACCCTGTGCCAGGGCCTGCCCACCCTCCCAGGGAACAATTCCTTCCCAATATCCCATCTGTCCCCGCCCTCTGGCAGTGGGAAGCCATTCCCTCTGTCCTGTCCCTCCAGTCTCTTGTCCGAAGTTCATAATTTGTTAATGAGCAAACACCCTGGTCTTGGCTCATGCAGGGGGAGGCACCTGAGGGCTCATTTCCCCCCCAAACAGCAAATCCTTACCCTGGGCTGCTCCAGCACTGTTATTTGTCACTTGGAATAACCAGACTCACATCACTGGAACCACAGCTGTGACTCCTCATCTGACTGACTCCTGTGTCTGCTCCCAGCCCACTGCAGCAGCTTTGAGGCAAACATCTTATTTGTGCAAAATAAATGCGTTTTCTGGTGCGTTCAGCCAGTTTGGGGGGGTGAACCCCACCCTGCTGCAGGGCAGGGTCGGCAGCAGCATTGCAGCAGGAGGGAAGCACAGCTGCACTGGGGGGATGTGGGGGCCTGGAAGGGCTGCACTGCTGGTGATTCAGGGGACCCCAGGGGGATCTCCCCTGCTACTCCAAAGGCAAAACCCAGCCCTGCCCCCAGCACAGACCCCCCCTCCCCACTGCCAGCCCGTGTGGTGGGGAGGCAGCATGGCCAGGGCCACCAGGATTGTCCCTACCCTTGCAGTTCCCCTGGCTGGGTGATGGGACCCATGGATGTCAGGGGCTGTGTCCCTGTGCTGGATCCAGTTCTGTCCCCAGGGGAGGGTGTCCCCTCAGCCCCCCCTGCCTGCACAGGGGCTGTCACCGTGCCAGCACCCAGCCCAGGGGACAGCCAGAGGGACACGGAGCCTGAGAGGTGAAGGACTTCACCTGGAGCTGTGTGATGGGAGGGACTCTGGGGGAGACTGAAGGGCTCTGGGTCCTTGATCCAGCCCCTGTGACCCACAGTTCGGGGGCTGGACCCCCATCCCTGTCCCCGTGTGATGCAGCTGGGGACCCTCAGTGGGGCTGGACCTGGACCCCCATCCCTGTGTGATTCCCGGGGGCTCCGTGGTGGGTCCGTGTTGGAGCTCCGCGGGCGCGGGGGCAGCGGCGGCGGGACCCCCCGAGTCCCACCGGGCGTCCGGAGCCCCGGGAGGCGGTGCCGCCCCCGAACTCCCCCCTAAGCCCCCCCAAAACCTCCCTCCCGTCGGGGCACGGCGCTGACAGGAGGCGGCTCCGCCGCAGACGCCGCTCGGTCACCGCCGCGTTCACCTCGCGGAGCCGGGGCTGCCCGTGACACCGGGAACAGCGGGAACAGCGGGAACAACGGGAACACTGGGGCGGCCAGAAACACCGGCACTGCCGAGGCTGCCGGGAGCACCGGGAGCACCGGGACATCGGGAGCCCGGTAAGCGGGCGGAGGAAGCGGCGGAGCCCCGGGACCACAGCACGCACCGAGCGGGACCGGCTGGGGACCCTCGTGGGGGACAAACCGGGAGGTCCGTGCTGGAGAGGGGGTGCTGGGCTGGGGTCGTCCAGCCTGCAGCGATGGGGAGCCCCGGGAGGACCGGGGAGCCCCGGGGGTGACGGAGCCGCTCCTCCGCCCAGCCCCCGGCCGGGCTGGGAGGGGTCTCGGCCAGCAGGATCGGGGCGGGACGTGATGGGGCGCGGCTGGTGTGGGGGTCCCAGCCTGGCTGGGGGTGGGCGCCCAGGGGACCCCAGAGAGTTCTCGCCGCCTCCTGTCCCTGCAGCGCCTTCCCCGGTCACCCAGGGGTGCCAGCCACCTGCCGGGTGGCCGCGGTGGCACTGGGGCTGTCCCTTCGGCTGTCACGGTGGCGTTTGCTCCCCTCGGGGCTGGCAGTGGTGGGTGGAAGCTGAGCAGCCTCATCCAGGACCCGTGAAACATTTACACCCTGGCTGCTCTGCCTGGTGCTCCCCGAGGTTTTGGCTCCATCAGGGAAGTGACCCGGGGCTGTGGCAGCCCAGGACATTTCCAGGATCTCCTCTGCTGGCTTGGGAAGCACATCTCTGTCTGTGCCGGCTGCGGGTGGCTGGCAGAGCCGAGCCGTCCCCGTTCACCTCTCACCAGGATCGGGGTCCCCGGCCCAGCCCCAGGCGCACCCCGGCACTGGGAACGCTGGTCAGGCTGGGAGCAGCTATGAGGGAGATGCTTGGAGCTGGATCCCTGTGGAGCCTTGTCCAGCTTGCCTGGATGTGCCTGTTCTCCTCCGTGCCGGTGAGGGCCGGGCTGGGGCCGGGGGGCAGGCGGGGTTGGCACAGCTCTGAGCCCTGCGGGGCGGCTCCATCCCGGCTCCGTGCTGGGTTCTGCCCAGCCCCGGGGAGTGGCAGCAGTTCGCGGTGGCAATCGAGGCGCTGGGGCTGGAGGCTCTGACCCAGCTCTGGGCTTGCAGCACGGCGGGGCTAAGGTGCTGGAGAAGACCTTCGAGGAGTGGCTGCGGTACCGTGACGAGTGCCTGAGGAGGATGGCGAGCGAGCCCTACCCATCAGGTACCCAGCCCGGCTCGGGGGCACACAGAGCCAGGGCTGGGGTTTGTCCCTCCTGCAGCATCCTCTGCTCTGGTCACCCACGCAGGGTGAGCCAAGGGACTGACAAGGACCTCCACATCTCAGATGGCATACCCAGGGCTGGGATGTCCTGGGTGGCTGAGGCTGGTGTGGGGCACCTTTCAGGGTGGCATCAGCCCCCTCAGAGGTGCTGGGATAGCAGGGCTCGATATGTCTGTGCCACCAGCGCCTGACCCCGGCTTTCCCTGTCCCTGCCCTCGGAAGGGCTGTTCTGTAACAGGACATTTGACATGTACGCCTGCTGGCCCGACGGGAGCCCCGGCACCGCCGTCAACGTCTCCTGCCCCTTCTACCTACCCTGGTTTGAGAAAGGTGAGGATGCCCTCCTGCCATCCCGGAGCTGGAAGCCAGAGCTGAGCCGTTCTGGGGGTGGAGAGGCTCTCAGGGCTCCCCTCCCTTGGCCTGACATAAATGGACCTGGGGGAAGGGGACGCCTGGGGCTCAGAGCAGAGCCAGCCTGTGCCCTGCCCGTGCCTGCCCTGGAGCAGGGCACTGAGCAGGGTCAGATCCACCATCCCAGAGAGGGGCACGGGGAGCCTGGGGGACTGTGCCGGTGCTTTGTGCCCGCAGTGAAACACGGGCTGGTGAGCCGCAGGTGCGGCACCGACGGCCAGTGGGTGACAGTGAACGGCAGCCAGCCCTGGAGGGACTACTCCCAGTGCGAGGATGAGCTGGAGGTCACTGCTGAGGAGGTGGGACCCTGGCTGGGACCCCAGGGATGGCCAGGGCAGCCTGGCCGGGGGTGGCCACGCACCCACCTGGGCTCCCTGGCGCTGTGCTCACCTGCAGGAAGGCGCCCGCCGCCTCATGGTCAGCTTCAAGGTGCTCTACACCGTGGGGTACTCGCTGTCGCTGCTCACCCTCATCTCCGCCCTGCTCGTCCTCACCGTCTGCAGGTAGGACACGGCCCCGCCCCGCTCCCTCCCCGCTGTGCCGGCCCCGCCTGACCCCGGCTCCTGCAGGAACCTGCGCTGCACCAGGAATTACATCCACGCCAACCTGTTCGCCTCCTTTGGGCTGCGCGCCACCTCGGTGATGGTGAAGGACGCGCTGCTGGAGCGGCGCTGGGGCGCGGAGCTGGTGCAGGTGGCTGACTGGGAGGCTCTGCTGAGCCACGAGGCACGTGCTGGGCTGGTGGCAGCGTGGGGACACCGCCCAGGGCAGGGCTGGGGGGGGGGGTCGGTGCCCATGCAGCCCCAGACACTCGCTGGGTGGTCCTTGGGGTGCCAGTGGTGCCCATGCTCCTCATAGATGAGGTTTTGGGGTAGCTGTGCATGGTCCTGGGGTGCCCATCCACCTGCTGGACACACTTCTGGGGTGCCTGGGCTACCCATGACCCAGTGGGTGAACACTGCTGGGTGAGCTCTGGGCCTGTGGGGCACCTGGGGGATGAGCCCCTGGTGCTCACCTGATGGGTGAGCTCTCAGGGCACCCCTGGCCCATGGGGGAGCTCTCAGGGTTCTTGGGGTGCCTGTGCAGCACCATACCCCCGGTGGATGAGCTCCTGGGGTCGCTGTGGGTGAGCTGTGGGGTGCCCCATGGGTGGCTCTCCCATGCAGGCAGCGCTGGGGTGCCGTGCAGCGCAGGTGTTGATGCAGTACTGCATCCTGGCCAACCACTACTGGTTCCTGGTGGAAGCTGTCTACCTCTACAAGCTGCTCATCGGGGCCGTGTTCTCCGAGAAGAATTACTACAGGCTCTACCTCTACCTGGGCTGGGGTAGGAGCCACCTGGGTGTGGCAGGGACAGGGACAGTGCCTGGTGTCCCAGCCGGCCCAGGAGGGTGTGGGGTGGGGGCTCTGCTACCCCGGGTGTCCCCCCCAGCACGGGGGTGGTTTCTCAGCTCAGGAGGGTGCTTGGTTTTACAGGGTTTGCTGTGTGACTTGCAGGGACCCCCGTGGTGTTCGTGGTGCCCTGGATGGCCGCCAAGTACCTGAAGGAGAACGCAGAGTGAGTGGGGATGGAGGGAGGGAGGGAGGGAGGGTGGATGGATGGATGGATGGATGGATGGATGGATGGATGGATGGATGGATGGATGGATGGATGGATGGATGGATGGATGGATGGATGGAGGATCCTATTGGGATGCTCAGAGGCTGCTGAGGGTCCCTGAGTCCCGTGGCTGGGGCAGGAAAGCTCTTGGGTCCTGCTGCCCCCAGCAGAGGGTGATGGGGCTGCTCTCGGTGCCCCCCGGCAGGTGCTGGGCGCTGAACGAGAACATGGCATACTGGTGGATCATCCGCATCCCCATCCTGCTCGCCTCCCTGGTAGGGAACAGCTGCCAGCCCCGGGCCTGCTGGACAGCAGCAGCTCAGCCCCTGGATCCCATGGGCAGGGCTGTGATCCCCAGGGGAGCTTCCAGCAGAGGCCAGCTGACTCCCTAGTTCCGGGGGTTCATGACGAAGCTGGGGTGCTGAACCTGAGAGAAAGGGGCTGGGGGTGGCCCCTGCTGCTTCCTAGCCGGGATTTTGGGATGGCAGGAGGGGAGGAAGGGCAGCAGCAGCCTTGGCAGCACAGGGGGTGCCATATCCGGCTGGGTGAGTGTCACGGCCAGGGTGGGGGTGCTGGGCTCTGTGTGCCTCTGCCCTGTCTCCCCCTCCCAGATCAACCTGCTCATCTTCATGCGGATCCTCAAGGTGATCCTGGCCAAGCTCCGGGCCAACCAGAAGGGCTACGCCGACTACAAGCTGAGGTGGGCCGGGAGAGGGGCGGGGACAATCTGGGATAACGGGATAACACCACCTGCACACCCCCTGCCCCTCTCCAAACCTCTCCTCCACCCTGCACATCCTTAAACCACCGCCCTGGGATTAACTGGGAGCTTTACTGTTCCCTCACTCTCCCCAGGCTGGCCAAAGCCACCCTGACCCTCATCCCCCTCTTCGGCATCCACGAGGTCGTTTTTATCTTCGCCACCGACGAGCAAACCACGGGCGTCCTGCGCTACGTCAAGGTGTTCTTCACCCTCTTCCTCAACTCCTTCCAGGTGAGGTGGGAGTGAAACAAGTCCCTGCTCTGGGCACAGCACGGAGCAAAGATCAGGGGGTCCCTCTCTGAGCTTGCCCTCCCTGTGGTGATTCTATGGAAGGGCGGCACCGTCTCTGCTGCCCTCTGCCCTGGAGAGCGCGGTGCTGCCTCCCGGGCTCGCTGGGGCCGCGGTGCCGTGGGGATCTCAGCCCTAAAAGCGCCCAGAAGTGGCCTGGGGGGAGCGTGAGCCCAGCCCAGCCCCCGGAGAGGGACAGCGAGGGGGGCTCACTCCTGGCTCTCCCTGCAGGGTTTCCTGGTGGCTGTGCTGTACTGCTTTGCCAACAAGGAGGTAACGTCCGTGTCCCCGTCCCTGTCATGGCACCTCCAGCCCGGCTTCCCCAGCCCATGCTGTGCCTGCAGGGAGGGCACAGCCAGGGATGAGCCCCTGCTCCCTCCCCTCCATGGCAGGTGAAGTCCGAGATGAAGAAGAAGTGGCAGCTCTGGAAGCTCGACCACCCCGTGCTCTGCTGTGCCCAGTGAGGTGGTGACCAGCCAGCGCAAGGGGCTGCTGGCCACGATGGCCACAGGGGCTGGCTGGAGGGCAGGAGGCTGCAGGAAGCTGTGCTGGGCAGTGCCCACCGGGCAGGGGACTGTCTGGCTGTGCCACACTGGAGCTGCTGGGAGGGACATCGCTGCTGTCACCCGAGAGGGAGGTGGCACCCCTGGCTCTTGCTCATGGCTGTCCCCTCAGCAGGGCCTCACCGGGGGCTGTGGGCCGTGCCTGCTGCGTCCTCCCAGCGCCTGAGCAGCAGCAGAGCCTGGCAGCCTCCCCAGGACAACTCCCCCACAGCCTGGGACAGCCACACCGACCTGGGCACCTGTGGGATCCCAGCAGCCGTGGGGAGCCCGATCCTCAGCACTGGGAATGGGAGATGCTGCCCCAACCCAGCACCCTGGGCCACACCTCAGCCAGGGCTTCCCTGTCCTCCCCTGTGTTCAGCCCAGGACCATCTCCAGCACCCTGACAGCTCCCAGGCACCCACAGCCACCCTGCAAAGCTCTTCACAGCGAGGGGCTGCTCCTGCACCTCCTCCCCACCCTCATCACCAACACAGAACAGCAGCACCCATCCCCTCCTGGCTGCTCTCTCTGCACAAACCCCCTGGTGTCCCCTCACCCTGGGCAGGGCCAAGGATGGAGCCTCAAAATCACTTGGGAGTGAAGGATTTGAGAGCAGCAACTCAATGGGGCAGAGCCTGAGCTCTCCCATCCCAGGTTCAGCATCCAGCCCAGCCTCCTCCTGCTTTGTGGAGGGAAAGATGGGTTTCCAGGCCTGGCAGGAGCTCAGGAACCATTTTACTGGGCAAAGTCTAAAATCCTGGAGGTTTGATTTCCAGTGGGGTGCCAAACATCATCCGACCCTGGCCAAGCAGCCTGTGGAGCCCAGGAGCAAGGGAAGCAGTGAGGTGGTGTGGACTGAGCAGGGCTGCTCCTGTCCTGGTCCTCTGCTCTCCTGGAGGAGCCCAGAGCAGTTGGGGACACTGCAGCCCCTTGCTCTGACCCTCAGGAGCAGCACGGGCATGCTGCCAGAGCTTGTTCCCACCACATTCCTTCCTTTGCAATGCACAAGCCCCCTCCAGGCTGGAGGACGTGGCTGGGATGCTCCCAGAGATGCCCATGGACACAGGAGGTTCTCCAGGTCCTGGAGGCTGGGGAGCCTCTCCCAGTGCCTCATGGAGGAGCTGCCTCAGGCACACAAAGCAGAGAGGCTGCACCAGGCCGGAGTCACACAGGAACAGTCCTGGATCGATGGAACCCCCACGAGACCATTTTACACATTAACTCACTTTTCAGATGTAAATAAATATTTATTTTTCAGCAAGCAGAGCCTGCTGCTTCTGTCTGCTCCAGGGAGGGAAAGGCCTGGTAGGCACAGACAGCTGAATCTCAGAAAGGACTGGGGTACAAAGAACCTTAAAAGCTCATTCCATTCCACCCCCTGCCATGGGCAGGGACACCTTCCAATATCCCAGGTTGCTCCAAACCCTGTCCAGCCTGGCCTTGGACACTTCCAGGGATCCAGGGGCAGCCACAGCTGCTCTGGGCACCCTGTGCCAGGGCCTGACCACGCTCCCAGGGAACAATTCCTGCCCAATATCCCACATATCCCTGTCCTGACAGTGGGAAGCCATTGCCCCTTGTCCTCTCATTCCAGGCCCTTGTCCCAAGTCCCTCTCCAGCTCTCCTGGAACCCCTTTAGGCTCTGGAAGGGGTTCTGAGGTTTCCCTGGATCCTTCTCTTCCCCAGGTGAACAGAGCCAGCTCTCTGAGCCTGGCTTCAGCCCTTGGATTGGAGGACCTCTGGCTTCTCCAGCAGCTCCCACTGTATTCCCACATCACCCAAGCCAGGCAGTGCTGGGATGCCAGGGATGAGGCACTCCCAATGCCCTGGAGGCTGCAAGCTCCTGGCAGAGTAGGCTGGAAAACCCTGTGTAGCATTCCTGATTGTCCTGCATGAAATCAGGGAACTTATTCATGATGCCCCAGCTCCCTGCAGAGAAACCCACACACCACACACAGGCTTCTCAGTTTTATTCATTTATCCAAATCAGCAAACGCTATTTTTCCTCGGACAGCTCACCTTAGGGTAGCACCAGACTCCTGCTGCCTGCACAGCCACCCTGGCTGCAAGGAATGCTGCTTCACATCCTGCAGTTAAGGAATTGCCTCCTCAGGGATACCCTGTTGTAGATTTCCCTCCCTGCTGACGCCTTGTGTGCTCTCACAGCTGGGCTCCTGCAGCACCTGTTTGGGGCCTTTTTCCTTCACACACACACACTGCCACCTCTCCTCCCTTTCCCCAGACACTCTAATCTACATCATATTAATCCCACAAACTCCCTTTATGCCAGTCTCAGACTTAGCAAAGGCAGCCCCAAATCCCTGTAGTCACCTTGCAGCCACTGTTCTGAGGGCACTGCTGAGCCAGGGCTCCCTTGGCTCTCCAGGTGCCCCAAGGCCTTTTCCCTTAGGAATTTTTGGGGGACTTTGCCTTAAATTCAAGGGAAACAGCACTAACAATCCCATTTTACTGCAGCCAGAGGCAGCACCAAGGCTAGGGAGAGACTTGGGCACTCCCCCCCTTCCTCCAGTGACAAGGAATGAGGGACGAAACCCTGAACAGTTCCCAGCACAGCCTCAGCCCTGTGAGGAGTTTCCATGGGTGCTGCATGAGAATTCCCTCCACCTCAAACTCTTCACGGTGAAGCTCCCGCAGCCCCATCCTGCAGCTGGCACTGGGTGCCCACGTGCTCCACGGATTTGCCCAAGATGAAAAACCAGTGCCTTGTGCTGAGGGTGGGAGGTAACCACAAGCAGGGAGCAGCACCCAAAGGGGGGGGACACTGCCAGCACACAGGGTCACAGCTGAGAGGGCCACACCTGCCTGGTTTGGGACAGGGGTTGGCTCCAGGAAGCACAGACCACTTGTGCCCCTGCCTAAATGGACTCAGGCAGCTCATCAGAAGGGGTGACCAGCTGAAAGAATGGAGCTGGATGGGCTTTTATATTTGGGATCTGTGCCCAAGGTCCAAAAACCAGAAGGAACACACAGCTCCGTCCTCTTCCCAAAGGGACTTGTCCTGATTGATCAAGGTCATCAGTCATAGACTTCAGATTTTGATTGTTGTGTTTTTCCCCCTTACAGGATTCAGGAACAAATGCGAACAGAGTCACTGGAAACCACCTTACACCAAGGTCCCTGGCACCAGACCCCTCACCCAATCCCAGGGTCAGGGCAGCCTCTTCCTGCACTGCCTGTCCTTGGCAATGCCCACCCAAGAACGCCCTGGCAGAATTATTTCCCAACACTAAGCCTGCAAACCAAAGGCAGGCAGTGGTGAGGAGTAAAGCTTGGCACCACAGCTCCATCTGGGCCGTGGCTCCTTTACCCAGCTCCCATGAGGCACAGAGCTATCCCTGCTCCTGCTCTGCTGCCCTGGCATTCCCCTGCTTGCCAGAGGCGTGGGAAGCTCAACAGTCCCAGCTCTTCTCTCTCCTGTCTTTCCAGGGGAACATCTGCCTTGCTGGGATCTTGGCCCTGGCAAACCAGACCAATGACCTGTGCCATGAAGCTCTGACCACAGGCCAAGTTCTTGGGGATGAAGTAATGGCGATGTCCTGGTTCTGGCCAGGACAGAGTTCATTTTTGCAGGACCAGGATCTCTCCTGTACACTTCTGTTATTACTGTTGTGGCTGTTACTGTTCCTTATCTCATTGCTGTTCCCAGTAAAATGCTTTTATTTCTACCAGTGATCTTCACCTTTTGTGCCTCCAGTTCTCCTCTCCATCCCAGCCCAGGGGAGTGGGTGAGTTGGGAGTGTTTCAGTAAATGCCATTCCTAAACCACCTGTCCTGAACATGATCACACCCAGCCCCTGAGGGCAGCAGGAACCCAAAGTGATCCAGAATGGGCTGCCTGGAAGAACAGGCTTTGAAACCCAGACCTGGGGTGGCAGTAGAGCAGACATTCCAACTAGGAACAGGGCTGCACTTGGAGCTCCACTGCAACTCAAAGAGTCAAACATCACAAACTCCACTTCCTTCACCCCTCCACAACAAACTGCCTTCTTTATGGCCTCAGATGCACTCTGTGGGCCAATGCCCACGGCACAGGAGGAGCCAGGGACACATTTCAGAGGCCCTGGGGAGCTTAGGATGCAGAAAAGGAAAATGAATTGATTGCTGTGTGCAACTGTCACCTTTCTACCACCACCCCACCCTGAACAAGGGCTGCAGGAAGCTTAAGGCAGATAAAACTTCCATGCTTGGAGCTTCTCCTCCAAACCTAAACCTTTCAAACAAAGATCCTGGGAGCCGTGAGTCAGGTCCCAAGAGTTGCTGGTCGTTGTCCTCTGCTGTCCCTCATCCTCCCAGCTGTTTTCTGGTGGCCACAGCCTCCTCTGTGCCCTGCCGGCTGCGGTGGCCCTCGGCACGGCCCCGTGCTCCCTCTCCCGGCACACTCAGCTTCCGGGTGGAACAGTCACCCGACGTCAGAATTCCTGCGGCCACCAGGAGAGAGGGGACAGTCACCCTCTGCTGGGACAAGGGGGCTACAGGTTTCCCAAAGGGAGAACCAATCCGAGGGCACACAAGGACAAGTCAGAGCCCACCCCTGGTGTGTGGGCTCCAAGCGAGCTCTGGGCACGTGGCAGTGAGGGATGGTGTCCCCTCAGTGCCACAGGCTGGGACTGGCAGGGAGGGACAGTGTCCCCTCAGTGCCACAGGCTGGGACTGGCAGGGAGGGACAGTGTCCCCTCAGTGCCACAGCCGGGGACTGGCAGGGCAGTTGTTCCCACTCACCCTCCTGGCTTGGTTATGGCTTTGGCCGGCTCTGCCCGCTGTGCCCCAGGGCTTGGAGCCTTTGGAGGTTTTGAGTCACTGTCTGCAGAGCTTTTCCTGAGGACAAACCAAAGGGAAAAAGCAGCATTAGGAAGGGGCCAGGAGGCAGGAAAGAACAGGCTGCACTCAGCCACTGCTGTGCTGCCTTGCTGCTCTGAAAACAGGGGTGTCTCTACTGTCTGCAAGTTGCTGGGACAATTTCCTGTCACCAGGAGAACAGGACACAGGATTAGGGAACCACTTCCCCTGCAGCTCTCACCCCTGAGCAGGAGATGCAGGGACCACCCCCCACCCCCACCTCTCAGCCAGGACCTGTCACCAGGGGATGATGCAGAGCCCAAGACCTGCAGCAAGAATAGCACCAACTCCAGAGCCTGGAGACTTCCCTGAACGAGCAGGGATTGTGGGCTCTCTCCCAACAGCCACTCCAAACCCCACCCAGCCATGCCTCCCCCAGCACAACAGCCCCTCCACATGCCCAGAGTCCTTCCCACCTTACCCATCTCTCCCACACACTCCTCCAGCACAGCTGACAGCTCAGGCAAGCTCATGGACTTCAGGGAAGGTGGCCACCCTTCCAGCACTGCAAGGACAGCGACACAGTTAATCCATCTGCAGCCTCTCTGGGACAGAGCACACAAGGGGCTGGTGCTCCTGGGAAGCATCCCCAGCCAAAGAGATTCTAGTTTGGGGTTCTGAATCACATAGGAAGAGAGCTGGAGCTGCCCGTGCCAAACTGAGGAGTTTTGTGGCAATTCTACCATGTAGGAATTTATGTTTTTAGACTGGCTGGGTTATTTTTATTAATAGAATCTCAAAGGGATTAAGTGTAGTGGACAGAAATCAACAGGATCCCTACTTGTCTCACTTCTAAGACACAGGCAGCAAAGAACAGGTCACTAGGAACATGTCACAGGCCGCAAGATCAGAGAATCTCAGTCATGGAATGGTTTGGGTTGGAAGGGACCTTAAAGCCCATCCCATTCCACCCCATGCCATGGATAGGGACAACTTCCACTAGACCAGGCTGCTCCAAGTTCCATTCAACCTGGCCTTGAGCACTTCCAGGGATCATTTACCAACTTCTAGGGATAAGGAGCTGCTGGGTCAGGCCTGCCCAACCACAGAGGTCTGTCCCATGGATCCAACAGCAAAATCCCCCAAACTGGGTTAAGGAACCAACCACATCTCCTGGTTCAGACGCTGCTCCAGGGCACAGGGTGGTAACAAACCTGAGGTGCAGCCACAGACCCCTGAAGCAGGGCTGTCACTGGGGCCTGTGCTACAGCTCTGCATTTTTAGCCACAAACACCTGCCAGACCCCAACCCTTGCTGAGAAACTCTGCAAGTTCCACTCCAAACGCCCTGAGAGCTTTAAACGCTTCTCCCGAGCAAGAATTAAACTCACTCTAAGAGTTTGGGTTCTCATCCATTTCCAACTGTGTGGCTTTCAGCAAGGACAGACAAGCAGGGGGTTTGCCCTGGGCTCTCACCTGGGCGCTCCCCGGGCCGCCGGCTCTCCCCGGTGCTGGTGCCGCGCTGCTCCGGCGTGTCCGGCGCTCCGGGGCCCGCCCGCTCCGGGGCCAGCCGCGACGACAGCTCCGCCTGGCAGCTCCTGCCAAACCACACCAAAGCCATCAGCAGGACACAGGGACACGCTGGGAGTGACACTGCACACTCCTACAGCCTGCAGTACCTGCACGGGGTGCCCGGGCAGCGCCTCTAAGGCCCTGGGGTACAACCTGCTCCTTGCTGCTTCCCGGGAAGAGGAAGTGGTGCCTCAGCCCGAGCTGGGGGCGCTGGCACTGCTCAGCTCCCAGCCACTGCTCCCCATCGCAGCCACAGCCAGCTCTGCCCCGTTCACAGAGGAGCTGTGGGGGGACAAGACAAGGAGGGGCCGGGGTGAGCAGCGGGAAGCCCGAGCCAGGGGCTGTGCCTGCTCCGTGTGAGAATCAGGCCCAATCCAAGGTTTCTGCTGGGCAAAGGAAATGACCTCAGGACAGGCGTGAGGGGCACCCAGGTTCTCAGGCTGTCATCACCATCCCACCAATTCAAGCAGTGTATGTTCAGAGCATGGCAGGGCCCTTCTACAGCAGCCTCAGCTCCTCAGTCAGGGGAAAAGTCAGGCTTTGTACCCTGCAGTGGGAATACTGCTCTGCTGAGCTTTGTATCCAACTTAGCCCACCCTGCCTTGGCAGCAAGCAGACCCCACTCCCTTGGGCTAGGATCCATAAGCAGCAAGATTTATGCCACTTTCAGGGATGTCCTGTTGTATCACTGGACAGAACAAGGCCCATGACAGGAGTCAACTGGGGCACAGAGAAAAGCGCCACAAAAGCAGTAAAAGGAGGGTCAGGAGGTGGGACAGGGCAGATTATTCTGCCAGCTGTCAGAGTTGTAGGAAAAGTATTCTTCACTTGCAAATCATTGCACATCCTTTGACAGGATATGGGTTAAAACCTCCTTTTTGTGTTCACCTGATCACCAAGTCATACCCTGGGCACTGGGTAAGCACAGTCTCAGCCTTTTGGTTGCTTCTAGTTGAAACAGGAGCACCTAGCACCCCCAAAATGCCACTTCCAGCTCATGTATCTGACCAAAGCTTCACGTGTGCTCCTGTGGCTGTAGCTTTCCACTAGAGAAACTCAGACAGGATCCAAATGTGTTCAGGTGCCAGGGGAGATCTGGTGCCTTACCCTGAGCATCACCTGTAAGGCTGCCAATATGACCCCAACTTCCATTTCCCAGCAGTCTCAGTGGGAATGACTTACTTGATCTGATCCAGCAGGACTCCAGCATCCTTGGTGATGGCCTGAGCCTCTCTGAGCTGGCACTGGATGGCATTCCAGGTCTCATCCCGCTCCATCAAACAGCTCTCAGCCACTGCACGCAGCTTCTGCTCCTGGCACACCTGGCCCTTCATCACCTGCACCTCTTCACACCTCTGCAGCAGAGCACACTGGGGATCAGGCTGGGAGCACTGAGCATCTGCTGCTCTCGAGCCCCTGCTATTTTAATGCCTTAGGCAGCCAGAATGTTCCTTTCTAGAGGGAAAGGAAGCTGGATAAAGCTTGTACACTAAGTACAGGTTCTCTCCACACTAAGCCCAGCCCCACAGTTACAATTCCCCTTTCCTCTCTGTTTACAAAGTTACAAAGTGAGTCCAAATTTTTCAAACCAACAAGTCTGTTCACTGAAGGCTGCAAAACTTCATCATAAAAATGACACTACTGGGAAAGAGCAGGGATTGGATTACTGCCCCTGGTTCCTACAGTTCTCAGTTGGATGGGAAACAGACACAAAGGAGCACAAAGGATGAGGAGTGGGTAAGCTGTACTTGTGGTGTACTTGTTGCAAAGCATGCCCAGTACAAGTCACGGCTTAAGGTGAAGGAAAAACATCAGAGGCACAACAGAAACACAGCACTGCTCACTTCCTGCAGGGTGCAGGGCCCTGAGGAGCTGGCAGCAGGCTCACCTTGTGCAGCTGGATGGCCAATTCCTGCATCTCGGCCTCCAGCCGATCGGCGTAGGCCAGCTCCAGCGCGTCGCTGGGCGGGCGGGCGCTGCTGTGCCAGCGCGCGATGGCCGAGGTCATCTTCCTCTTGGGGCCAAACAGCCTGGGGATGGAACCAACGGGGGTCAGGCCCTGAGCCCAACAGGATGCCATCAGGGCCTCTGCAGGGTCCTGATCTCTCCAGGGTACCTCCAGGAGCAGGAGTGTGTTACAGCCGGGGACATGGGGAGGTCACGTTGTGCGGGAGGCAGCCAGAAGAGAGCAGCACTCCCCAGCTAAACCTTCCTGACCAGGCTGGATGTGGTTTGTAGGGGAAAGGACAGGACAGACACTCACGTGATGCCAATTTCCTTCAGGTCGCTCTCTGTGAGGGTCAGGAAGATCCGGAGGTCCACGTCTTGCTCCTCAAACACCTGCAGGTACTTCAGGCATCCAATCTCATCAAGGAATGCTGCCAGGTCCTGCAGCCCAGACAAAACAAACTTATTTACACCCTCACAACAAAAGCATTACCACTCCTGATCATAAATATCTCCTTCCTCCTGCTGTCATAACACCTTTCTGGGCTCCAGCAGCAACCACAACTTCCTGTGGTTCCCTACTCTTCTCCACAGTCACATACCAGGACTGGCCTCTGCTGCAGCCATGGCCTCTTCTAACAAGTGCAGAGCAGAATGACACAGAGCAGCTACCCCAGCCCACCCCACTGCCAGGTTTGATAGCCCACCCACAGGCCTCAAGGGCCTTGGAAACCCCTCCAAGTAACAGCAACATCTCAGCAAACAGCTCCTCTACAAGAAATTGCTGTTTCACAAGCATTTAAGTTTGGAATCCAAGGTGTTCTGGTGACCTTGGAAAAGCCTCCCACGCCTGGTACAGTGACAGAGTCTGCAGGAGAAGCCTGTGGTTACCTGGGGCCCAGTGTAGGCTGGGGGCTCAGGAAGGACCAGGTGCTGGCTGCAGCCCCCAGCCTTGCCCAGGCTCCACTGGCTGTCACTGTTGCTGTAGCGGGTCTTGCCCTTAAAGCTCTTGGCTTGTTTTCGACTCGGGGGGCTGTTGGTGTGATCAGAGTCCTGGAAAAGGAAAAAACACCCACAGAATGGAGAGGATGATTGTGCAGACATGTCAGCATCAGGGGGGCTAACAACTGCAGACTCCTCCAAGACCCTTTTGTACTGCAGCCCCAGAGCTGCCTTGACCCACGTTAGCTGTGAGTAACCTCCAACCTCTTCCCCTTCCTTGGTTTTCCTGCCCCTGGAACAGCCTTTCCTCACCCAGCCTGGTCCTACAGGCTCCCATGGAAGTAGAGTCACCCAGGGGTGAAAGCACTGCCCAAACTGAAGGAAGAGAAAGGAAAATCCACCTCATTGCTTTCCAAGGAGCCTTCACTGCTGACTCCTGGGATTCTAATTAGGCATTCACTGCTGCTGCTGCTGCTCCTGACGGTTCCCAAGCTGTTGCTGGACAAAGCACTATCCTCTGGAAAGGAACAGGGAAAAAATGTTGAAGCACAACTTCATTACATTCTGGTTTTGTTACACAATTACCAGCAAGACCTCCAGAGGTGTAAAGGAAGGCGGGATCCAGAAGAAGGCTTCATGTGCAGCACCCAGGATACAAGATGACCCTGAGGCAGAGGTTTCACACCTGATCCCCAGCACTCATCTTTACCCAAGTCTGTTTGCCACCAGAGACAGCTCTGAAAACAGCCATGCTCTGTCTTCTTCCCACCCTCCTTCAGATTATTTGTACAAATTGATGAAATTTCCACACTGAGCTTTATCTTCTGTAGCTAAACCATCCCAGCCTTCCCTCAGGAGAGATATTCCAATCTCAGCATCTTAGTGGGAAAGGAAGGCAAGGCCTGGACTGTCACCCAGGCGTGCCCTGGAAGCTGGACCATCTCTGAGGCAGTGACTTACCCCTGCTGCTGCTGCTCTCCATGTCCAGCTCGTTGATGGGGGAGGTGACGTCCCTGTTGCGGATGACACCTGACTCACAGCTGCCATCCTTGCCGAAGGTGACACAGCCCTGAGGGGGCACCTGCTCTGTGTGCAACAGCAAGGGAGAACAGAGATTAGGATGCAAGTTCATCAGGGAGGCTCCTGCAGAACATGTAACCACTTCTGGATCTGAAAAGAACCAAAATGAGAGACCGTGCTCACAACTGACAAGTTTCACTCTAAAAAGCACAGAGAGCACCTGAGAAATGCAGGTTCCTGCGGTTCCCTCACACGACCCCACAGCACATGTACTTCATTTACATGCTTACATTGAAAGTCAGAGAAAACAACTCATAGCAGAGATGTACCTACAACAGCAGCTTCCAGCACTCCCTCTCCTCTTTATACCCAAATTATGAAAGGGGAGAAACAGTTGCTTAAGAGAGCAGCCCTGCAGAACCAACCCCCCTGCAGCTGTGTTATAACACCAGGAGCATCCCGCTGACATTTAAGAAGCTGACAGTATCATTCCAACACAGCCTGGGGATAACACAGACTTGTGTTTAAGAGAATGAACTGAGCTTTGAACATGCTTTCAAGCCCATAATCTTGGTTATTGCAGGCAACCACTCTGAGAAATACCAATGACAGACAGTAAAACAGACCTCCTAGCACTGCATCCAGGATGTCTGAACTGGGATCATCTTTTCTCTTGGTCTTTTGCAAGGGTTTTGCAATTTCATTTTTAGTAGCATTTCTAACATCAGGGAAAGCAAAACTCACAAGTTACTCTCATGATCAATGTTTTCTTGGCCACTGTGAGCACCCCCCATCATCAGCTTCAGAAGGGCCCTCAAACTTTTGAACCTGCCTCAAAAAAGGAAACTGAACTGTTCTCAAGAGTCAGGGGAATAGCAATTGAGGTGAGAGCAGAACAGTATCCCACTCATCAATATCCAGCCTTGACAAAAGAGTTCAGGGGTTTTTCTTTCTAACTCAGACACTGGATAGTGAACACCTTAAAAGCCATCTTTGTTCTGTACAAACCACACATGAATCCCAAACAAATTAGAAATGGATAGCAGGAACAGCTGCAGTGCATTTGAGGTCTCAGGGGACTGTCCCTCAGGTTCCCAACTCTCCTCACCATAGCAAGACTGCTTCCTTCCCCCAATGCCAACTGCTGTGATCTTGGCCAAGGCCTGGGGGCCCTCATGGATGCTGGGACCCTTGGGCCTACGAGCAGGTCTCTGTCTCTGCGGAGCAGAACATGATTCATCTGAAGAACTCAGCTCCTCATAGTTCCCTGCAGTTCAAACACAGGTTGTTAGCAGCACAGGAAGTCATTTGCCTGCTTTACTTGCTACTGGTCCTATAAATGCAGTGGAAAGAAAAAGGGAAATGTTAAAGAGTGAGGGTGAAACAGCTAACCTAGGTCAGAAAGGGGCCAGCAGACAAAAGTTTTTGGATTTATGCCTCTTCCATCCTCAGAAATGCTGGAATTTCCAGGATAGACCAAGTAGCACTACCCCATCTACACAGTATAACATACTTTCAAACTATCAAACACCTCACTTCAGGTTCCATCTTAAAATTAACAAGGTCAAACATCTGTTACCTCGACCTCTGCAGAGGACCTTGGGCACTGGGGCTGCATGCAAATCTATCAGCCCCACAATCTTGGTGTGGCCATACTTCATGGCCAGGGCCCGTGCTGTAGCTCCAGTGTTATCTCTGACATCTGCCTTCACCCCCTGCAGAAAAAATACCTGTATAAGTGCACACAGCAGTGTAAAAAAATATATATGTATATTAAAAAAACCCAAACCAACCCAAAATTATCTTAGCTCCTCCATCAGCAATACAGGATCACCTTTGGCTGACAGTTCAAGCTGCACTAATACCCTGAATGCCTTTCTAGTTATCTGCAGCTCTCCAATTCCGGGATGCCAAATAGCCCAGGGCTCTGTACACTACCACTGGGAATTGGTTTGTTTGATCTGAAGTGTTTTGTACTGCTGCCTCCTTCTGGCAGCAGGCTGGACCAGTCACACGGGACTTAAACCAAACTCTGTAAAAGCCCTGCATGCTCATGAGCTTTTGGATGCAGATGCCCACTAGCCTGAGCATGCAAGCCTGTAAACACAATAGAAAAACTACAGCTTCAGTTATTTTCTAATTCAGTCATTATTCAGCTAAATCTGGACAGTCAGACCTCACTCACTTCCTATTCCTGTAAGGCCAGTGTGAAATCATGGTACCAGCCTGCAGAAAGCAGATGTTTTGAAAACACTCCTGAAAGTCTGGGACTTCAGAGGTGACTGTCATCAAGGAGCAAACAAAACACTGTCAAAAAAAGTGTGGTGTCAAATTTGGGGTGATTCCTCTGAAGGCTGGAACCAGAAACTTTCAGCTACACAGAGAACTGTCAGGACACTTACATGATTGAGAAGGTACTGAACAATTATCTCATGGCCAGAAGCAGCTGCTTCCATCAGAGGAGTGTATCCATACACTGGCTCCCTGGGGAGAGAACACACACATGGATTGGTATAACCACAGCTGACCTGTGCTGCAGTTTTGCCATTCCCTAACAGAGCATTTCCACCCCTCAACCTTTGCTGATCACAGACTCCATGATGTACTGGTTGTCCTGATGTAAAATTCCCTTCAGACACTCAGTGTTCCTAAATTGGCTTGCACAGCAACAGATTACTCTTCCAGCTACAGATCTGCCTTTAGGAGCCCTAATCAGTTTTGCAGGAGCTAATAAAGCAAGAACGTCTTGTTACCCTCAGGCAATTCCATGTGCATAAAGGTGTGGTGGTCCCCAAGGCATGGCAATCTAGGGCACAGTTCAAAAACCAGCCTGAACTCTGAGTACATAAAATAATCAATAGAAAGACTTATGAAGTGCACTTGAGTTCAGAAGGTGTCAGTGTTTAGCTGATACTTAAACAAGCAGTAAATCTAATTTCCCTTGATCTTAGTTTAATAAACAGTGACAGCACAGGCAGACTTCAATTCAGTTTGCAGGTCACCTGTCCCTGTATTAGTCATGCCACACATCTTAAGGTACAGGGGGAAGACAAAAGCAGGTGTCTATTGGAGTGTGTTCACCTGCCACCAGCTGCTTTCATACTGAATGACAAATGACAATGAAATGACAGATTCCTCCTTACTTGCAGTTGGCATTTGCCCCATTCTCCAGTAAAAACTTGACCATCTGTTGGTGCCCAGCACTGGTGCAGTGGAATAAGGCAGTCCAGCCATGGATGTCCTTCATTTCCAGCTCTGCTCCTTGCTGCAATAGAATAGACAACATTCCTTACTGCACCTGCTCTGCTCAGGCTTTCAGCCACTGCTGCTTTATGTTGGGACACCAGGAGTTTTAATTAAATCCCACCACGAAGAGGAACTCACAACAGAACACAAAGTGGGCAGCTTGTGGATAGTCCCACCACGAGCATTTAAACCATGTGCTGTGGCTTTACCTGTTTTTTATGGGATACACACCTGTAGAAGGAAGTAAGCAACACTCTCATTGCCACAGCTGGAGGCCAGCATGAGTGGAGTCTGGCCTTCTGGTGTGGGGATGTTCACATTCACTCCTGCTTCCAGCAGCAGGTGCACGATGTTGTCGTGGCCAATGTAGGAAGCATACATGAGTGGGGTCCAGCCCCCACAGTTCCTCTGGTTCAAATCCAGGTCTCCACTAAGGAACAGAGGAAAGAAGTCACATGAACTACTGTGCTGGAGCTGTGGACCACAGCTGGCTTCAGCAGACCCTTGTTATCATCTAGCACTGACGCCTGCATGGGAATTTCTACCACCTCCAGCACAACCTCCCCCAGATCACAGAATGGTTTGGGGTAGAAGAGACCTTAAAGACCACCTCATTCCACCCCCCTGCCATGGGGGGGACACGCCTCCCACTGAAACACTAAGGAGGTAATTTTATCAGCAAATTTGCCCCGGAAACTTTGTGCCAAGAGCCCTTTGGGAGTGCCAGTGACGTGTCCCTGTTGCCCCGATCGACGTGGCACCGGTGACAAGCGCGGCTGCAGCAGGTGACACCCAGCCCTGCCCTCCCCAGCCCCTCTCACCGCTGGATGCAGTCCTGCACCACCTCGTACTGCCCCACGGAGGAGGCCGTGTGCAGGTCCAGAGGCACGTCCAGCTCCTCCCGGCACAGCACGGGCCCCACCCCGTGCCACATGGACAGGCTGCGGCTCAGCAGCTCCGACTCGCTGGCCTCGTCGCTCAGCTCCGACATCCCGCCCTGAAGAGGCAAACCAGAGCACAGCCCTCAGCTGCTGAGCCCTGCTCCCCACACAGTTACAACTCCAAGGTGTGCTGAAAGCAGGGCACCACATAGGCCACATACATTGTGTTAATTTTCACCCCAATGGCTAATTGAACTGTACCACACATCCTGCCGCAATGCAAATTGAAACAATATGTGTGCCAGTAGATTATTGGCTAATAAACCTTTAAAACCCCTTGTAACCTGTGGTCTTGTGACCACTGGCCACCAACTCCCAGTGTATGTGGTGAAGATGTTCTCACCCTTCATGAGACTGCAGAAGAAGAGCAATAAATCATGTTTTAAGATGTCTCCCAGTGGTCCTGTCTCTCTTAAAATCCCAATAGTGCCACAGGCTCGGAAGGTGAGGCCAGCTCTGATGTGTGGGGTTTCAAATTCTTACCTCAACTTTGATTGACAACTCAGCCCGAAGCAATAACTGTTGCTGAGAAGATTTTGCTGGAAGTTTTCTCTTGCTGCAAAGAACTCTGTGATTCCAATAGGCTGGAAAAATAAAAAGCAATAATGTTAAACCCCACAACTTTCAATTCTCATTTTAAGATTGCAGAAGCAGTGGCTTTATTTCCTCCCTGCCTAATCCAAACATGCCTAAGGCAGTTTGAATAACCTCAGCAAGAGAAGACTAAACATCTCTTTAAGAGCTGAAGGTAGGCTTAGTGCTATACAAAAGGATGTAATTCTTGCTCTGCATGTTTTGTAATGCAGGGAGAGAAAGAATTAAGAATTCACGTGTCACACATTCCTGGTCTTGTCCATCTGTCTTGCCTTAATCAGGATGGCCCCGATTAAATTAAGACACAGTCATTAATAATGACAAGTGTCCACTGCTCCCAGAAACACTCTGTCACCTGAAAAGGGTCACCCTCCACTGTCCTCAGGTTGTAAGCAGACTGTTTCTACCATTTATTGTTTCAGCCCTCCAGAGGCAGCCCAGCCCCACCTCAGTGAATCCTGGAAAATGCTGAAACAGTGGGAGCAGCAGCAGCACACCTGCCTATTCATTATCCAAGCACACCCCCCTCCTGCAGACATAACTTAATTACACAGCTCCTCCAGCTCCAGGACTGCCTGAAAGGGTTATCCCAGCCCCAGCCTTAGGGAGCAATTGCAGACCAATCATTTGAACCTCTCACAGGAGAGTGTTCTTGTCTGGCACTCCCTGAAGAGCTGCTCAGCACAGCAGCATCCAGCAGCTGAGGGCTTCAGCTGCAGCTCCAGGACACAGAATCCAACCCCCAGCACAGAATCCCAAAGTGGTTTGGGTAGGAAGGGACCACTGGGTGTGATCTCACCCAACCTCCCAGCTCAAGCAGGGTCCTCTAAGCACATTACACAGGGCTGTGTCCAGGTGGGCTTTCAATATCTCCAGGGAAGGAGAGCCACAGCCTCTCTGGGCAGCTTGTTCCAGGCAATCCCATGGGAATTGCTTTCCCCTCCCTGCAGTCTCACTGCCCACCATACAGCACTCCTGGGCTTTGCCTGGTCCCTCTACACAAGCCAAGCCAACATAAAGCCTTTCTTCTTCCTGGTAACTTCTCACCAGTTTAATTCCTTTGATTCATTCTGGGGTTGGGCAAATGCCAAATGTGGCACTGGTGAGGAATAAGAGAGAGCAGGACCAGGCTGTTCAGCAGCAGTTGCTCCTCAGACTCCCTCATACGTAACATTTCAAAACCATACTCCTGTTTTCTGAGTAACTGGGAGTCTTTGCCTTGCCAGCACCAGCCCATTTCCTCTCTTATAAGAAAACACCTTCAATTCCCACCTCTTCACTCCCCACCTGGATCCTTTCTCTCCCACCTTCAACCTCAGCTTGTTAAGACTACAAAACCACCATCTATTCTACTTCATCAACTGGTAAGATATTATGTCCCTTTAAAAATATCTGTGAAAGCACCTACTTAGCCTGACAGCAGCAATCTGTACTGCACTGGGGAACCCAGAGGCCTCAGAACAAATGTGCAGAGAACAAGGGAAAGGCCTGAACACCTCACAATCAAAACACAAGGAGAGCTGAGTGGATCATCGGGGGGAAAGTAGGAAATTCTCACTAAAACCATCAAAGCTGCCCCAGGAAGGCTAAGAGGCAAAGAAAGGAGGCAAAATCCAGGGCAGTTTGTAGAAGCACATTTAGGTGCAAGTGAAGCTCATTGTTTTTCCACCCTCCTTGTTAATTTGGTACATTAATTATAAACCACTCAGGTGTTGGTCTTTGTCAGAATCAGCCATTCTCAGGTACAAGTTACCAGTGCAGCCTTGGTGAGGTGACCCACAGTCAGCAAGGCAATAAGGACAGGACAGAATATCCAGGACATTCAGCCTCACTCCTACACCAACCCTGTGCTCTGCCTACATATTTCTTTTTGATTTTTATTTTTTTCAAGCTCTGAGATTTCCCCTCAGACTGAACTTTAGCAGGTTGTCAGCTCTGCTAGCACCTGAGGACAACTGCCCACAAATCTCCAGGACAACAAGAGTGATCAGAGCCCTCAGGACTGAAATGAAAAGACCTGAATGAAACGAAATTGGGGTTGTCTGGTGCAAAGAGGAGGAGCATGGAGGGGACATGTGACACGAGCATCCAATACATAATAATCCATTATATCATAGATAACAGGATGGTTTGGGTTGGAAGGGACCCCAAAGCCCAGCCTGTCCTACCACCTTCCAGTGTCCCAGGTTGCCTCAAGTCCTGTCCAAACTGACCTCAGACACTTCCAGGGATCCAGGGGCAGCCATAACAGAACCTAAGAAGCTCAAATCATAGCCTGGAACATCTTAGATAAAGCCCACAAAAATCCCTGTAAAAGTAAACACGAGAGTATGAGGGACACTGGGTTACTAAAAATAAGTTTGACAAAGAATTCCTGAACATTCACAGGCTGTTCCCCTACTTTGGGGCAGAGTGACCAAGTTCACATTTGTTAGAGCCCTCCCTCAGCTCTGCTGTCCTACTTTCAGCTGGGATAGAGTTCATTGTCTTCCCAGCAGCTGGCACAGGCTGTTTTGGATTTGGGATGAGAGGAATGCTGATAACACTGATGCTTTGGTTGCTGCCATCCAGTGCTTACCCTAAACGAAGGACTTCCCAGTTTCCCATGCTCTGCCAGCAAGGAGGTGCCAAGAAGCCAGGGAGGAGCTGACCCAAACTGGCCAGAGGGATATTGCATTCCACAGAACATCACCCCCAGCATATGAACTGGGGACCTTGGCTGGGAGGGGGCAGTCGCAGCTTGGATATGGGATGGGAATCAGCAAGTGCTGAGCAACCACGTTACTTTTGAGTTTCTTTGGGGTTTATTTTCTCATTATAATTGATATTATAATTGTATTTTACTTTGCTTCAATAATTGAATTGCTTTTACCTCAAACCATGAGGTATTTTTATTTTCTTTTCTGATTTTCCTCCCCATCCCAGTGGGATAGAGGAGGGAAAAGCAGCAGCCTGGTACTTGGTAACCTGCTGGGGTCAAGCCATGACACCTCTGAGGCTCCTGTTATTATTACTATTAAATTTAATCCATCAGCACTCAGCTATTCATCAGGGTCAGAGCTCTACAGTGCTGGGGCACAGAGCAGGCAGCAAAGCCCACACTGCCCTGGATTTGGAGTCTGCTGTTTGAGCAAACCAGAAGGCAGAGAAAAAATAAACTTAGAAGGAAAACTGAAGCAAAAAGCACCTTAGAATCACACTACAATAAATGGGAGGTGATTTGAGAAGCAACCGGCCCCCAACACAGAACAAATCCAACACTGCCCACTAATCACCCTCAGCAGGCACTGCTCAGCTCCAGGCTCTGCTCAAGTCCCTCTCTCACATCCCCTCCCACAAGCACAGGTGACATCCACACATGTCCTTCTGTCCCAAAATAGGGACACCCAAGGCAGCACAAGCATGGAGATTGCTGGAGGTTCCAAATGAGCCAGCAAACTGACAAGAGAGAGTCATGGGATGTCCTGAGTGGGAAGGGACCCACAGGGATCATCCAGCCCAGCCCTGGCCCTGCCGAGACCCCCCAACAATCCCACCCTGGGCATCCCTGGCAGCGCTGTCCAAACACTCCTGGAGCTCTGGCAGCCTCGGGGCCGTGCCCATTCCCTGGGGAGCCTGGGCAGTGCCCAGCACCCTCTGGGGAAGAACCTTTCCCTGATCTCCAGCCTGACCCTGCCCTGGCCCAGCTCCAGCCCTTCCCTGTCAGGGATCGGAGCTGCAGCCCCAGCTGAGCTCTGCCCTCAGTCTCCTTCTCCAGCTGAACAATCCAAGTGCCCTCAGCTGCTCCTCAGACCCTTTCCCATGCCCATGTCCCTCCTTTGAACACTCTCCAACAGCTTTAGATCCTTCTGGTATCGTGGTTGCCCCCAGGACTTGAGATGAGGCCCCACCAGGGCATAGCAGAGCAAGAACATGCTCCCCTTCTGCTCCTGACTTAGTTCTATTTCTACTAAACCCAGCAACAACTTATTTGAGTAAAAAAAGCATTTTACATCCCTTTTCAGGGGCAATTGTTACCAGCTCAGCCACAACAACAGGAACCAGAACATCTCATTTTTGCAGTGTATCATCCACTGACTGACTCAGCTGGCATAAATCACAGCTGCAGGAACCACATCAGGTTCCTGAGGTGGGCGAGAGAAAACATTCCTGGACCCGCAACACTCGAGTTCAAGCCTACCCACGTCTGTTGAAAATACACAAAATACACCAAGCTCTTCATCTTTTAATGCTTGGACTCAATGATCCCAAAGGTCCTTGCCAAGCTGAGTGATTGCAGCAAGAGCCTGCTACTGTCAGGCGCATTAAAGCACATCAAACAACCTCAGAAAAACGAGGTAAAAGAAACAAAACAACGTGAGCAGCCGCATTAGGGAGCACACTTCCCCCGTCAGGGGCTGTGCCCGCCAGGGCAGCCGGACACGGCACCCGCAGGGCTCGGCCCGGGCACGCTCCGGGCACACCACAGCGCACCTGAGGCGGACCCAGCGTCTGGAGCCGCCAAAGCGGCCGCCACACGGCTGTTACCGACCGTCCCACTGCGAAACGGCCCCGGGGGCGTCACCCCCGCACCTGCCTCCCGCGCGGCCCTGCCGGCAACGCGGCCTCAGCATCGCAGACTTCGGCGAGCGGGTAGGAACTGCTGCGGTCACGGGCCCGACGAGGAGTGCACGAGGCCGGCCCCAGAGGCGAGTGCCACCGCTACTGCTCCTCCCCGCTGTCCCGGTACCGCTGTCCCACCCCGGCCCCGCCGCTCCCTCACCTGCGTCCCGGTAAGCGCCGCCACCGGAACTAGTCCCGTCCGGGCAAGGCATGCCGGGAGCGCCCCGTCCTCCCCGGCGGCGGACTACAACACCCAAGAGCCTCTGCGGCGCCGGGCCAATGGGAGGAGCCCATGTGAGGGGCGGGGCGAAGGGCAGCCAATGGGGTTGGGGCTGGCTGCGGGCGGTTGTAGCGGGCAGCCCCCGAGGACGCGGCCCCGCAGCGCTGTCCCCGGCCCTGCGCTCGTCCCGGTGCCGGCGGTTCGCTGTGCCCGCGGTCCGGCCCAGCCCGGCCCGTCCCGGCGCTGAGGGGGGCGGTGGGCGCCGTGAGTGAGGGCAGGGGAGCGGGGCGGGGCCGGGAGCGCGGGAGCCGCGTTGCCATGGGGACGGTGCGCGTGCCCGCGTGGCCGCCATTGCGGGGCTATGAGGGGGGTCCCTCAGGCGAGCCCCGTCCCTGTCCCGGTGCTGGGACCGGGGGTGCGGCGACTGAGCCCCGAAGCCACGCTCTATTTCCCACTGTTGCTGGGGTCTTCACCACTTCTCCTTCCCAGCAAACGTCCATTCTGGTGACACGGAGAAACTCAGGCTTTCAAGTCTCATCAGAGTCATGGAGTCCTTACGGCTGGAAAAGACCTCCAAGATTGTCAAGTCCAACCTTCGACCTACCACCTCCATGCCCAAGCTCTACAGAAAGTGCCTGTTGTGCTACTGCTAACAAGTGCTTTGTTTTAGACACAGAGCACTGTTTGCTCCCACAGAGGATGCTGCATTAGCTGACTGACGAGTCAGATCCAGTGTCTATCCATAACCTTGGGATTCCCATAATCTGGGAATTTGGCACAGGGAGCCATACTAGGCAGTTTATTTTATCGTCTTGAGGTTCCTCTGACCCTTGGCAAGCTCTGCTCAGTGTCAGAGCACAGTGCTCCAGCCATGAGGATTTCCCTCTTTTTTATCTGATACTCAGAGGTTGTCTCACACCAACAAAACCACCATAGATGTGGCCTATAAAGTATCTATAGAGGCAATTTGCCAGTTACAAACTTCCCAGGGAGTAAGTTGAGTTTAACTTCACATTTTGAGGAGTGTTCCTGGTCAATGCAGGTAACAGTGACAGTGTGATCCCTTGGACAGTTATTTCAGCCCTGAACAACAGCAAACAGTCACCAACCTCTAATGGTGCTTGTGGGTCTCTTCCAACCCTGGGTATTCTGTGAAACCTCTGAACCACAAATAATTTGCTCTCATGTTTGACTGCCCAGAAAACCATGTGATTGTAGCACAAAATGTAGAGGGTGGATTATCTGACCTCTTAGTTCAGCTGCAGTTCCTGCTGTGTTGTCTCAACTTCTCATGGACATCAAGGAACAGGAGGAAAAAATCCATCTTAGAAACACTTTCAGAGGTCAAAATCCACAAATGTGCCTATTCTTAACTATTTTTTTTAATAAAAATTCAGTGAAAACAAAAGTAAACATGAACCACATGGAAGGTTCCCTGTCCATGGCAGGTGGGTAGAACAAGATAGTCTTTAAGCTCCATTCCAACCCAAACCGTTATGAAATTCCATGACTTTGTGATCATTTTATCTATCCTTTGAGTAGAGAGGAGAGAAATGTGAGGGAAATTGGGAAGAGGAGTCAATCCAGCTGAGAGCAGAGGTGTCAGCCTGCCTTTGGTGTGTTCCTGTCCCGTCCCTGCAGGCAGAACATGGGAACATTCTTGGAGAGGACACATTTACAGCACTCTGGCTAAGAATCCCAAAAAATACTTTATAAATGAGGGGCAAAACTGCCTCTGAGGTGTGTGTGGTGAGTAGGGCAGAAAGCTCTCAGCCCTTTCTGAACTCAGGTGGGAAGAAATAGCTCCAAAAATGCAGATTTTAACATTCCCTGCTGGGAGTGATGGGAATTCCTCTGCCCTGCCCACACACACTTGGTCCCTGTTTTGGACTGATGGTATCTCACATTTGGAGAGGTGTCCTTAAGCTCATCTTTCCTTTGCTCGAAGGGAAGCTGTCCCAATGGCCTCAGAAGCACAAAGGGAGGATGCAGAGCATGCAGCTGAGCCCGCTGCAGCTCCTGTGCAGAGGGACAGGACATTCCAGTGGGGAGCTATCCTTGCTGCAGTGAAAGACCACCTCCCGTCCCTGGACTCCGACTCCTCCACAGTAAGCACTGAAAATTTGCCTTTCTTCCCTCTGGATCATGGCAAAAACCCTCTCAAAAGCAAGAGCAGGTGACCTTACCAGGCATTTTGGGGTGGCTGGTGTGGTATCCTGGGTGGGCTGCCTGTCCTGACTATGGAACACTGTGTGTTAATCCACAGCCTTCTGGATTGTCCTTAATTATCAGAGTTTTTGCTGCTTCCTCTCTTTCCCTGTATTCTTTGGATTCTGCCCCTCGGCTCAGCTCAGTGACTCCCCACCTGCAGAGCTGCCTCCAGCCCTGGGCCCAGCACAGACTTGGAGCTGCTGGAGCGAGTCCAGAGGAGGCACCAGGATGATCAGAGGGATGGAGAAGCTCTGCTCTGAGCCCAGCTGAGACAATTGGGATTGTTCAGCCTGGAAAATAGAAGCTTTGGGGTGATCTCATTGTGGCCTTCCAGAGCCTAAAGGGGCTCCAGGAGAGCTGGAGAGGGACTGGGGACAAGGGATGGAGGGACGGGACACAGGGAATGGCTTCCCACTGCCAGAGGGCAGGGATGGATGGGATACTGGGGAGAATCCTTCCCTGTGAGGGTGGGCAGGCCCTGGCACAGGGTGCCCAGAGCAGCTGTGGCTGCCCCTGGATCCCTGGCAGTGTCCAAGGCCAGGCTGGACAGGGCTTGGAGCAGCCTGGGACAGTGGAAGGTGTCTCTGGACATGGCAGGGGATGGGACAAGATGGGCTTTGAGGTCCCTTCCCAAGGCAAACCATCCTGGTACTCCGTGATATTATGGATTATTATGTATTTGAGGCTGGTATCACGTCCTCTCCACAAGGCAGGTTGCTTTTTTGTGCTTTTTACCTGCCAAAGAAGCATAACTGCAGAAGCCTTTTCATATGAAGTGTGAGACTGAGAGGTGTTGCACAGCATTCTTCACTGGTACAGGTTTTTCACTTGCTGGGTCTGGGCCAGGCTGTTTTTGGCTGCTGAACATCTCTGTTCACAGGACAACACTGCTCTGGTGCTCCTCTCTATTCAAGATGCTCTGGCATTGACTTTCCTGAGGGGATAATATGTCTCAAGATTTGACTATTAGTGGCATTTTGTCCAAATCAGAACATTGTGTTGATTTGCAAACAAATGTATAAACTTAAAAAACATTTTGAACACACAAAGGATATATGTTATCCCAACTTAGTGTAGCCACTAATGGTACAGGGGGAGACTGAAGATGTGAAAGAGCCAGAAATGTCTCCAGTGGGTTATTCATTATTTATTATTAATCAATGATCCACAGCAGTGTGATCTGGTGGATAAAATGTTGATGGGGATTCCGTGACCTGGGTTCTGCACCTTGATCTCTCACTGTCGTGCTGGACAAGCCACATTCCCTCACTGTTCTCAGCTCCCTCTACTTACACTGTTTTAATTATTCAGAACAACCCTTGCATGTTAACATGTGTCTCTGTAGTACAGATGAAGGCCCAACACTGAAATTATTTGTAGGTTTTCTTGTTGAGTAGGTTACAACCAGGCTAAGCAAGAGGAGCAGCTCCAGATTTTGGTGGCAAACATCATTGTATAACCCCAGATCATGCTGAACAGTTTTTTCACTCTTTACAATCTCCAAATTCTCTGTTTCTATCCCACGTGGAGAAAATTTCCTGCAGAAGGAACTGAGGCAATCTGTCTGGCAACTTCATTTACATTCAAAGGATCTGGTTGTTAATCCCTATCCTGCTGAGGCTGCAGTTCCAGGGCTGCACCTTTGTCCCAGGAGTTTCCACGTGTGGAAAGATCCGTTTGTGCATCCCAGAGCTGTCACCTGAACGTGCTCTGCTCCCACCTCCAAAAATGGCACTCACCAATGTGTTTTGTGCCCTGAAGCCCTTCCATTACCCTGATATGCAATTTATTAAGGAGAAAGATGTTCTGTTGCAGTTAATGACACCAGAGAGGATTCTCTGCAGTGTGAATTCCCAAAAATGCACACTTGCAGAACAAAGGGACAAGCAGGAGATCTGTGTCCTGACTGCTGAGGAGGTGCTTAATCTCCCTTTGGTGTCCATGCATAAGGATTCATCTCCAATGCATATCTGATGTTTAAAAAAGGGATTTTCAGAACTATCTAAATGCTGCCCAACCAAACACAGATGCTGTTTGCATTCTGAACAGGAGTCAGGGTCCTGAGGGCAGTGAAAACCTTCCTGGCCCTGCCTGGCCTCACCTGGGGCTCCCAGCAGCTCTGTTTAAGCTCAGCTCTGGCCCTTCACTCCCTCAGAGCTGTGCTAGGGCAGTTTTGGTTTCTAGTTATGGTCCTGCCTGAGCCAGACTTTCACCTGTGAATTGACTTTCAGTCTTGATCTCTGAGCAGCCTCATCACTCCAGTATTTCCTGAGGATCTGGAGTCGTGCCTTGGCCTGGTTGCTCCCCCTGGCCTGTCCTGCTTGTTCCTCTTGGGTGCTGTGGGTCTGGGCTTTGCCTGGTGAGGCCTTGCCTTTCCAGTCCCTGACAATCCCAGACTGCTTTGGGTTCAAGGGATCTTAAAGCCCATCCAGTTCTACCCTCTGCCATGGGCAGGGACACCTTCCACTATCCCAAGGTGCTCCAAGCCCCATCCAGCCTGGCCTTGGACACTTCCAGGGATCCAGGGGCAGCCACAGCTGCTCTGGGCACCCTGTGCCAGGGCCTGCCCACCCTGCCAGGGAACAATTCCTTCCCAATATCCCATCTAACCCTGTCCTCTGCCAGTGGGAAACCATTCCCTCTTGTCCTGGCACTCCAGGCCCTTGTAAATATTGAGCAGCTCTGCTCTTGCCTCTCTGATGGTGAATGAGCTGGTGCAGAGAATCACTTGGGAGTTAGAAAACTTCCCACACTTTCCATTGCTTTTCTCAGCAGGATGTTTGTCATCCACCTCCCTAGGAATTCGATGTTTTACATGTTTTTTGCATTTGTAGCTTGCTGGAATGTGGGGTTGGTGACTCTTGGGCTACCAGACTGTCTAGTAAAGGTGTGACTGCAAGGAAACTTCTTGTCTCTGCACTTCAAGAGGTGCCAACACAGGAACTGTCACTGCAAACCAGATATTCCAATATCAGTGAGTGTTGCAATCTCCTGTTTAATTTCTCTCTCCTTTTTTTTTCCCCTGTTTGCAGTCTGATTGTGAGAGTGATGAGGAGCTTTTCATCTTCCAGCGGGACCTGCCAAACTTAATTCCAGACCTGTCGGAAGAACTGATGATGTTTTCCCTGGAAGACTCCCAGGAGCAGGTTGGGATTGTTGTGTGTGGGCTGTACTGTCACCCCTCTCTCCTGGCTGTCCCCACCGTGGGCAGCTGCTGCTGTCTGACCTGTTTGTCTGGACAGGAAGAGCTTAGTCCTCAGTATTTTCTCCCACTAGAAAATAGAACTTTTTTTTTCTCTTTTTGCAGTGGCCCTTTAAAGTTTTCTCTGTTCTTGAGATTTTGGAGCTTTTTTGTCCTACCTCCTGGCAATTTTTATTGTCCCTTTACTATTTTTCTTTGCTGTGCACTAATTAACACTGTGCAATCATTTTATGTGTCTAGTAAATGAATTAGGGCAGTGCAGGAAGGAGGAAAAGTATGAAGCTTACTCTTTGAACAGCTTTTCTGGGATAAAATAATCACATTGTTCCTTCAGTGATAAAGATAAATCCATGGAATCACAGGATGGTTTGGGTTGGAATAACAAGCACATGTAAGAAAAAGTAATTTAAATGATGTTTAGCAGTTCCTGAAATTAAAGTTTCTGGAAAGTAAACAGTCTCACTGTTTTCCATGAGGGATATGGTGTGGGTTGTTTCCATATGGTGTCTGAGTTGGAGCTGTTGCCTTCCAGTCACTCTGTTTTGGTTTCTTATCCACTTCCAAAGCTCAGGGAGATTGACTTTCTGTATGTTTGTGCTTTCTCTACCTGTAGCAAATCCAGAAGACAGAAGAACTTCCATGGGAGATCTGGAACAGAGACCTGGAAAGTTTTGACTTTCAGGAAAAAACAGATGGTGCCCAAATCATTGCAGAAGATGATGTACAAATGATTAAAGATGAGGCTCCTGAACCTGCCAGCCAGACTGAAGAAATGCCAAGCCAAAAGAGAGCTGTTCTTAAAGAATCTCCCTCAGATTCCACAGATCACCTTGAGGAGAAAAAAATGGGCAGGACACAGGTCAAAGAAAGAGGGAACTCCTGGCTTAACACAGCAGTGTCTGTGGAAGAGCTGTGCAGTAAAAAGGAGAGAAGAAAGCTGATAGAGACAAAGATCCTCACCAAGGTCATTGTGCAGCCATCCCCAAGGCAGGATGTCAAGCCTCCCTCCCATGGCATCAGCAATGGTCCAGGAGGACTTGCAAAGGCAGAAACCTTCTCAGCTGAGCATCTTGGAGAAGTGACCCGTTTGTCACCGCAGGCAAGTGGCCCTGCAATGAAGCTCTGGGGGTGCTGCAGGTGGGGTGGGGGCACAGTGCAGTGCCTGCACAATCCCACTGCAGAGAGGAACTGAGGTGCCCAGTTCTGCCACACCACAGGGGTGGGTGTTACACAAGTGCCAAAAGCTGTCCCACAGCTGCCAGTGCAAGCCCACACCATGGCAAAAGCCATGGATCAGCACCAAGGTCCATGAACTGTTCAGGGAAGCCAACCACAGCATCTGTCCCAGGCAAGGCAAGGAGTTTTTCAGGTGACAGGCAGGCTTTGCATTAAAACAGAGAGCTTTCTGGCCTTCCAGTGGAGTGCTGGAGGTGAGGAGGTGTTTAGGGTTTGATCCTGAAGCCCTAAATCACTCACCTAAGGCAGGTGGGATGAGCAGCTCAGTGTTAACTGGGATGTGGCCCAGAGTAAGGGGGTGGTTTTCTTCAGCACTGAGTTACAGATCTGCCTGTATTGATTTTTAAGTTCATTAGGACTTAATCAGCACAGAGCAGGTCCTGATCTTTCTGTTCAAAGCCTTCCACAGGTCAGAGTAGAGATGTTTCCCTTCCCCTTTCATGTATTCACAGAAATGATCTTTTTGATGTTAGAGCTGTTCCAGTCCAGGCAAATCCTGCAGCTGCTGGCCTGTGAGTTAAATTGTGCTGCATCATTGAAGGACATCTTTTTCAAGTGGGTCTGGATGTAATTCCCAGCTCACCTCATAGAATTCAGTCTCTGTTAATTCAGGAGGCACTGTTTGCCTTTCAGAGGCTGTTTGATATCAGTGCCTTCAATGAGCTGAAGTCTGTGCTTTGGGGTGAGTTCTGAGAGCAGCTCAGTGTGTTCTCACTTTCATTTGGAAGGGGCTTGTTGCTCCCCAGCTCAGCCAGGCACCTCAGCTTGTGTCTGCTAAACCTAATATACAATTTCTTCTTGATTCCTATCAGTTCATTTGAAATGGCTGTTTTGTTTTCTTAAGTTCCTTTCTATATTAGAAATGGAATTGTGCAAACCTTCACTTCTATTTCTTCTGGACCTTCTGGAACTTAAACCAGTGATGTAGTGTTAGAATAGATCTAATCAAGGTTCAGAAATGTGTGAAGATTTATTGCTCAGGAAGGAGGGAGAATCTCTTCAACAAGAGGGGCAGATGCTGGAGGTTTTACAAGGTGAAACTGCTGGGTTTGGAGGCTGCTGCTGCTTTTTTAAGGGCCATGAGTGGTTTGCTAAATGCACGTTTGTGGCAGTGGTGTCATTGTCACGACTCACAGCCCCCTTCCTTTCAATAAAACTCGTAATCACTTCTAATTTCTGGTGATGATATTTCACATGGGTGTGGATTCTTTTCATGAAAACTTCAAATAATGTTCAGAGGAGAAAGCAATGAGTGGTTTCAATGCACGTGGGCTTTCATGGCAGCCTCTGTACCTGTGCCAGGTGAGTGTGTGCCCTCAGCCAGAGATTCAGAGGAAAGAAATGGATGATCCTCTTTTCAGGGTGGGGTGAGCAGCTGTGAGATATCATCTGATACTGACTGTACCCAGAGCAATGGGAATTTACCCTGCTCAGAAGTTGGAGGGGGAGGAAAGAGCTCATCTCAAAGAACTGAAGAGCCACAAGTCCTCCTGTGGGTGGCAGTGAGAAGTTCTCACATTATTCAGGATCAGAATCCACATGCTTGGCCTTGTATCAGGCCACTTTTTAATCTGTCTCACTGTCTCCAATGATATTTTGGAGTCTTATCAAAAGGGTTCATGATTCTCAGAAAAAGCCTCAGCAGAAGTAGCTGAGAGCAGCTGGAGGGATGCAGTTTCTGAAGGGGTGCAATAAATGCATTCTTTTCCTTACAGCACTTCCTCTGGAATTGCTGAAAGCCAGCTGGCACTGAAATTAGGGGTGGTCTTTTGGGAGTAAACTTTCCATCATATTTCTCTTGTCTTCTTTCAGAATACTGAGAAATGGGATGTAGACAAGAATCTTGAGGAGCTGAAGCAACAGGGAGATAAAACTCGTGCAGGAGTTGCTTTCTTCCCAGCAGATTATGGTAATGTCACCAGTTGAAAGTGCATAAAAATAAATAAAACTCAGGTTGCTGTATTTAAGTCATTCCCTGCAGCATAATTTTGAATGCAGAAATCATAGTGGGTTTTTTAAATGCTTCTAAAACATGTTTAATTATCTTCCTTCAAGATTTCATCTAGGTTTCTTAGCCTGAAGCCAGTGCTTCACAGCCTGCCATGGGCCAGACAAACCAGTTACAATATTATCTTTATCCTTCCCCTGTTGCCAGGCTGTAGGAAAAGGAGCAATGTGAACATGGGGAATGTTGGGGGATTCCATGACAGAAGACCACAACTGATTGGGATTTTGTTGCTCTTCCACAGAGACCTTCAGGAGGAAGTCTGAAGAGGAGCTCATGGAGAGGCTGGGAGAGCTGTGTGCCAGGCTGTCCAGGGCAGTGTCCCCTCCCTGTGGGAGGCCATCAGCCAAGCTCTGCTCCTTCCAGGGACAGCAGGGCAATAAGTAGGTCCTTTTCTGTCACATATCCCAGCTAATCCTGGCTGCCAGAATGGATACTGGGGAATTCCTGGTCTTCCACAGGGGTTTTTCTCTGTAGCCTTGCAGAAAGCTGATGTTGGAATTGCAATACTCAGTCATTCATTTCCATTTGGTGATAAACACCTTGGCATTCTCCATCAGCCCTTTCTAAACCTTACCAGACACTTTGGATCAATGGGAAAGGCAGGAAAATGAGGCTAAGCCAATTATCCTGCTCACCTTTTTTTGTCATCTAGGGGACCCATTTCTCTTACTGGTACCTCAGTTGAGCAAAAATACACAGGATGATTTTCTGTGGGTATCAGTGGAGGTGTCAGTGCTTCTTGGAGGTTTCTGAGCATTTTCTTCAGAGACAACAACATCAATGGTGGCAGCACAGAGAAAATAATGAGTGAAAAAGTGGAGGGAAGTGGGAAATATCCTCATTGCCAGAGCAGGGAAAGCCACTGGGATGATGTGCACTTTGTATGCCTGGGAAGATGAAGTGGAATTTCCAGAAGAGGCAGAGAGGAAAGGGGAACTGGTTCTTAAACTGAGATGTTAAAAGTTGTGATCTCTCTGGTGCCTGCCTTTGTTCTCCAGAACAATTTGGTGGTGTCACATTTTGAGAGCTAAACATCCTTCTTCATCCTGCCTGTGATCTGTGTTCCTGGGGGAAGCTGAATCCTTGAATTCTGATAGCAGGCAGAAGCAGAGTTGGAATCTGTGTGGTAGCCCAGCACAAAGCTCCTTTCTCAGTCCAGTTTTGATCCTAATCCACTCCCTGCAGGATCCTTGGGTGGATAAGGCAGAGGAGATGCTGAGATGGTGTTTTCTGTGTGTAGGGATGTTGCCTTGCTGTCATCCCCACCAAGTTCTCTGAGGATGGGCAGGTTGAGTTTCCAGGGCTTGCCAAAACCTGCAGCTGTGTACACAGATCTGAGAGATGCTGAGCCACAAAAGTCAGTGACAGTCCCTGAAGAGGAACAAAGGTAAATCCTGGCTTTATTGGGAGTGAGAAATAAGTAATAAAAAGTGAGAAACTTAAACCTTTCTGAATCTCATACTTGTGAAATGTAATTTTAAAAATGTTCTTTCATACCTCTGTTATAAGAGGAAACCTTGTAGTTAATAAACAGCTACTTGATAATAAACAGGTTAACATTTTGGTCTAGTTGCTCGAATATTTGAAATTTTCTTTTTGCTCGAGTAATAGTGCAAAGAACACTTCCATAACACCTGGAGATCTTCCCTGGAAGTATCTCTCCTTTTTTCCTCAGTTTCTAAATTTGCATCTTAGAAATGACCAAGAGCCAACACTCAGCTGGAACAGGGTTAATTAATATGGTCTGATTGTTTCACAGTGCAAGTGACAGCTCCTCCTCTGAAGAAGAAGAAGAGACTGTGACAATTAAGGATGAAGCAGAAAGGAGAATGTAAGATTCCTTACCAGGACTGTGTTTCAAGTTATATGATGTTCATTTTTTCTGAAACTAAAATAATAGCCCTAACAGTGATCAGAGTGAAAGCTTGTGTACTTAAATATTTCCATTCCTGGTCTTCACAGCAAAAAAAAATTAAAGCCCAGTAATGAAAGTGCTCCAGTGTGGCCCCAGGAGGTCACTCTTCTCCTGTTGCATGGGAAAGCTACCAAAGCTAGAGAGTTGTTCCTTGAGGCAATATTTGCACCTGTCCAGCTGCTTGGGACAGCTCAAAACACAGCCAGAGGTGCCCTGGGGGCTGGGAAATGGGAGTTTGTCACCAGCACTGTGTGAGTGACACCAGAACTGTGTTTGACATGACGCAGAGTTCGGAAATGTTGGAGGGAGTTGACTCAGACAAACCTTTATTTTTAGAAATAAAAAAATAGGCTAGAATGGATAGAGATTCAAAGAGAATACTGACTACATTTTATGGGTAGGGACCCTCCCAATTCTCCTTAATTGGAGGGGAAAGGGGAGACAGTGATGGGTGAAATCCTAAAGTGTAAATTCCTCAACAGGCACAGATGTCAGCCTTTTCTTGCTAATCTCCTGGATTCATATCCATAGGTTATTAGACATTTGTTTAATGTGAAAGTGTCAGATTTAACCATCTTCCTGCACTCATGCTCTGGGTTCCATTTGGAATTCTGCAGCCTGGAAGTTAAAACCACAGCAGGGCAGGGGACAGGCAGAACATGTGTCTTGTTGTGCCAGCCACTTACACTTCTTTTAATGGTTTGGAGAAAGAGATGATTTGACAAGGAACAGAGACAATGTAATTTAGAACATCTAATCCAAAACCAGTAAAAGGGACAAGGGGGTGCTTGGGGAGCTCTCCCTGGCACTGACACAAGTTCAGCAGTTCCATCAGTGTAAATCTGCAGGGATGGAGAGCAGAGCTTGGAATTTGATGCACCTTAATGTTGCTAAAGAACAAGCACAGATGTGATGCCTGGCAAATGCTGCTCAGTTTTGGTTATAAATAAAAAATCCTCTTGGTCTCAGCAGGGCAGGATTCTGATCTCATTCATGAGGGGTCTGCCCAGTTTCATTTTTATCTGGGACAAATTATTAAACAGGAATCATTATTCTGTGCATGTAGATTATGTCATGACAGGACATTCCACTACCACAGTAATGTGCTTGCTGATAGTTCAGCAGTCTCACAGAGGAAACTAAGCCAAACATTCAAAAATTGTAATAATTATTAGAAAAACTTTGAACCCATCCCTGTATCCAAAGGGGACAAAAATCCATAGGCTGTGATTTCCATGCCAACCATACATTTGTTCAGGGCTCTTCTGGTAGGTGTTTGTGTTGTGCCTGAATGCAGAAGAGATTAATAAACTGCCAGGAAGATCAATTTTGTGTTCTGGCTCTCCTTGTGTCACCTGAGTGCTGGTGCTGCTGTCACCCACAGTTAATATTCCTGTAGATGCCCAGTCCATGTTTTGAACTCTCATCGTGTGAGAAATTCCTCAGAGATTAAGTTTATTCCTATAATGTTTTATCTTGATGAAATCAGGTTTTTATTTCCTTTGCAGGAGGAATTGCTCAGGGAAGAGCCTGTTACTGCAGCAGCTCCGAGCAGCCCGTAAGGAGGCCTTGGAGCTTCTTCATAAAGCGCCTGATCCAGCTGAGAAACTGCATCCAGAAAGGCTGGAAGACACAGGTTCCTCTGATAAAAGTCAAAACCAATCTTGTAAAGTGAAGCAAGAGACAAATGAGGTGATTCCCAGGAAACTGGTGAGATTGGAACCAGGCAAGGAAAGTCCCCTCTTTCCAAGCTGTGGGGGCAATGGAGCTGACACAGAGAAGGAGAACAAAATGGAAGCTGAGAAGATTCAAAATGCAGGAGATGCTCCAGAGTGTCCTCTAATTACAGCAGAATTGCCAAGGTATCCTGCAGGAAAAGTAATCAGTGGGTTTGGATGTGGCTCCTCTAATTGTCCAGGATTAAAGAAAATTGCTTACCTGGGCTGTGAGTTGGAGCAGGAGGGTGTCTGGTTTTGTTACGTGGAGAGAACAACAGTCCTGGCAGCTCCTGCTGGAAGGTTTAGAGGCAGCCTCAGTGAGGCCTGGCATTAGATGAACTATGGCACTTCTGACATTGGAAGTTGAGCCTTTTCCTTTAGCTTTTATTCTCCAGGAGAGGAGGATAACGCAGTATTGATCTTCTTCAGGAACAACAGCCCTGAGATTTCCTAAGCACAGCTTCCTAGAAAATAGGTCTGGAAGGGTCAGTTTCCCTGTGCCAATAAAAAGTGAGGTAAAATCTAATATCTCCTGGCAGATCTTTATAGAACTTGGTCTTGAAATCCTCAATGGTGAGGATTCCTTGACTCCCAGGTAGTACATTTTGCTGTTTGATTATCCTTAGAGCTGTAAAGCTTTTCATTAAGTCTAATTTAAATTATCCTCTCTCCAATTTAAGGGGGGTTTTTTTGTTGTGTTCCCAGAAGGGATGGAAAATGGTTTATTCTGTGTCTCAGTTTAAAACACCTTCTACAAACTGGAAGATGTATCAGTCTCCCCTTGTAATTTTTTTTCTTCCAAACAAAGGAATTCTGACTCTTTGCCAACAAGAAAAATGCAAGTTCTTGGAGTTACAAAGGAGACCCATGAGGAATGTCACAGGAGTATCTTGGAAAGCTTTAAAAAACAGAAATAAGAGTTATATCAATTGAGGAAATTGCAGAGTTATTTGGGCCTCTGCCTCCCTGGGCTTAGTTAAATGTAGTGTATTCTGCAGAAGGTCTAATTTCAAAGTGAAATCAGGTGGTTGCCTTGTGCACCTGCCCAGCTGTTTGGGAGAGCTCCATTATGCTGCCTTTTCAAAGGTTATATCCTGCTATTTTCAGAGTGAAATTTAACATTCTGACTTTGACATATGAGCCCTGGAAAGAATCAGGATCTGCCTGCTCTGGAGACTATTACTGTGTCAGAGTTAAACACTTGCCTGCCCTGCCACTTAGACACCTCAGCTCCTGTGTACCTGCTTTAAAAGGCACGTGGTTGGTTGCAGGGTTTTTTCCCTCTGGAATTCCTGACATTAAGCTCATTGCTTCCATCAGGAATACTCAACTCCATTTTGATTACCTGTTAACCTGAGATGGCAGCCCACGGCCAGGCAAGAATGTGGGTTATTTACTGTCTCTGAGTGCTAACTCAGTGATTTTTACTGATTACAGTTTTCTCTCTTGCTATTCTAATTATTGCTGGGGCACCTGGGGCTGGAAGAATTCAGAAGAAATTGAGCTTTGTGTTTGCCATGGAAATGGCAGATGAAATCTTTCTGTGGGCGTCCAGATGTACAAAGCTGAAAGGTCTTGGGGTCAGGGAAACTTTATCTCTGTCGTATCCAATAGCAGATAGGAAAGGAAATGGGTTTAGATTGCGAATCTCGGTGTGGAGATGGGGAGTGACACATCACAAACACATCTCTGCTTAAAGGAGTTTTCATCTCCAGATAGATCACCACCACTTATCAGAAGTTTGATCACTGCTCCTTTTCTTTGAGTTTTTTTCTTCTTAGAGAGATTATTTCATCCACTGACAAGTTCTTGTGTCCCCCTATAAACACCAGAATTTCATTCTAAATCTATTTTAGCCTCTCATGTCATGATTCCCCCTCAAGTATGTGGTGTAAACACAAGGAAAAAAGGAGCGCAACCAGATGAACGAGCAGCTTTTTTTTTTTCCCCAAGTGAAAAGTAATCTGTGTATTTTTCAGGAGAGAAGGAAGTGGGAGAGAGCTCTCCCAAAAGGAAGAGGAGCTGCAGGAGAGGCAGAGGAGATGCAGATTGCAGGAGCAGCTGGAGCAGCGGCGGCCTGAGCGCTCGGTGTGTGGGAAGCAGCCCATGGCAGAGAGCACCCCGCTCCTGTTCCACATGGTCAGTGGCTCAGGGCAGGCTGGGGCTGGCAGGGCCTCCCTGCCACGGGCTACTGGGAGCAAAAGGTCATTTTTTATTGCGTTGTTTCAAATTTGTTTGTTATGGAGCAGCATTAGCTGAGGAGAGGAGCAGCCCTACAGCTCTTCTCTCACACTAAGGGAGAATTCCCCACTTTCCTGTGCAGGGGGAGCTGCCCAAGCAGCTGCCCTCCAGTTCTGCCCTGTCAGGGCTTGCTGGAATCAGAGGCCTCAGTGTCATCTACTTCACAGTAGCCAGAGTCTCCTACGTGATTTTTCGCAACTTTTCCTAAAAAATTGAAGTATTTTTACTGTCTCTGCTGAGTCCTGCCTTCTTGTCTGCCCCCAACAGCTTCATAGTTCACTTTTGTGGGTTGGTTTTGAGGATTGTGGGTTTAATAATACGTTTTACTCCTGATTAAGGGGGTATGAAATTATCCTGATTTTAGCCAAGCTGTGGCTTGGGGGACAGGGCTGCTGTTGCCCCTCAGAAGATTTATCTCTGTCCCTGACCTTAGCAGGGGGGTTGGAATGAGATGGACTTTAGGATCACTCCCAACACAACCCATTCCATGGTTCTGTGACAAGCAGTGCTGCTTCATCTGTGCACTGATTCTGCTGAGCACAAGGCCAGGTGAGAAGGTCAGAGGACGTGAGAAACTGCAGAACCACCATGAGTCCACCATCATGATTTATTTGGGCTAATGCCAATAACAAAGCTTTTTTGTCAGTACAAAAGTTCACAGCCCTAGATTTGGGGCTGGACCATTCAGGTTTGTTTTGTAAATTGATTGCTGTGGTTGTGGAGAGCTGAAAGCTCATTTTATTTAGCACTGGATTAGTCAGTGAGGAGGAGTAAAGAATTAAAAAGCTCCCAGCTGAGTTTCCCTCTGCCAGCCTGCTTTGACAAGGACAGCACAGTGCCCAGAGCTCTGCTTTGGAGTGTAAAGGTTGTGGGTCCTTTGGGTTTGCTCCTCCCTGGCTGCTGGCAGGTATCACCCACTTCCAGTTAGCCCTTGTTAAGATGCAGAGACTCCTTTGCTCCTCAGAAATCCACGTGGGCTTTGCTCTCTCCTTCCTGACAATGCACCAGGCAATGCAGAATTACTCTGTGTTTGCTCATTTCCCATATTTGCTGTGCTGATGCCAATTACATGAGGATGGGCTTGGTGATGTGCTCTGTCTGGAGCAGAGCTCAGGGTGGATCTGTGCTGGAATTGGAGTTGTAAATATTCCCCTTAGGGATGGGATGATGTTCCAGTTGTGGCAGCAAGGGCAGGGGCATTTCTCACCAGCCCAGGCTCCTGCTCCCTGTGCAAACTGCTCCCAGGGCCCAGAAAGAGGGAGAGGGACTCATTACACAGTGACAGGACGAGGGGCAGTGGGTTTAACCAGAGGGCTGAGGTAAGGTGGGATTTTGGGGATAAATTCTTCCCTGTGAAGGTGCTGAGGCACAGGGTGCCCAGAGCAGCTGTGGCTGCCCCAGCCCTGGAAGTGTCCAAGGCCAGGCTGGAGCAGCCTGGGATGATGGAAAGTGTCCCTGCCACGGGTGGGATGGGATGATCTTTATGGTCCTTCCCACCCAAACCATTCCATGATCCCAAACTAAGTGCCAGCCTGCTCCAGGGGAACCTGCCTGGCCTCCTAAGGCATCGATGGTAAAACAAATCAGCACAACCCATAATAACCGTGTTGTCTGGGCAACTCTGCTCTTAGTTCTTATTCAGAGATATTCATTATTAAAATTAAGACTAAAAAATGTATCAACATAATCTATCAAATACAACAGTCCTTTATAAGATTACTTGAAATCTGCCTTGATAGCAGCATTTTTCTCCTTTGAGTTTGAACAGGGCTTTCTTTTCTTTCTTTTTTTATAAGCACAGACAGAAAAACTTGATTGTTTTGACATTTAAAACTAAAAGCCCCTGTAATTTGGCAGCTATGTCTCAGTGAAAATATCTAATATCTATATATAAACACATATATTCAAAGAACAAGCCCCAGTGTTTGAGAGAGTAGCACACTTGCAAATTTGTTTTGTAAGTCCTTTGTTTTGGCAGTGATAGATATTCAGATCTGGAACACTTGTCATAGTTTCCAGAATTCTTCTAACCATTTATAATGTACATAAATAATTGAATTGAATAATAATCAGAGGGAAAGTTTAGAAACTCTGCAATTACTGTAGCTGAGGTGCTGGGAAAGACTGGCAAAGGAAATTTAAAAAGCTGCATTAGGGTTACATTAGAGTTCTTGTCTAAAATGTAAAAGCAGATTTAATGTGCTGTCTCCTTTTTCTCAACCCAGTTCAGTCAAACTCTGTCCTCAGCTTCACTCTGAGAGTCAGGGTTGGGGAGAGGTAACTTGAGAGACTGAGACTTCACTTCCAGGGGCACTTCAGCTGCTGAAGAAGGGGCTGAGATCCAGTGGCTTTTCAAGACATGCAGGTGCCAATTCCCTGGGAAATCAGTGGGTTCTTGCTAAGAATTCTGCCTGTCAATTCCGTGTCTGTAGGTGTCTGAATACTTGGGCAATCTGGCTCACCTCTTAGTTTAAAAAATAATGAAGGGAAGAACCTGATTGTTTTAATGCTACGTTTTGGTTTTGTTTTGGCTTTTTTTTTTTCCTTCTCTGCATCACCCAAACTTCTGGTGAAATTTAAGACTGGCATGAGTTGGTCTCTTCTGACATTGGGCCCCCAAGCCACATTTTAACCTTTGGATCTGCTTCAGAACTGGTGCAAGCACCTAGAGTTCTGTGAAAGCCAGCAGAGTGGTGCTGTGATCCTAGCTGCAGGTCAGGATGAGTTAATAGTTTAGAGGAACAACACAGGGTTTGTTTCTTTATTTGAGCAGTGTTATTGATGAAGGAGACAGAAGGAATGCTCACAGGATGTAAAGCAGTTAAATGGAGGATGTAAAATGAAATGGGTTTGATCTGCCTCTTCATTCATCTTGCTTATTGTGATAAGTAACTTTGTGCTGATGTTGTTTTCCTGTCACATTTCCATTAGGTGGGATCCAGATAATGGTGGTAACTTTTGCCAGGCTCGGAGCTGAGTTTTATGTCAGGAGCAGCACAAGCAGGTTATTGTAAGGATATCACAGGATCCCAGACTGGTCTGGGTGGAAAGGGACCTTAAATCCCATCCTGTGCCACCCCTGCCATGGGCAGGGACACCTTCCACTATCCCAGCCTGGCCTTGGGCACCCCAGGGATCCAGGGGCAGCCACAGCTGCTCTGGGCACCCTGTGCCAGGGCCTGCCCACCCTGCCAGGGAACAATTTCTCCCCAGTATCCCATCCAGCCCTGCCCTCTGGCAGTGGGAAGCCTTTGGGGAAGACAAAGCAGGATCTGCAGGTGGGAGCAAGGCAGGCAGGGAGGGCAATGCCACGCTCCCAGAGGAGCAGCAGAGCAGCTCCAGTGAGGGTGGCCAGTTGTGACAAATATGTGGGAATGAGGAAAGTCCAAGATGAAGAGCAGAAAGCCAAGGCAGGGGCAGGACCCAGGGGCAGCCCAGTGATCACCCAGGGGGTCTGGAGTGATGGAACAGGGCTGAGCTGGAGCCACAAAGTCAGAGCAGGCAGTGCAGGTGAGGGAGATGAGGCCAGGCAGAGGTTGAGCTGCTCTGCAGCTTGTCCAGGACCGAGGGAAATGTCTCTGCTGATAAAGCAGCTTCAAGAGCTCCTTTCCCAGCAGCCCCATGTGAAGTGAAACTCCTGAGCTTGTGTCAGACCTGGCCTTGAGCACTGCAGCCAAACCCCCTGCGTGGCCCATCCAGCCCTGGAATACATTTAACACCGAACAACTACAATTTAGCTTGCACTCATCTCTTTTATTATTGGGACAAAGTAGGTGCTTTCAGCAGGGCTTCAGCTTGATTCTCCATTTATTGCTTTATCATGATATGGCAGAACAAGATAATGTTGTTGGAGACCTATTAGGAGCCACCTTGCAACCAGCCCCTTATAAACAGAGTTTTATCTCCCTTACCCAGCCAGAGTGGTTGGGAAATGAATGTGTTGACTCATACTGTGGCATCTCATTTTTCTTGGCATTCACAATCACTTGGGCTAACCTTGTATCAGTAATTACATTACCATGATCCTCATCTCATTGCAGCTTAGCCTTACAGCTGCCTTACAAAACAAAAACATCCAGGCACAACAGAGTCATTCTACCTTAACAAATAGATGATGTGGGTACTCTCCTTTCCATCTTGTAAACACAGGCTCCATCCCCTTTTTGTCAAAATCAGCAGGTTCTTTATGTTAACACGCCTTGAGTCAGCTCGCTGGTGTCAGGGAGAATTCTCAACCACAAGATGTTCTGCTTGCATTGCCACAAAATTACCAACAGATTATGGTCAAATCCTTCCTCACCCTGTGATGGCCTTGTTCTCCCTTTGATCTGATATTTCTTCCGGAGAAAATCCCTGACAAAATCCATATTTACCACCCAGAGTGGTGGTGAAGTGCTGTATATGCTGCTGCTGGGACAGTTACCCTACATAAGCATGGTCTGCCTGAAAGTAGGGATTGATATCCAAAACTTGTACAAGTATTTTTAGTTCAATTACTGGCCCCAGAAGTTATTTTTAAGTAGGAGGTGCCTTGATCTGCAAATTGTCATTGAAATGCTTTTGATTCTTTACCTGTCTTCCTTAAATAGGTGCCTGTGATTGCCATTGCTGTTTCATGGGTGTTTTGATCTTTTTAGGGCAATGGTGCTGACATCAGCATTGGAAATTGCCCTTTCCTTCCATCTCTGGGTTGTTCAAGGACATTGTGGATCCTGGGATCCCAACTCAGCCCTTCAGCCGCTGGACCAGGGCACTTGGGCACCTCCCCAGCTCCACTGGAGCTGCTCTCATGGCTGCACTGAGGTGATGGCCTCAGCACTATTTAAAAGTACACCACTTCTATTGCTGGGTGGGAAATGCATAAGGAAAAGGACTGTAAGAAAGTCAGATTAATGTCTCTACTTAAAGAATGGACAAAGGCCTGACCAACCTCATGAAGGAATGAGGAATACTCATGAAGGAATGGGTTTTGTGCCACTTCCTTATAGAAATGCCAATTTATCCCCCAAAATGTGGTGCAGTACATCTATTTGGAAAAGCTGAGGAAACCTATAAAATCTTTCTCTGATTATAACGATTTTGTGATGCAGTAGTTGAATTTTTCTATATCTGTATGACTCCAAAGGTGATCCTGGTAGTACAAATCACCTGTGACCAAATGTTTTCATTGACACTGCACCAAAGCAACTGCATCTGTGTGAATGTAATTATAACAGCATTTAGCCCTTACTATTATTTTAATATCTTTTTTAAACCTCCTATTAATTGTAAAATTCACCGAATGTTTCCTACACTAATTTTTTCAGACACCAGAGCTGAGTTTGGGTTTTGCTTGGCTCCAGGTGCTCTCCCTGCTGGGCTGATGCCAAGACTATGGCCGGCAGTGCTGTGCCCAACAGCCACCAGATGGCCCCTGAATTCCTCCCTTTTTTTTTTCCCTGCCAGGCATTTAATGAGTTCCTGAAACAAGATTAAAATCTCTTGTACTTAATGAACCCGCTGCCTCGACTCAAGAAAGGCTTAAAAATAAACTAAGGCAATTAGAGATGGAGTTAAACTTAGCACACAGAGACAGAAGGCCAAGATTCCTGTGCCACCAGCCCAGCACACAGCATTTGGAATAGATGGAAGATCCCAAGGAAATGTTTTTCCAGCATGGGTGGCTGGCAGCTGGCACAGGGCCTGTGTTTCTGGCCTCCTCTTCATCTTCCCACATGGTGCCAGGGAAAGCAAATGGGGGGATTTGCTGGCACAGCACTTTGGTGGAGAAGCTGCTTCCTGCTGTCCCTGGCCCTGGGCACAAATCCCAGGAGCTGAGGCTCAGGATGGCACAGATCACAGATCTGACCTAAGGATTTGCCTTAATAGGCAAGCAGAGGGTCTAGGCCTTAGGTGTCTGTGTTAAAAACACCTCCCTCCGCACAGGAGGAGTTTGCTCTCCCTGTTCCCGGAGGAGGAGTGTTATGGAAGTGCCCAGGCACTCTTAGGGCAGGTTGTGATTCCCATCCTCATGGCTCCTCTCCCCAGTTCTGCTCACACCCCAGAGCAGGTCCAAGAGCCACACAGTAAAGCTGCTTTCATAACCTTGGGCTGCTTTAAGAGGTTTCCCAGCCAAATTGCTATAGAAATGCTCAGAACCAGAAAATTCACCTGTGCTGAATGCAACAGGATCACCAAAAAGCCATGGAAAACCTTCCATGTAAACTTGGAAAACCACTCTGATGGTTCCCAGGGGCTCCTACGTTTGTGCTTTTTCCAGCTGTGGAAGGAATTGAAGAACCAGGCCTTTACAAAGCAATGAGATCTTGCAGTGCTGTTTCTCTGACTGCAGTTTGAAAAGGCCCCAGGATAATGTGAGATATTTAATCCTTTATATTCCTCGGCATATCCTGGAAGTGATTAAAATGAGTTTAGGCTTATTCCTCAATACACTGCTGCCTGAGTTTGACAGATGGGAACATTCGTTGCTGTTGCTTAAGGGAAAGGTTAACACAGGGAAGAGGAGCAGAGTTTCCAGGATTCCATGCATGAACTTGCTGCCAGTAGAGGTCCTGAATACTCCTCCATTCACATTAGCAGGATGTTCACATTAAACCTGAGGACAATAATGTAAAATGTTCGTGAGCTGAATTCTATTTCTCATCCTGGAGAGGGCAGGAGGACACAAAACCACCTCTGGGCTTTTTTTCTCCTCAGGTCCTGCTCTGTGCCAGGCCCTGTGCTGGCAGCAGGAAGAGCTGCCCTGGGTTTGCAGTGGCTCTGAACAAGTGCCAGTCACATTTAATTACACAAGGAAACAAACACTTTCTGCCATGATTCTCTTGGAATCAAAATAGAATTCCCAACTCCTGGCCTTACCTCAGGGCTGTGATCACTGATGCTATTTGTAGATGAAAGGAGGCTGAACCTGCCCCTCTGTTTTTCCAAGGGGATGTACAGGCTTGTCTGTTAAAGAGCTGCAGTGTTTAAACTGCACTCCTGGTCTCACTTGTGCCTCCTTGTTCAGCTTGGACTTAGGCTGGGCTCGTGTTCCAAATCTCAGCACACAGGGGGATAAGCTTGGTCACAACTTGTAAACACATTATTCCACAAATACTCATTATGGGGCATTATTCTCAGTGGCAGAGAATGGAATTCAGGGCTTTATCCAAGATTATGGAGTGGAAGAATCGTGCAGTTATTTTTATTTTGCAAACACAGGGCTCTACCGAGCTCTGTGCCAAGCACCTGGAGTTCCCACCAGCTTCAGGGAACACTGTAAGCACTTAGCAGTTCTCAGGATCACAAAGCCCCAAATTCACAGGTCTGAAGGGGTGTCTGGAGGGTGTTTTATAGCTGGAGAGAAGAGCACAGAGCCTGTGACAAACTGGATACAATCCATTATAATTGGCAGCTAGCAGTCTGTAAAACTGCTCAGAACCACTTTAGCTCTTTTAAAACTTCCTGATAAAGCAGCTGAGCAGAGTTTCCTCCCCCAGACCCTTTATTTTCATTTATTTCTTTGGGGATTTCCATAGAGTATCAGGGGAAATACATGAAAAAGATAAATAGATGGGAAGAAAAATGAGGCTTTCCCCAAGTTGATAAATGTATGGTGAATCACAGAACCAATCCCAGATGGTGTAGGTTGGAAGGGACCTTAGAGATTATCTCATTCCAGCCCCCTGGGAATCTCCTGGAGTATCCAAGTAGAGCCATTTCCATAGGATTTAAACCCAGCTTGGAGCATGTGCCAAATGCCAGCCCAGATTTCAGATGCCTGAGGACCAATTCCATGCCCTGTCCCAGCATTTCCAAGTGGCCACGTGCAATTCCCTTCCCTTTGGAGGCTTTGGAAGTCCTGACACATTTTTTGTGTGAGGCAGGTTGGAATCCTTTGAAGAAGAAGTTGCAAAAGATGCAGATAAGAACACGCTGAGGGGGCTGAGAGGCCACAACACTTTCAGGAGCAGGAAAGGGAACAGAGGTTAATTTTGAAAGTTTGTTGATACTCTTACACTCTTCCTCTTCAGAGCACTTTACAGGGTCTTGATAATTAATCCAGCTAGACAGGGAGCGGGATAAGGAAATATTATCCTCACTTTACAGTTCCAGAGAGAAAGACTTCATTCCAGAGCCAGGACTGAGGCGCAAATTCCCCATTCCCAATCTTGTGCTCACATGAAATGTGTAAGTAATTAAACTTCCTTTACTCATTTCAGCTGCTTCTCATTAACCAGGAGTATAAACTCATTAGAGGAGGAACTTTTTGTTACATGTGCTCAGAACACCAGCACAATGAGGCTGGGAATCCTTCTGAGCCTCTCCAAGTGTTACTGGAGTGTAAACACCAATCATGGAAAAGGCACTTCTCATTTTTAATGATTATGTCTCTGAAAGCAAACAAACGCAAATAAGACTCAGTGTTACTTTGGTTTAAATTTCAATGCACTTCTCAGGTCAGTGTTTACCTGAGCTGAGCCTTTGTCAGAAAATTTTCCCACTTCTAAAAAATAAAGAAGAAATTATATGGAAAAAGCTGTTTGTTACCAGCTGGTTTTTTTAATTTGTTGAATTTGGACCAAAATTATTTTGATCCTGTGTGATCCACAGCATCTCTCTGCTAGCAAATCCCATTATGGACCAGAGCCTTGCCTCCCATGGAACAGGGTTTATCCACATCTTTGATAGATGAGCCATTAACGCCAGTGGAGCAGCTGAGAATTTCCTTAGTGCAGTTAAGAGGTTTTATTCTTCATACCCAAGACTAAGAATAATTGTCCAGAGCAAGAAAACTTTCAGCAAAGACATTTTCTTTATTATTATATTTTTAACTTAAACTCTCATGATCTGGAGTGCCCTAAGTGAGTTGAAAAGTATGGAGATCAGAGCAAATAATGCTCCATTACACAGCTCCCTGAATCCCTGCAATCTCCCTTGGCAGAGTTATCTGCTTTGGAGCATCATAATTCCTCCATTTGAGCAATCTGAGGCTCATCCACGGCAGAAATTTCAATACCATCTTGCCCCCATCATGTTTTTCAGATCCATAACCTCAGCATGATGCTCAGAAAGGCAGTGGTGCCACAGAGTGACTCTGGTACAGAAATGCATTTACAGAGAGACCATTCAGACCATTAAACATCAATTGTACTCTCCTTTTTGTCAGGAAAAGTCAACTTCCTTATTCCAGAGTGTTCTGCCAGTTGCATGCAGGAACTGCAGATCCTCCTCTCCTCATTCTCACCCGTTGCTCCCACTTTGCAGTGATAAAGCAGTTTTTTGAATGGTTTGAGGGTTTATTCCACGCTTTAACGTGGAGTTTCAAAGCATCTAACAGATGGCATTGTCATCATTTTTCCTTCCCCACAGAATGAAAATGAACAAATACTTGACATTTCCAATATGTCTTCATCTAATGCAAGAATTTTTAGAAGCCGTGGAATAGTGATAATCTGCTTTGCCTTAGATGGCCAGAATTGTTAAATGTGTCCTAAAAACCCTACATTTCCCACGTGACTGTGTGGAAAATAGGGATATAACCACACAATCATCATGCTTATGTCTTGTACCACGAGCTCTGTCCAGGGCAGAGCAGGAACATGGAATACCAGAGCAGCTGTGGAATGAGAGGGGAAGGTTCATTAGAGAAATTAGCTCGAGCTGCTCCGGCACTTAGAAATCAGCTCACATTTACAAACCCACAGCAGATGCATCGTTTGGCAAAAGAGTTCTGCAGTCAGTAATTTGCCATTCATCAGGGATTGCCTCTTAAATCTGGGATCCAAGCTAGGGTGCAGATGACATAGGAGGATAAATTTAGACAGGGCTGAAAACAATTATTTTGATTAAACCACCAGCCAATGAGGGTGACAGTGTTCCCATTCCTCCCATTTCCCCTCACTCACCCCTCTGTGGTGAAGGAGGAGACTGTGTGAGTTTAGCCTCTCTTCCTTTTCCATGCAGGGGATGTTTGGATGGAGCTTTTGCTGCTGCAGAGTCTGTCCAGTGGAGTTGGGAGGGTATTTGGATGGAACATGCTGCCTTACTTCCATGTTAGTGCTGGAAGGGAAATATTGAAGTTTTACTTACCTGAAAAGGAGAAAATGTATCTATTAAAGTAAAAAAAATCGGTTTTTCCTTGGTGTATCCTGCCACTGGGGCAACTCCTTGGACTGGATGAGTTGATCCTGCTGGAAAATCTTTGTGAAGTTATTGCCTGGCTCCTAAACTTCTCCTTGGTCATTCCAGCCTCTCCCAGTCTTTGAAAATCTTTGTCCAATCTGACAGGGATGTGTAGGAAGAGCAATACTAACTACTCTTTTAAAAAACATCAACAAAAGCATCATTTAACCACTCTGAGCTATTTTATAAGAAATAAAATTATGTTAATCTTGGCTGGCAATCTTGTGCCCACCAGGCCTTGGCTTGCTGTCATCATAAACAGCTCTGGTTTAACATAATAATAATATGGAGGTAAATTACCACTTTTTAAAATGAGTTTTTAATGAATGGTAGTTTCCTTTGGGATTATCATGGAATCACAGAATGGTTTGGGTTGGAAGAGACCTTAAAGCCCATCCAGTGCCACCTCTGCCATGGCAGGGACACCTTCCACCATCCCAGGCTGCTCCAAGCCCCATCCAGCCTGGCCTTGGACACTTCCAGGGATCCAGGGGCAGCCACAGCTTCTCTGGGCACCCTGTGCCAGGGCCTGCCCACCCTCACATTCCTTCCCAATATCCCATCTAACCCTGCCCTCCCTCAGCCTAAGGCCATTGTGCCTCTGTGGAAGTTCAGCATCACTGTCACTGCATTAGGTGGCTGTCCTGAAGTTCTCTTGTAATTCCTTTTTCCTCATTTCCCTGTGGTGTGGACTGGGGCAGAGGTCACTCCTTGGCTGCTCCTCCTCCTTGCGCCGTGTTTATGTGAGAGTGGAGAGAAAAGGGCCAGAGCTGGGGATGGAGGGTGGCTGGGAAACTGAGCTGAAAGGCTGGCACTTGTAATGACATAAACTATAATTGCAAAATAAAATAGCAAGAATTTGGGAAGAGGAAATTTTATCTTATTTACTCTTTGGTAATTGTTGGCACTTGACTGCAATCAGCTGCAAGCCTATCTCTGAGTGACAGCACAATTCCAGTCAGAGCAACCAAAAATAGCTCAGTATTTGAGCAATTTTAGGCTTTTTATAACCTAATACTGTCACAAATAAAAGCCAGTGTAACATGGGCAAATTGAACTCTCCTTTGCAGACTGGGATAAACAGGCCAGTGCTGTGGGAAGCCACTCCCAGAAAGCACCAGTTGTATCTTTCTTCAGCTATTCTGGCCCAGAATCAATCTGGATTAGCTCATTTTTTGTTCATTAGTCTTAATATTTCAGAAGGTATTCAAGTCCTACACTTGGATTCTTCTTGTGGTGAGGAGACTGTCAGAGGGAGGAAGAGGAAGATCCAACTTTCACCAAAACTTCAGTCAGAAAGAATCTTCATTCGTAAACTTACCTGATTTTGGTCAGAGAACCCACAGAGACTTCCCCTGCTGCTGGACTGAGGAAGTTTGGAATAGTTGGAGATTTCCTGCTGAAACATTAATTAGAGATGCTGTTTATGTCATTAGCTCTTAAATGACCTCCTCTCATTGACCCCACACCCTTGTTGAGGGAGGAAGGAAAATCCTTTCTCTCACACAGGATATAGGGGAAGGTCACTTCTCCCTCATGCTCCCAGAGCTTCTCCCAAGGCCTCTTCCTCAGGGGATTTCAGTGCAGGCCTCAAAGCCCTGAGGAGTTCTGTTGGCACACCAGGACTACAGTAACATTAATTAATACAACTCTGCAGCATCACACACGTTTGTGTGACTGTTTTGCCTTTATTACTAATTGCAGCTTTATTGGGTACCAAAACACTGGGTGACACAATACACCTGCTTTCATTTTATTCCTTATTAAACCATTTTAAGAAGTTGTCTGTTTTGAGGACCAGCATAAAAGTCAAGCTACATTAACTTGTCAAGTGGATTAGTCATGAAACACCTTTTTGGACATTTTAGTTCAGAATTAAAGTGGCTGTAATTTGATTTAGCTTACTTTGCTTTCAGAGTAAATTCGGGTAAATCACATTAAGGTTCATTCAGTGTAGAGGTGTGGGCAGAAATCCTCATTATGGGCTACATGGAGCAACTGAAAACATGAGGCCAGGTTGGATGTGGCTTGGAGCAGCCTGGTCCAGTGGAAATTGTCTCTGCCTGTGGGAGGGGATGGAAGAAAATGAGTTTTAAGGCCCTTTCCAAGCCAAACCCTTCCATGATTCTGTGATTGTAACTGCTGAGGAGCAGTACTGGGGAATCTTTGGGTTTTTAGGGACTTGCTGGTTAATTTACCAAAGAAATGTCAGGGGCAGCAAGTGGAATATAGATAGGAAGAACAAGCCAGCCAATAATTACAGCTGCAGCTGCTACAGCTGTGGAAGGACAAAAAGCTGCAAGTACCACAGTTAAAGCTTGAAGTTGTGTCTTGGACAGTTCTCTTAAAGGAGGGGGAATTTGCACCCTAAATAACCAACTATCAGTGCTGAAGTAAAGAAAGGAGGTGAGTTCCCTTAACTGTGACATCAGCTCTGAAATGAGGGATGTTAGGTGAAGCAGAAAATAATGAGTTTTCACACTATCAGGCTCGTTTGAAGGCTTTTCAGTGATTAAAAAACCCCCAAACACTGAGTCTTGAATACAGAATAAATTCAATCACACTTTTCCAGCTGTGACTGTGTAACCTTCCATTCAGCAGGCAGTGTGTGGCTAAATGAGGACCAAGGTGACAGCTGTCCAAGAAAACCTGCAGTGCTCAGGGAGTGTCACTGATGGAACAACCTGTCTTTTATGGCCCATTCTCCCTCTTTGATAAATGCTCTCTGGGTGTTAAATGCCCCTCCCGTGATGGCAATGAATGTAATTAATTCCTGATGATGAATACACTTCCAGGAATCCAAGTGACTTTCATTTTCGTACTATCTTTTCGTTGACAGGAAGCCTCTTTTTTGCCAGCTATTGACACATTGCCTGGATCCCACAGAGTGCAAGAGGAGGTGCTGCTGCTGACCATTTGGCTGGCCAGTTGTGGCCAGGTGGCCACGGATCGGTGTGAGGGGCAGGTGCCTGACAAGGTGCTGGGAGCAGCCACCATCTACCAGGCCCTGGTGACGTGGCTGCTGTCCCTGGTGAGTGCAGTGACCTGGCACAAAAGGCTCTGGGTGATGAGGGCTGTGTTTGGACCTCCAGTGAATACATAATCACTCTTGAAATCTCCTTTTATTCCCCTCAACAGCTACAAAACAGTGGCTGAACAAAGTGGAAATGATGTTTTAATTCACCTCAGAGTCTGTAAATAAAAGCCTCGCCAGAGTCGGTGGAGCTGGGTTGTGTCTGCGGTTTATGAAGAAGTGGAAAATTGTTGAGCCAGATTTTCAGTTGTTGAAAGTGACTGCTGGGTGTTTGGCTTTGTCCCTGGCAATGGACACAGGTTCCTGGTTTTCACCACTTGTTCTAGATAAGAATAGACCCTTCCTGACAGTCAAGAGTGCTGTGAACAAGTGAGGACCTACCTTAACTGTCCTTTACTTCACATGTTTTTCTCCTCTAAAGAAGCCACCCCATCCTCTCTCCTTCCCATCCATATTACCCTTTATTCCCTAGGGAAAACAGTGTATTTTTCTTCCCCAGTGTGTATTTTTCCTTCCCACCCTGCTCAGTGCCCTTATTCTTTTCCCTGGGAAAGACTTTGGGATACCAATACTGATCCACACAGTCAAGGTAGATTTCACCCTGAGCAGCCAGGCTTTTAAATCACTTAAACTCCACTTAAACACAATTAATTGTTAATGATGTTCCTGCTTGCATTAAAACATTGCTAACATTCTTTAGTGTTAGTTCAGTGCTAATGAAAATTGCCACTGGAACAGCCCTGGATCCTGAATTTTCCATTCAGACTCGTTAGCTTGTGACCAGCTGCAGTGTGGGCTCTCTTCCCTTGTGTAATTCCCATTAAAAAAACCCTGAGCTCTGACTTGTAGCAGTTCTCTCTGAGCCTGAGAAGGTACCTCAGCTTCCAGGGCTGTGTCACTCTGCTGGGTGTAGGGTCAGATGTTCAGATGGACTTTGTGCCCAAGAAAAACTGGGGTAAAATCCACCAATTTATCCTACACAGGCTCTGAAATGGCTGGTGGATAGCAATGAAAAAGTTTGCTTTTCTTTCACTGAAAGAACTGGAAATGTTGAGGCATTTTTAGACCAAATTCTCATCTGGTGATCCATGCAATTCCATTGGCTGGCTTGTGTAAGTCAGCATGTCCTTACTGATTCCATTGGAGATGTGCTGGATGCTGCCAGCTGGGAGCAGTGGATGGTGCAGAATTCCCCATGGGAATCCAGTGTTCAAAGCAGTGGAGGACTTGGTGCTGTTGTTTTTAGTGTTCCAGCTGAGCTGTGCAGCAGCAGCAGTTTCAAAATCCAGCCTGGCCCTGTGTTAAAAACATGTTTTTAAAGGCCTTTATCTCCCTGTAAATGGTTTGGGGCTGTAGATACAGTAAATAGAGCTAATAATGCACCTAGAGACTGGTGAGGGTATAAACCAGGAGAACAGGACTTGGAGTTTCTGTATCCACCAGAGCCCTGGGAGGGAATTACAGTCCTGTAGCTCAGACTTGCCTTTCTCTCCATCCAGAGCATGTTCTGGATCAGGTACCTCTGCTTTTCCTTTCTCCTGGCTTTGCTGATTTCCCGAGTCTGGCTTTCCCAGGGTTTTCTGCCCCTTTACACCAGCTGCCCTGGGCATTTTGCAGCATCCCAGTGCTTTCCCAGGTGTTTCAAGTGTTTCTCCTCTCTCTTTTCTAACTTTTAATCAAGCTTTTCTTGTGTCCTGCATGTTAAAATAGGTTATGTTTCATCTGACTTTGAGCAACCCCTAAAGAGCCAAGGCATAGTGTGTCCTACTGGAACCTTCTCCCTGGATCTAAACTGATATTCACTATAATTATTTATGTCTTGGGGTTGCAGAAATCACTTTTTACCCTTTTGGGTTTAAATCAAATCTATAAACTGAAAATAGAATGTTTCCCTCCCACACACATGTGCACAAAAAAAATCCATGAAAAAGAAATCACCTCAACCAGACTAAAAGGGGATTCCCAGGATGGGGATTAATGGGGTTTGGGCTATTAGTGAAGGGCTCCTTAGGCAAGGCTGCAGCAGCCCCTTGGAATGGCCTCATCCCTTTGCATTGATTTGTGAGCTGAGATTGGGTTACTGTCACTGATAAGGCACACTCAGTGCTGCTGTGACAGGAACATTCTGGGCAGCCTTGACAGGGGCTCTGTGCTCACCCCTTGCTGAACCAGAGAAATAATGTGAATTATTCTGTTTCCACATAGTGAAACTGGTGAAAGTCAGAGCTTGCAAGTCTCCATTGAGAAAATAAATCCTATGGCTTATCAAAAGCAATGTGTTATTCCTATTTAATTTGGTCTTTATTGATTTTTCTGCTGGCTAAACCACAGCTAATCTACTAATCAAAGCAGAGTGCTCCCTGGGTTGTTGTGGGGCTCTACTCAAAAGCAACAGAGCAAGAAAAAAGGGTTTTTTTCAGTCCATCTAAAAATGGAATTGTGCTCCAATGGATTTCCAGGTGCCTCCTGTGGAGAGGAAGGATGGCCCCAGAGCTCCATTTGAGGTGGTGGGGCTGCAGCAGGCCTGGGGAGAGGAAGGCCTGGCCCTCCACGCCTGCCTGGTGCCACCAGAGGAACCCTCAGCCCAGAGCTGCCCCGAGATCCACGGGTCAGGGGTGAGTAGCAGCATTTCCCTCTGGCAGCTGTGCAGGCAGGGCAGGCAGCACTGCTCTGTGCTGGGCACCAGGCCTGCCTGTGCCAGCTCAGGCTCCAGTTCCAGCAGGGCAGGACAGAGCAGTGCAAGGCTGGGATGGGGGACCAGCCCAGTGCTGTGGAGCTGAAGGGTTGCTACAGCTAATTGCCAACCCGAGCTGTGCTCAGCTATGCTGCATTTAGATTAGGAGCAAACCAGAAACCAGCTCTCTGTGGCATCATCTTTTTCCTCAGTTACTCATCAGCTGTAACCTCACACTGCAGAAATTTAGCTGGATTTGGAGGAGACACATCTTTTGGCACCTGTTATGGTTTCTCCTTTATTTTAACCATTTGAACAGTGTGGCACAGGAGGAGGAGTTATTTTTATTTGGCTGCTCAGAGCTGAGGCCTGGAAGCAGGACCTGAGCCTGTCCCCTCAGTTTTGGTGGGCCCCAGAGCCTGAGCTGTGCAATAAAACTGTCTTGCACACAGGCTGGAAATTTAGCACATGCAGGTGGCACATGTGGTGTAAGACATGATATGAACTCCTGTCCTGAACACAGCTGAGCTGTGAAACTGTACCTCTGGGCTCTGCTCTGTTGGTTTTGTCTTTCCCAGAGCTGCTTTGATACAGGTCGGAGCATCTTGTCCTTACTTCTTTTTTTGGAGACAGTTTTTTCGGTAGTATTGCCACTCTTGCCTGGTGTAAATACCTATTTTACCCTATTTTACTGTGGGTGACTTGCTGGGAAGTGTGGCCAGGTGGATGTGGGGAACAACAATCCCCCAGATCTTCTGAGAGCCACTTGCTTGAATAACTGTCCTGTGGCTGAGGAACCTCTGAGGTGCTGCCCTGTGCTCTGCTGAGGCTGCTGAGTTCCTCTCAGGTGGCTCAAAGCAACTTTTGTGGCTTCAATGAGCTGGTAGTGGATTTTCCACTCTATTTTTGCCTGCCTTATCCCCAGGTGTCTGCAGTATACCTGCTGGCCACACCATGGGGAGCCTAAATGGAACAGGATGTGTGAACATGTTTTTAAAACACACTTCAGCATCCCCTCCTCAGCTGCAGCCAATGTTCTTCACTTGCAGCTGCTGCCTGGGAGCAGCAAAGATTGAATTTCCCATGTTGTATGACAAAACCTGGAGTTTGACAGCTGTGGCTCCAGTGCTCCTGAAAATAAATGATGGATCCTGGCACCAAATGTCATGATTAAAACACTACCAAAAAAACCCAGCCCAAAACCACAAGCAGCTTTTCCATTAGTGATTGAGCAGCCCTGGGCAGAGGCTGATGAGACCAGGCCCTGCTGGACTGGACAGGGACTTGGTGTTGGTTCCTGCCCAAGGCAACTGAATTCAAGGTGTTTCCTCTGTGGAGCAAAGGGAATGGAGGGACAGAGCCTGACCTGCTCTCTGCTGTTTCCAGCTGAGGGATTGGCCAAAGCACCAAAATTACTGAGCCCTGATTATGCTCAGAATGTGCCCCCAGGGTTACAGAATTAAATGAACTTTTGGAGCTGTGGGTTCAGACTGCCCTGAGTGTTTGGTTGGAGCTGGGAAGGGTTAAATCACAACCTGGTGGAACAAACTGTGCAGTTTTTCCAGTCCTTCTCATGGAGTCACAGACTGGTTTGGATTGGAAGGCGCCATTCAAAGCCATCCAGTCCAAATCCCTGAAGAAGCTGGGACACCTTTCACTAGCCCAGGCTGCTCCAAGGCCCAATGTCCAGCCTGGCCTTGGACACTTCCAGGGATCCAGGGGCAGCCACAGCTTCCCTGGGCACCGTGTGCCAGGGTCTCCCCACCCTCATCATGAAAAACTTCTGAGCTCAGCTCCTTTGCACAGCAGTGACATTTCAGGGGTTGGGGCAGTTCTTCCAAGCAGGAAGGTTTCCTCTCCCTCATTAGAGGCTCTTTGTGGTAGCACTGACTTGTGTCAATCTTTCTTTCCTGAGGCATTTGTAGAACTTCTGCTTTCCCCAGCAGAGATCAGAGCTGGGAGGAACAACAAAAGTTGGGATGTCAGCCCCAGCAGAGACAAGGAAAATGACAGCAAGTCTCTCCCTGTTCCTGCCCTTGGGCAGCTTTAGCTACTGTGGAGAGAAATGTGGACTTTATTCTTCACACTGCAGCCCTCAGTCTCTCACTGTCCTGTCAGTGTGCAAGCTTTCAGTGCCTGGATTGGCAAACAAAATCCTGTTGGGGCACTTACTCATTCTGGTTCCATTTTGTCTCCTGTTGGCACAAAGAGACACTTTCCAGGGCTTACCTTTAAAATATGATTGGGTTTCCAGGTGCTTTTGTTCCATCTGTTTGCTGTAAGAATTTAGGGAGACCTTAAGTTACTTTTTTGGATTATGCAAAAAGACCAAGCGTGTGTAAATGTTAACCATGATGACTAATGATATTTTAATATTAATGTGAAGAGCTCAGAGTCCATTTTCAGCCCCAAAAGGGGGCTCTGAGCCATCAATTTCTTATCTACTGGCCACTTCACTGTTATCTGTGTATCTTTTATTATTTATCACATTCTAGTTCTCTGTCCCAAGGTGTAATAGTTATAACTAGAATAATAATAGTGGCTTCTCCAGACAAAAGCTCCTGTTCTTAGCACATCAAGGAGTCTTTTGGCTTATTCAACTGCAATGGCATCTATTCCTATATCCAGTGGTTCTGCTGTTTCCTCTCATTTTTATCAGTTTTTTGGGGGGGTAGTTTAGGGTGGTTTTACTTCTTTCCTCCTCCAAACAGCTGCTAGAAGTGAGGCAGATTTCAACATCTCTGCCTGCTTTTGGTTTCTTGTTGTCAGAACAAATGCCTAAACACTCTCCTGTAATCCCTGTGTGCTGATGGACAGGCTGCAGTTCCAGGCATGTCTGATGGGAATTAAATTTGTACAGCCTCTGCTCCCCATGAATCTCCCAGGCATTCCCAGCTATCCCACTGGCCCTGTGTGGAGCTCTGGGGCTCCTCTCTGTGCATCTTCATCACTTCATTCTCTGCTGGCTCAGAGGAGCTCCCAATCTCTGTCCTTTGATTTGGAGTTTTCCTCCTTGACCTTCTCTTTTTTAGGTGCAATAATCACAGAATGATGGAAAATCCTGAGTGGAAAGGGACCCACAGGGATCATCCAGCCCAGCTCCTGCCCCTGCCGAGACCCCCCAACAATCCCACCCTGGGCATCCCTGGCAGCGCTGTCCAAACACTCCTGGAGCTCTGGCAGCCTCGGGGCCGTGCCCATTCCCTGGGGAGCCTGGGCAGTGCCCAGCACCCTCTGGGGAAGAACCTTTCCCTGATCTCCAGCCTGACCCTGCCCTGGCACAGCTCCAGCCCTTCCCTGTCAGGGATCGGAGCTGCAGCCCCAGCTGAGCTCTGCCCTCAGTCTCCTTCTCCAGCTGAACAATCCAAGTGCCCTCAGCTGCTCCTCAGACCCTTTCCCATGCCCATGTCCCTCCTTTGGACACTCTCCAACAGCTTTAGATCCTTCTGGATCTGTGGCACCCACAACTGCCCCAGAGCTGAGGAGAGGCCACACCAGGGCAGAGCAGGACCTTCACTTCCCTCCAGTAACTGCTGGAGAGATGTTCTGCACAGTTGTTGAGTCTGTTAATTTTTAATTAGGTCTCCTTGAGGTCACTGGTTTTGCTCTCTGAAAGTCCTGCCAATTTAGGGTCAGCCTAAAGAACAATGAGTCTTAGAGGGAAGGTTAAATGATGGAAAAGTGTAGTTTAGCAGTGCAGTATTCAATATTCATGTATCAGTATTAATATTAAATCTTTAAAAAATCACAGAATGGTTTGGGTTGGAAGGGACCTTAAAGGTGATCTGATTTCAGCCCTCTGCCATGGGCAGGGACAGCTTCCACTGGACCAGATTGCTCAGTGCTGTCTGCACCCTGGCATTGAACACTTCCAGGGATGGGGCACTAACAACAGTTTTCATTTATATCCCTAAGAAATCCTTTGCAAGTTGATGTTTCATTGTATTGGGCTGGTTTATGGTCCTGTTTATGGGCTTTTCTTCCCCTCTGAGTGTGGTGGGACCTGCTTTGGAGCAGGGTTTGTGAGCTGATGGATGGCATGAGCATGGGGTGAAGGGTGTGGGGGTTTGGGGGGTGCAGAGTGTCACACCAGGGGTTGGTTTGGAGAATCTGAGGGCAGCTGTGTGGAACTGGAGTCTGGGGTGGCCATGGACAGAGGAGGAACTGCTGCAGGTTCAAGGTACAGAGTTGCTGAAACCATCACCAAAATCATCACCAAAGCTTCCTAATCACTGGCTCTTTGCAGGCTGCAGAACATCTCCAGGGAACATCCCAGTTTTACCAGAGGATTTCTGCATTTCTGACCTCTACATGGCTTCCAGATATTATTTGGTGGAGAGATGAACTGGCCAGTCACTCCCAAAACCAGCTGTGCCCATTTCTTCTTGGAATTCCCTCTGTGCTGCTCAGTAACATCACTGCTGTTAATCCTGACCCTCAGGTACTCTACAGAAGGGCTTGGACTTCTGGTAATTTTTTGATTAGGTGCAGTAAAAGTTGTTTTTCCATTGTTAACAGATATTTTCCTTTGCTTTAGCAAAGGATGTAAACAGAGTTTGAAAACAAATGCTTCTAATTTAGAATATTCTGTGATTCAGTTCTGTGAATTTAATATCTGTGGATTTCCAGGGAAGTGTGTGAGCTACAAGGACACAGCACCTCTCCAAATCAAGTGCTTCCAATCTCTTGCCTGCCTGGAAATGTCTCCAGGAGCACTCACTGCTGTCTATCAGCAGAATAATGATTAACCTTTCACTTCTGTCAGATTAGCAAGTGCTCCATAACAAAAATTACATTGAATGAAATGTTACAAGAATTCCTTATACTAATTGGGGGGATTTATTCCTTGAGGGTATCCAATGCTGCTTTTAGGCCTTTACCAGCCTTTCCTGCCTTGCTGTAAATACTTAGAGTGGGTTTTCAAAGCATCACTTAATATGACCTGATTTCTATACCTTTTGAGGGAATGTTTTGTTTATTTCCCACAACAGCACCAGTCTTTGGACAATTGTGGTCTTTTCCTAATATTTTTAGATGAATAAAACCCTTGAGACACAATTCCAGGGAATGGCAAAACCTGCAATTCTTGTTCACAATGAAGTTTTAATTTTGAGAATGATGTAGCATGAGAACTTTTCTGCCATTTCAACCAGATTTGAGGATTACTATGACTCTGTGAGAATCAATGCCATGAAAGCTTAGGGGTTTAGCAGTGCACTTAGCAATTTGCCTAAAGGTTTATCCCACTTGTGTGCAGGAAAAGGAGGCTTAGTGTTGTTGATTTGCAGTCACTGTGGCTTTCAAGCAGAAGCAAGAGCCATAAAGAGTCTGACGTACTCGTAAAAGATAAATCTGCTGTATGCTTTTAAGGCATAAAATAAGGCATCATTTAAAACAGCCAGGGCTTTTATGCAAATCCCTTATTAGGGGAATTATAAATCATTAGGAATTGAACAGCAAGATAGCAAGCGCTTTCTGGGGGCGGATCTTTGCCTTGATGCCATGGAAAACATGATGTCAATTTAAAAACCACATTCTCTTCCCAAGTTCAAGTGCTCTGTGCCCCCCAGGCCTGAGTGAGGCTGAGATCACTGTGTGTTGTGGATTTTTCACAGTTATGGAATCACAGCATGGTTTGGGTTGGAAGGGACCTTAAAGCTCATCCCATTCCACCCCCTGCCATGGGCAGGGACACCTTCCACTATCCCAGGCTGCTCCAAGCCCTGTCCAGCCTGGCCTTGGACACTTCCAGGGTGGGACAGCCACATTTTCACAGCTGGTTGGGCAGCGAGGCTGATTTCCAAAGCTGGGCTCAATGAGCCACGCTCTCAGCAGGCAGCAGCTCACCCTGATGTCTGCCCTGGAGCTTTGCAAAGTGCCACCAACTGAGAATGTTCCCAAGTGTTATTAAAATACAACCAAAAAGTGCTGCATAGAAAACTCAGTATCATATTCTTTTAACTTCTTTGGTCTGAAGGCTTGGTACAAGGTCATTGATCCATGCCTTGCTTTTTGTACATTTGTATTTGTCTGGAGGCAGTGTGTACAAAACTAAGCAGCCCAAAGGACCTGCAGCCACATGTTGGAGGAGCATGCAGTGAATCCCTGCTTCTGCTCCAGGTAGATCAGAGTCTGAGAGAGAAATCCTGGCAGGATGGTGGAAAAATGGGCAGAAATGGAGGGAGAGAGGAGCTGCTGTGTACTGAGCAGCTCTGTGTGTGATCTGGGGAGCAATTGCCAGCAGTAATTGTAATAACCTTTATGCTTTTTGTTTGTTAGTGCATGAGCCAATGTCTTGTTTTCAGTCAATTTGTCTGCTGGGTTTTCTGCCTGTTCTGGACCCCAAACAGATTGCTTTGCCTGTGCAGGTTTTTGGAGGCATTTTTATGAGTGCTGTGCAATGAGCCTATTAACCTGCAGCAATTCACTCCTGATAGGAGCAGCAGCTCACAGTGCAGTCATTAAAGCCCAGCCTGGGTAGGGAATGACAACATCCCTGTGGAAGCTGTTAACTGCAAGGTCCCCTGTCAGCAGAAAGAGGATTTCTTCATTTTAGCATAAAAGTACTTTCTGCTGCTAAGCCTCAGGATGCAAACATTCACCTTAGGGATACAGATGATACACACAGAGCCTGGGTTGATGCTGCTTTTCCTCAGCCTGTTTGGTCCATGCTGGAATTCTTTCCCTCTCCCTCAGTTCTTCTGAACATTGGGACATTTGCCCAAAAAATGCAGCCCTTGACGGTCAGCTTCCAGAGCATGTCTTTGAGTTCCCAACCTGTGCAGGTGCCTGCCAGGACAGAGAAGTCAGACCATAGCAGCATTTTCAGGGAGCTCCAACCCTCCTCTGTCTGTCCACAGACATCCCTAAGTCAAGGTCAAGGAGATTTTTTACTTTAAGTTGCAGAAATTCGATTTTGTTGCTCCTGGTGATTAGTTCCCCTCGTGCTGCTCCTTTAGCAGCTTCCCTGCTCTGACACAAAGTTTGTGTGGGTTTTTTAAATAGTACTGATTAAGGGCAGGTCTACACAAAGTTTCCTTCTTATTTTTTGCTTAAGCAAAGCTCTGTTGTTTTGGTTTTTTGTTGGTTTTTTTCTGGTTAATCATAGATAAGAATCTCAGAACTGGGTCCAGGGAGCTGAATTTGCCGCGATGTTGCAACCCAAGCCTGCTGAAAATGCCCAGCTGGGTTGGACCTAACAGCAAGGCTGATGTGTGGCAGGGGGCTGGCAGAAAGTAGAGCAGTTCTTTCATGTGGAATTTCAGCTTTTTGGGCTTTCCCTGCTGGAGTTGATGTTAACTGTGTTGCCATAGAAGCTCTCACACACAGAGGCTTTGGAAGTTGCATACCTTATTTCAAATTCTGAAATAGCCATGTTGGATACGTGAAGAGCTGGACATTGCTGCTGAAATTTGAAATCCCTGTGGAAAAGCAGCCCTGGATGCAGCACTTGTTGCTCTGTGCACTCGAGGCACAGATTTAGAGCTGAGATTCCCAAGCTCTGTGTGCAGCCTCTGAAGAGGGAGTGGGAGGCACTTCCAGAGGATCTTTCAGGTCTGCGAGTCTGAGTTTCAGCGTGAGCTCCGTGAGAACGCTCTGAGCTCTCTGAGTTGGAGCTCTGAGTGCTGTGACATTATTTCATTGACAAGCACCGTGGCCTTGGCCCTGCTGAGTTGCCTTCAGCATCTTCCACTATCTTTTACTATAACTTCTTTTAATTTCAGTGCTGAGGGAGGTGTGCTCAGGGAACTGCTGCTCATTACATCAGCCTTTCACCCAACTCTCCAGGCCTGTGGCTGTGTGGGCATTGCCTTTCACACATCCCAAACTGCAGGAACTGGGCTTTGCTGGGCTGCAGTGACTGTGCTGCTGGCAGTTATGGTTTGGTTTGGGGTTATTGCCTCGTGTGTTCTTTCTCATTTCATTCTGTGTGAGCAGCACCCAAGCTGGGCCATGTTTTGGGGTGGAGATGCTGCCAGAGCTCTCTGGAGAGCAGCACAATTTGCTCAGCTTTCAAACCTGATCCCCACATGGCTGTGAGCTCCCAGATTTAGTTCACGGCCCAGGGCTGTGCTTTCCTCCTCCAAAGCTTGAAGGATTTGATTTTTGTGCAGCTGAACTGAGCATTAGGGAGGGGTAAAACACCCAGGACAGCTCCTCCACGTGGGCTCACCCAAAGCAGACCTGGCAGGATGAGTCCTGCAGCACTGGCAGTGCCAGCCATGGAGTCCAGCACTCGGCTCTGGGACATCCAGGCTGAAGCTGTAAAGCAGGAGGTTCACAAGGACAGGTTCATCCTGCTCTTTGCTTCCAAATCTTGCCTGTGGCTTGTCTTTATCTGAGTTAGTGGAAAGGGTCAGGTCTTGCCTGGCTGGCACCCTGAGCCTGCTGAGCAGCCTGCTCAAGTTGTGCCAACAGCTTGGGTGAGAGCACATCTGGCTGGTAATTCTACAAGGATAAAGCTTGTCTGGGGGAGAAATGTTTGTCCTGGGACTTCATCTATTTACATTTATAGAAAAGAATCCACAGCTGCAGCCCAGAATAGCTGCATGGCTGTATCTTCATGAGGCAGAAGGTGACATCCTGGCCCTGGCTGAGTCCTGCTGGAGTCTGGCATTTATTTTCATGGAGCCAGGAGTTCAGGCAGCTACTGGCATTTGTAAATAAAAACCCCCTAACCTTTAGAAGGAGGAAGGACTGCACTGATGTCTACTAGAGCTGGCACAATGTTGAAGGCACAGCTTGGAGAGGAATAAAACATTACAGGTTTCCTTTCTTCCTAAAATTTGACAGCTGACATTTAGATTGTGTCCATCACTCCTTATTTGTGAAAAGAGCAGTTTTGAAGAACTCTCGAGCTACTCTGCTTTGCCATTAGTGCTGATGGGCACAAAGACTGGGAGCTGGTACCTCATTCTGTCTCCTTTCCCAATCCAGAAGGGGAACAAGGGGGAGTGAGATCCCTTTCAGACTGTCTGAAATACAGCCACAAGAATTGCATGTTCTCCTTGATGAGCCCTCTCTATCCCAGACTTTTTGCTGCCTGGGCTCTTCCTGTGGTGCCTCCACTTTCCTGTACTCAGTTCTGTAGCCATCTGAAGAGAACATGCACAGTGGGGAGGGAAGATGTGCAGGGAACACACTCAACGTTTTGTTAATCTGGATTCTACCAGGAAAACGGTGCTCCTGCACACGGCAGCAGGGAGAGGAGAGAGTCTGAGAGCGATGCTGCCTCATTCAGGGGCAGGATTTGGTGAATCACATCAGACATGAGCCTTGCTGAGTGAGAGAGAGAGAGAGAGAAGTGCTTTCCTCTGCTGCCCCTGATGTGCTCAGCAGGGCTGGCGGGGAGAGTTACCTCAGCACAGAGCTCCCACCTGGCTCTGCAGGCACTGGAAGTGCAGCATCCTTCTCGGAGGGCTTTGGTGTTGTCTCACAGAGATAATGGCTGAGCAGATCTTTGCCTTGTGTGTGAGGAGATGAGATTGTGGAGTCCATGGGGATGCTTCCTGCAGTTTCTGTTTTCCTGCTGGGGCTGGAAGCAGCCTGGAAGACTCCTTGTAACTTAAAAGACTCTCTCAGATCAGCTGACAGCAAAAGATCTTCCTTTGTTGTCAGAGATGGGAACAGAAAACACTGTAAGCACGAAGAGGGGATCACGGGCTTGGTCATATTTCTGTGTGACAGTTAAATATTTATGGCTTTGCTGCAGCTCCAGTCTCCTCTGAAATGTGCTTATTCTTCTTTCTGCTGAGGATTTTACAGCACGTTTTTGTTCTCCTGTGAGTTTCCTTCCTGGAACTGTCTGCCTTTATCTGGGTAATATTATCTGAAACAAAGCAGGAGCTTGGGGTTTCTTTTAAATGCTTTTGGAAAAACTGGTGTGTGTTCAGTCCTAGCTGTGGCACAAAATGGTCTTTTCCAGTGTCTTAAGGTGTCAGAAGCTGGAATTCGTCACCCAAACCAAAGGATAAATTGGCAAAAAGGAATAACTAAAGCCAGGAGTTTCTGGATGTGCCCTCCCTCCCTGCTCATCCTGATCATGGCAGTGTGGATGGAGAGGATGTCAGTGCTGTGAGAAGCCCTGCAGACACACGTGGGGATGGTTATGGTTCCATGAGTCTGGGGTTTGAAACCTGTCACAGCAGAAGTCAGAGCATCCCTGGGGCCGTGCAGCTGCTGCTGGCTGAGTGCAGGGAACTTTCCACCCTGGGATAAGGCTTTTCCCAGGAGATGGGGGTTGGTACGGGGCTCAGAGCCTCACTGGAGAGGTGTTTCCAGGTGAGATCAAAGGCTGGGCTGCCTCTTCATCATTCTGCAGGGTTTGGGGAGTCTCCTCTCCTCCCACCAGGGGACAGGTCAGCACTCAGAGCTGATTCTTCCACAGGCTTGGGAAAGGATCTACAGCTGCTGTGATGTTGGAGGAGTGAGAGGAACCAGCCCCAGTCCAATTCTCACACTTACACTCTTGTAGAACATTAGAAGTAGCACTTAAGTGTCATAAACAGAAATAGTCTCCAAGTTATTTCAGTAGGAGAAGGCTCTTGCAGCTGCCTGCAGAGGGTCCCTCTCTCTTTTTGTGTCCAAAAGGGCTCAGCTCAGTATTAGAACAACTGGCTCCATGCAATTCTCTCCTACATCACTGGGAAAGTGACTTTCTCCCTGTTTTTTCCTGTTGATAGCATGGGAAGGCTGTGTCAGGAGCTCTCCACTGGGACATTTTAGCCAGGCTGGACAAAGCAGGGGGCTCATCCTGCAGCTATCTGCCTAGTTTCAAATTCATGAGGAGAAGGATTTTCTGGGAGAAATAAGACATTTTAAGGTCCATTTTCTGTTGGTTTGTGAACTCCCATTCAGGTTGGCTGGTAGAAAATAGATGTGACAGATGACAGGAACAATTCCCACAGGCCTTGCTTCCCTTGGAGCAGCATCCTGGGATCCCCATGGATCCACAGCTTACACCAGGGTGCTCCCCTTGGATTTTCCATGTGTCCTGGAGCTGGATGATTATCCTGAAGGTTTCTATGGAAATAGAGGCTGGTGTGGGTTTGACCACATTTATCCCTTCTTCTCCTTCTTGAACATTCACAGACATGAGGTTTGTTCAAGAAAAGCTGGAAGAAATAGGAAAATTTGCTGCATTCCCACTTTGTAGGGCTCGTCTGGGCTCACTATTGCATGAGCTGGCATCATGCACTGGAAATGGGGAAGATCCCTTTCCTTAAATCCACTTTTCATCTGATGATATTTTCCACAGCAACCAAGTGTAATATCAGCAGTGGAGGCTGGGAAATGATGGATTTCAGGACAGAATGGACAAATCCCCTGGAGATGCCAAAGCCCTTGGATTGGTGCAGTTGATTTGACTGAAACAGGGTGAAAAGTGAAATCCCCAGTTCTGCTTTCAGGCAAATATCTCATGAAGCACAGGAAATAGAGGAGGGAGACAACACAAAAGGTTACTGAAGTGGAAAGGCAGTTGTCAGACGGGTTTTAATATTCAAATGAATTTCATTTTCTGGTTGTTACTTTGAAACATTTGTGGAATGCTCTGAAGTGCCTATCATTTGCTAAGCAGCACACCCGAAATCTCTCAGGTGATTACACAATTAAACAGCATTATATGGAGCTCATAATGCAGAGTGGATGCTTCTCCATGCAGGGTTATCCCCTTTTCTCTCCATCATAAAAGTCCTGATGAGACCATGTTGAAAATTAATTTCTTTTTCTGTTTTTGAAAAGGTCAGTCCACATGAGCAGAGGACAAATTAACACCTGCTGTAAATCGAAGTAGAGCCTTTAAAAGTCATGAAGCCTCTTTAAGCTACACCTGAGCCTGTTTTAAAAGTGAATTTTTTTTTTCCTCCATCCCTGGAATGATTCCTACCCACTGTGAACTCTGCCTAAATGCATCTGTATTTCTGGAATGTTCAAAGCTGAAGCTGACAAACGTGACTTTCAAGACTTGCCTTTGTCCCTGGACTGTGGCCTTGCTTACAGAGCGTGCAGTCACAGCACATTCTCCTGAGTGACACATCCTTACACTTGTACAAGTTGCTTGCTTGGCTGCCCAGAAAATGGATGAGAAACAAAATAAGGTGCTGAGCCTGGGAAATGCTGTGCTTGTGTCGAGCTGTGACCTAAATGCCAGCTTTTTGCCTATCCATGAGGATGTGGCACGATGAGCCTAACAGATATGTGTCACTCGTGGTGACATGAGCACGGGAGAAATGTGCTATTTTGGCTACAGGCATGTAGAAGTTCATGCAATCCCTTCCCTACCCTTCCAATTGATTGGTTAATTAGAGCATTGCTTTCACAAAGCCCTTTTCTGCTGAGCACAGTCACGGAGAATTGAGGTCTCAGCTGATGGATGCGGCTCCTGGTGATGTCCGTGGGTGCTCTGCGTCTTGGGAAGTCACTGGGTTGGACCCTGGGAATTCTCAGGCTCTTGGGAAGCAGTTGCAGATTCATATTCTTGGGATATCACTTAAATGAAGCCACTGGAATAGTTGCAAGAAAGCAAATTACATAAATGAACAGCAATGGGCTGAGTTTAATCCACCAGCTACATCCTCCTGTGCTCAGTGCCCACAAGATCCTGGTTTTCCTGCTTTATTTTAAGGGACCAAGATAACGTGGAAGTGAGAGCTGTCCTTTGTGCATTTCAGGCAGTGGAGAAGGCGTTTGCAGTGCCAAAGGGATTTTACTGGCAGACAGTTGAGAGTGATGACAAACACTTCCCTGACAGCAGTGCCATGGAGGCTTGCAGAGACACAGACACCGAGGTAAAGAACAACAAACAACCCCCTCCTTCCTCACCTGGGGGCTGAGGGGGGACACTGAGGGACAATTAAGTGCCCTGGAATATTTCAATCTAGAGCTTTGATACAAATACTGATCTTGAAGTATTTTTCACTCAGACCTAAATATATCAGCTGAGTATTTTATGTCATCAGTATTGATGTGCTGATTGCTCTGAGCCACAGAAGATTAAACTTTGAAATGTGTGGGTTGGAGAAATTGCTACCAACCAGGTGCAAATCTGTAAGAGTAGACAAAATTTTGATAACCTGAAACCACTTGACTGTAAGTCAGTGAACAGCACAACTTTGATGAAACTTGAGCTCAGAAACGTTCCAAGAAATTTCTGAAGGTTCCGGTACTGCCTGACCTTGAGTAACTGTGTGTGGTGTATGAACAAGCAGGGAGTATTTGTACTGATTCTACCCCAGGAGACGAGAAGGTTAAAGTGATCTCAGTTACCTCTTGCCCAGGAGTGCAGCACAAAATGTACAGGAGCTCACCCATGTGAAATGAGCTGTTACTGAGCAGAGCAGGGCAGGGCCAGCAGCAGTAATGGAGATCAGCCACGGGTCACAGAGCCACAGACTGCTTTGGGTGGGGAGGGACCTCAAAGCCATCCAGTGCTACCCCTGCCATGGGCAGGGACACCTTCCACTGTCCCAGGCTGCTCCAAGCCCCGTCCAGCCTGGCCTTGGACACTGCCAGGGATCCAGGGGCAGCCACAGCTGCTCTGGGCACCCTGTGCCAGGGCCTGCCCACCCTCCCAGGGAACAATTCCTTCCCAATATCCCATCCAGCCCTGTACTCTGACAGTGGGAAGCCATTCCCTGTGTCCTGTCCCTCCATCCCTTGTCCCAAGTCCCTCTCCAGCTCTCCTGGAGCCCCTTTAGGCCCTGGCAGGGGCTCTGAGCTCTCCCTGGAGCCTTCTCCTCTCCAGGTGAGCACCCCCAGCTCTCCCAGCCTGGCTCCAGAGGAGAGGGGCTCCAGCCCTTGGGGCATCCCCATGGGCTCCTCTGGACTGGCTCCAGCAGGCCAACATCTGTCCTGTGTTGGTGGCCCCAGAACTGGGCCCGGCACTGAAGGTGGGAGCCCCCAGTGACAAACACAGTCCAGGATTCAGCCAGTGGCCAGAATTGGTGATGTCTGAGACCAGACCAGGCACAACTCAGCCAGGCTGCAGTGGGGAGCAAGGCCAAGTGCCAGGCTCCTGAGGAGAGGGGACACTGGCACTGCCCGAGGCTTCCCGGTGCTGGATGGCTCCGTTATCACAGCTGGCCCCAAGCCCAGGCAGCCCCAGGGACTCAGAGCAGCTACAGGAAAATCCTTCCTCACTGGCTGCTGTGAGCACTGGGTTAATAGCAGGAGAGCTTGAGCTAGACAAACATAAAGAAATGGAGCTTTTATTCCTAATTAGACCACTTTTATATGATCTGGGTAAATTTCTGTCTTCATTTATCATGATGGTAAAGCCTCATAATGTCTTTATGGGGCAGTAGCATTTCATTTCAAGTGTCCAGTAGTGATGAATTCATTTGGCGTTTGCTGCAGCCATAAACCTTGAGCTGGGGAAATCCTTGAGCTGCTCAACATCCAGGAGAACCACGCCCAAATTTGGGGCCAGAAAATCAGCTTGTCTGATCCCCAGCTAGACAATTTATTATCCACAGAACCACACAACTCCCTGTCGTAAAGCACTTGCTTTTAAAAACAATTTGTTTCTCTGATGGGGAAAATAATAAAAATTTGCTTTCCTTTTGGGTACAAACATTCAGAATGTGTTGGTGTGAGTCTTCCTGCATGCCAGGATAGGCTGAAACGGATTATGCTGGGAAAGAAGACTCTGAAATATAAATTTGGGACAGTACCAGTGATGTTTGCCTTTTAGTATTTTTTTAGTCTTGATTTTGGTGTTGTTAAAGATACAGAGACACAACCTATTATTATTATTGAATTTATTATTATTGAATTTATTATTATTGAATCATCCAGAAAGATGGGCAAATGGTACTGCACAAAGTTAACAGCAGAAGGGAGGGTCTGCCCCAGAGGCCTTGCAGTTTTTCACTAGTATGTTTATGTGACAAAAGGCACGGTTAAATGAGCAGAAATTGATTAAATTAGAATTATCATTGATAGTTGTGATTTAGCCCAAAGCCAAGAGCCTTCTGTGTGAACTGCACATAAACAGAAACCAAAGCCAAGCCTCTCTGTAGCTCTGGCAGTGCAGATCCATCCTGGTGATGCAGGTGAGCAGCAGGGCTGCAGTTTGTGGGGGGCTTGGGAGCACTTCCCTCATTTTGCCCTGTTTTTCTGTGGCTGTCCAGGTTGCCATGGTGCTGCTGTTTGAGGCTCTTTTCCGGAGCCCCCTGGAGACCCATCACACTCTGCAGCTGCTGCGGGGCTCGGGGCTGGATGTGTGCGGCCTCCGCCTGCTCTACCCCGGCCACGACCTGCTGCTCTCCAGCTCAGGTGAGCTCTGCTGCTCCTCCACAGCTGCCGTGGTGCTGAGGAGGGCACAGATCTGTAAATGCACTGAGGTGAAGAGTGATGAGAGTCAGGTTGGCGTGAGGGTTGTTTTAGCAGGTCCTGTATCTTTCCCAGAAGAAATTATGGAATAGCTTTGACTGTTTCTTTCTTTCTGTTTCTAGTGTTGAATATCCATGAGCTGAATTTTTAGCCCTTGATACGTTTCAGACTTTAGGTGTTCCTTTGCAGTGAGCTTTTCCACATTTCAGTGCCCTGAGCCCCAGGGATAGGCTCATGTGAGTTAAATATAATCATTTAGTTCCCCACTGATACTCCTGAAGGTTTTAGCTGCAGAAAATCCCGGCTCCCTTTTCCACAATTCCCCCATCTCATTGCCTGTGGGACTTGAGGAGTACTGATTTAGCTGTCCTGTAATTGCACTGGCTGATAAACCATCACCACAATGGCACATTATTTAATAGAATCCCATCTGAAGTGGGATAAGGATAAGGTTAATAAACATGGATAAGGTAAATAAGGATAAGGTAAATAAACATGATCTGGGGCTCTGAACTCAGATCACAAAGTCTTGAACATCAGACACCAATGTGTCAAATACTGGCATGTACCACTCAAGTCTTTATTTTCTCCCATTTGAGAACCAGAGATAATGAGGCCTGTCTTAAAGCATTATGGAATATTATTGGTTGCTACTGCAGCACAACTCCAGAGCAAGAGGTGTTCCCTTAGCTGCAGAGTTTAGAGATTGTTTGTGGCTTGTGCTCCCTTTTAAGCCAGGGAAGTTCTTCTAGAAGGTTCAAATGTGCCACCATCTCGCCCAGACAATCCATTTCTCTTGGGAAAGGCACAGGCAGGCTGAGAGGGAGAGAAATGGGTTTCCTTCTCCTCTGGCAGAAGGGGAGTGAAGACCAGCTTAATCAGAGACAATTCCCCAGTCTCTTCGCTCCCTTTTTGCATTTGAAAGCAACAGGAGCAGACGGCCTTAGGAATGGGACTGCAGTTGCAGCTGTCTGGGTGCTGTGCACAAAACATATTCCTGGTGAGAGCTGGAGAAATGGAGGAGGCCTCCAGAAATGAGTAAGAAAACCATAAAACCAGCAGTCATTAGGAGCTGACAGGCAGCAGATCTGCTTCAATGCTCTGTACCATGCACCATTATTTAAGAACATTTTGTATGAAGAGACAATTCATTTGAGCTTAGAACTGCTGTGCAAGTTTGTGAATTAGATTTTTACCCTTAGCTTGATAACTCTAAAATTATTTGCTCCATTATCTACCTGCTCTGGAGATTTGTGTTCTGCCTTCTGATTCTTATGCAAGAAATGATACATTTGAAAATGTTTTTAAACCTAAGGGAAGAAAATCACACACCTTGCTGCTTTTTCTGACATCTGCAATAAGAATTAGAAAGGAGGCAAATTTGCTTTTTCTGGGGTTACTTCCTGGGCCCCAACTATGCTGGAGAAAGGTTTGCCAGAGTCATAGGGAAGAGTTATTGAAGGAAATAAGGGAAGTCAGGGTTCAAATCCTGGCAGAAAATTAAAGGTGGCAAATCAAATATTTGCCTGGAGCTTACAGCATTGTACAAAAACTGTATTTAATGCAGAAGGAAATAATGTGAAAAAGAAGTCCCCAGATTTCCAGTTTGTGATCCCCTTCAAAAACATCCCTTTCCTCACACCCCTGTTCTTGTCCTGTAGTTCAATTCCCCAGCCTTGCTTGTGGTCATGAACAGGAGGAACTTGAAATGCTGGCTTAAAGTCACAGCTTGGGCTGAAAAGACCCTAAAGACCACCAAGTTCCAACCCTTGCCATGGGCAGGGACACTTCCAGTGCATCACCTGCTCTGGAATAACTTTTCACAGCAAACAGGAGGCAACCAATTTCTCTTTCTTCAACAGACAGCCTTGAATAACCTCAGGTTTGCTATTGGGTAAAAATGTGCAGGTGCTGCCAGCATCATTCCCCCAGGGCAGGTAACCAGGTGATTGATTCCCAGGACAGGTAACCTGGTGGTTCCCAGGGCAGGTAACCAGGTGATTGATTCCCAGGACAGGTAACCTGGTGGTTCCTCTGTTGTAGCCTTGCTCGGACAGATCTGAAAAGAGCCCTTGAGTGGAGTGAATGACTTTGGGCTGGGTTGTTCCATGTTTTACTCACACGTGTGTTTGTTTCCACAGAAAAGCTGCCTTCCTCCTACACTTCAGAGCCTGGCAAGGTGCCCCCAGTGGTGGCATTAGCTGTGAGGGGGCCCAAAGCCCAGGGCATCCTGCAGGACGTCACCCGAGGCTCTCCCAGGGCCCGGAGCCAAGCGGAGCCGGTCGTGTCCCTGCCCCTGCCCTGCCGGGTGCACAGGGAGCTGTGCCTCTGGTTCGGAGGGAGAGCTGCTGGAACCCTGCCCCCAGCGTCCAGGTGATGGCCGCGGATGGTTTGGAGCTGCAGTTGCAGAGGCAGTGAGCCCTGGAGGCAGGCAGGCACTCCGAGATCTGTGTCAGCCTTCCAAAGCTCCTGCAGCAGGGGCAGGGGCAGCAATCCCCCCATTTTTGTATTCCCGAGGCAGTTATGCAGTCTGCAGAAATTCTTCTCTCTTCTGCAGCAGATCATAGAATCATGGAATATCCTGAGTGGGAAGGGACCCACAGGGATCATCCAGTCCCACCTGTGTCCCTGCACAGGCACCCCAAGAGTCCCACCCTGAGCGTGAGCATTGTGCAAACACTCCTGGAGCTCTGGCAGCCTCGGGGCCGTGCCCGTTCCCTGGGGAGCCTGGGCAGTGCCCAGCACCTCTAGGGGAAGAATCTTTCCCTGATATCTGACCTAAACCCCCCCTGGCCCAGCTCCAGCTCCTGTTCTCTCGGTTCCTAGATGTGTCAGGTGTGGCACAGTTGCAGTTGCTTCCCATTCCCTGGTATCCAGGCCTGTAATTCATACTCTTGCTGCATGACTTGGAGACCTGGTGCTGGAGAAGAGCTGCAAGGCTGTGTGCTGGTGACTGACCCTCTCCTAGGAAACCTCTGGTTTTGCCCTATACATCAACTGATAAGGGGATTCAGTGGGAAAAGGTTCTTTGGAGGATGATGAGAGAAGTGTGTGAAAATGAAGGGTGGCTTATAAACCTTTAACTGCATGAGAAACTCTGCTGCAGAAAGCTCAGACCTGCAGGTTCTGGAGAGGTTTTCTAGGGATCCTGCCTGATCCTGGGGGCAGGGTGGCACAATCAGAGGCGGCAGGCTGGAGGTGAGATCCTCTGCACTGCTGTCAGTGCTTTCTGTGAGTGGCAAAGCTCAGCCATGTGGAATTAACCTGTGGATTGCTGTGGAGGATTATGTGTCAGAGTTCAGCTCTGCTCGGCCACAACCAGCGGCTCTCATCATTTTTATGTTTAAGATGTGGAAAAAAAAATCAATTTGGCCGAGTTTCACTCTCTTTATTTGTTTATTTTCCTCAGGGATGCCTTTTTCCTGTTACAAAGATGATGAATTCTGCTCCTCTGGTGTAACTCAGTCCGGAGCAGTGCTACATCCTAAATAATGCACTTTTCTTTCTCCTAATGCTGGTAATTTGGTCTGTTGGGAGACAGGAATACAAACTGCAGCTCAGATTGCCCTTTTCAGATTAGACTTGCAAATGCTGTGGGCTCCTGGGAGTGAGCAAGCAGGATGTGTTCCAGCCAGCTCCGTGGTGGTGGCAAGGGATGAGGCAGGTTTGCCTGAGCAGCCTGAGCTCACAGTCCCAGCCACAACTGTTCCCAGACAGTCTCTGGCTTTCAACCACACCTTCTGTTCCCCCTGCCCTGATTGGGTCCTTTTGGATGTGCAGGAATGTTGTGGAACTTTCACTGGCATGAACAGCTCTGCCAGACTGGATTGTGCTTGTTGCCTAACACGAACCCTTCAAACTGGTTAAACTCAGCCTAAAGAACCCAAAGTGAATAGCAACTAGGATGTGTCTGTGGGTGGGAAAAGCTCTGCTAGTGCAGCCTGACATATTTCTTGATTCCCAGATTTCTTTGCCAAGCTGGCTACTTTGCATTAGTTACTTTTAATTGAACACAGAGAGCCTCAGGGGGAGTAATATGAAAAGATGTTCAGTCAGAGAGACCTTGACGCAGCTCATGTCACGGACAAGGGATTGAAATGGCTTTTCCAGTAAAGCAGTTTTACCAGAGAAGCTTCTGTGGCCTTGGATTTGTCACAGAAAGTAGGTTTGAATCAGAACCTTTTAAAATTTTTCATTTAATATTTATCGTTTTTCTGCAGCTCTCAGGGTCCTTCACCAGCTGGGGCAGGAGCAGATGAAGAAAAAGTTGACCTCCAGGGCTTGATGCTGCCTCGACCTCCAGCCATGCTTGTCTCAACTACCAAAGGTCAGCATTAGGAAATGAAATTCGAGGGTTTGTGGTTCTCCTTCGCTGATAACATCACTTTACTCCAGCCCACCTAAGGCAATTCTGCCTCTCTGGGTTGCTCAGGGCTGTGATCTGGCCAGTTCTGGAGCCAGGAATTAATTTCTAGTGGGACACTGCTGCCTGAAATGAAGCAGCAGAGAAGTGGCAACTCTTTTCATCCTCCTCGTGGGGGCAGCTGCTGGAGTCCTAGGGGCTGCTTAGATGTCACTGAAGGGGAAAAAAGAAACAAAAAACCACTTCACAGGAAATCTCTGCACAGAGGGGCATGTTCATCAAAGAAACAGTCACATGAAGACCTAACAGAGTCCTTAAACTGCTTGTTTATTGATCAGAGATCATCTGCCTCTCCTGCTGAAGACTGAGTATTATAATCAGGGGAATTAAATAATTTAGGCTTTGTTTAGGGCAGGACTGACCACAGTCAGAAGGGAGAGCATTTTATGGGACTAATATCAATGGGTTATCACCTGGTTCCACTCACATCCCCATTTTCCCTTTGTAGGAGCAGTGTTCAGCACCTGAATTTGTACCTAGCAGCATTTGAACCCAGCAGCAAACTGTGTCCAAGGGACACCTGCCAAGGCCCTGCCTGGTTAAAAGGTGTTGGGGTCCTGCTGTAAATGCCAACACCCCCTGGAATGGGCCTGGCACAGCACATCTGGGGTGCAGGGGGCTTTGGACAGTGCTCCTGGAGCTCTTGGCTGGTTTCTGCTGCCCCAGCTGAAGGTGGTTTCACAGGAATGGAGCCTGAGGGGAGCAGGAGTTCAGCAGCTGTCAGGGAGGAGATGGCAGAAGGAAGGCAGGATTGGAGTGACAGAGAAAGAAGGCATGGGGAATTACATTGCCAAAGGAAAGAATCCGTGAGAAAAGGATGCAAACATAAGGCAAAAAGATGAAAAATGAATGGAAGGGAAGGAAAATAGAGAAGGGAGAAAGGAAAAAAACGATTTTGAGACAGTTTTTAATCTTTTGGCTCATGTTAACTCAGGTAGTTTGGCAGCCAGCCCTTGGCTCTGTTATTTGGGATTGGGATTGATGGCAGCTGGTGGCTACTGATGGAATGAGTCACATTTGCTGCCTCCCCTTCCTTTTATGGCCGTTAATGATTCACATTTGCTGTGGGCTGCTGAGTTCCACCACACCACGTTCCATCTGCACCGAGCCTCAGAAGTCACTGTCAAGCTTTGCTCCTCAGATAACTTTGCTCTGGCAAGAGGAGCTGAAACTCTGCTCTGGGAGCAGACACCCTTGGGGTTTTCAGGAAAAGAAACATTCACTGACTCCTTCCCTCTGGTCTCCAGCAGCTCCTCTTGGAGACAGGAATATTTACCCATGCAGAGCACAGGTACTGCAGCTAGGTAGACCTGCCCCTTCTCAGTAATCAGAGTTTTAGTGACCCGAGCAGATATTCTTGTCAATCTGGGATATGCGTGTGCAAAAAATGTTTTTTAAAGCGTTATCAACTGGAGAGGAGCCAAAATCTTCCCACCAACAATCTTAGATTTTGATAGTTCCCATATCATGAATATGGCTAAAAGCCAGTGTTAAAGCCATAAAGCCAAACAGGGATTTCAGGCAAAGAGCCACCCTGCCTGTCCCACCCTAGTGGTAAATACAAGGTTTCCCTTGTTTTGGTGCTGTTGCTTTGAACTACCAGGCTGAGCCTTGGCAGGACAGATATCCATATCACAAAGTATTGAATAAAAAAAGATATTCAGTGTCCTAGCCTCAGAATCAATTGGGACACAAGGAAAAATCCTCCAATCTCATTAAATCGGTTGGTTAAAGATGTGAGAAATTACTGAGGCAGTGTAGAGGAAACCCATGTAGAAGTGGTACTGAGGATGTGTCTTCAGAGCTCACTCTTGGCAGCTTATAGAGCTCTGAAAATACATTGTGAGGGATAAAAAAGCTGTGTTAGGACTGAGAAAGTGTAATAATGGAGGTCATGGTAAAAACAGAGAGCTCAAGCAGATCAGAGGCTTCAGGGAAAAGTCTTGAGCTTGTCTCACAGTGCTTAAGATGTGGGGGCTGCTCAGGAGGCCTCTGGAGGCTCTTTCTCCTGAGCTTGTTCAAGGTTGGCAGTGAGCCTGGGATTCAACTTTGAACAGGAGTCTGAAAACCCAAGGTTCTAACCCCAAAGTAAATTCCAGTTGTGTCTACAATCTTATGTACTGGGACGAGGGATTCAAGGAGAGCTCGAGCAGCCAGACCTGCTGGAAGACGGTCAGGTAGCACAAGGCAGGCTGGTACCATTACCATGATGTCCAAGGGACCTGTGAGACCCCAGAGGGCACCAAACCAAAGGTGAGATCACAGGTGGTCCAGAGCTTCAGGAGCTTGTGCCACAGTGCAGTCTGGGATGAAGGTTAAAGGCAGGAGCAAAGGAGGGACAGCAGAAAGCAAGAAGGGAGTAACAGCTGAGACCACCAGTAACAGCAGAGAGGAATGGCCAGAGCTGCTTCATGCTCTTTGGAGTGGACAAATTGATCAAGAACAAGTTCTTGTTGCCCTAGTTGGTCACTCAGAGTGTGGTCAGGCCTACAGGGCATCAGTCCTGCCCTGAGTGCTGGGAGCTGCACAGGGACAACTCCCACAGCACGGCCAGCACTGACACACTGCGTGTGAGCAGCTCCCACACCTGGGGAGACAGACTGCCTCATCTCATCTGATGATTCATAAAGATATTACTGATGATGCCATAAGCTTTCCCACTCTGGGCTGGCCTTGGATTGCAGTCATGATGAGCTGGATGCAGCAAACAAACCATAAGACACAGGGTCACTGCTCTGGATGCAGGTCTGTGCTTCAAGATGGAGGCAGCTGCTGTGAGAGCTGCCTTGCGTCGATACCACAGCTTCTGTGACAATAATATGCTGTTCTTCTTGTCTTTTCTTTGACCTAGGGGACATCATTCTGCTGGTGTCACCTGTGGTACCTCCACGTGCCTATGGGGCTGTGCTTTCGACTTGTGCCCGCCGGGGCTTTGTGCTGCAAGGACTGCGGCAGCTGCAGCTCTCAGCACAGCAAGGCTTTGTGCTGGGCATGACGGCAGGGCAGGTACTGTGCCCTTTGTGCCCTGGGTTACCCTTGCTCTGCAGCTAATTGTGCCAGCACTCCTCCAGTGAGTGCTTGAGGACACCCATTCTCTCTTTTCCAGCTCCCCGTGTTCCTGTGAGTGGTGCTCTGGCTGCTTTCAGGGCTGGCTTTTGCTCTAGTAGGAAAATCCCACAAAGCCTTGGTTTCTCATGGGGAACAGGAGTGTAAATTCATCATCCTGCTCCTACTAAAAAAAACGTGAATTTTGCCACTGATGTCAGAATAAGCAAGAGCTGGCAATAGCCCCATGAACCAAAATACTGATCTGCAAAGGTGGTTCAGGAGAGTCTTCACTAACAGACTGATATTTGGTGATGTACTTCACAGTCCCTCTGGGCCCTTCAGCATGAAGTCCCCTACTTCAGTGCATTCCAGATGGGCTTCGAAAAGAGCTTTCAAAACTGATTTTTTTTCCTTTGAAGCTCTGCCTAACACGGTGATAGGTTTGAGGTAAAGTGCACTTGGCATTTTGACAAGTCAGCCTAAGGAAACAGCAATAATCACAAATGCAAGGTTGCAGTCAAACTTAACATATGCAAGGAGTCCAGTGCTGCACTTCTTACCTTATAAATCCCACAGGAAGCAAATGACACCTTCTCTCACAAAGGAGTGGACCCCACACTGAGGGCTCTTTGCTATGTCAGTCAGGAAATGCTTAATTTTGCAAATCAAACTCTACAAATCCCCTCTTTTCTGCTTGTTCTGTGATCAAGCCTAAGGAATAACAATGTCCCTGCCCATAATATTTTGTAGAATGAATAAACCTATTTATGGCATACTACAGCCCAAATAGCCAGATACTTGCAGCATGCTGCTCATTAAGGAATTAACAGCAGCAACCATTGATCCAATGTGCTGTTTGGAGCTAAAATTTCTGAAAATCAGCCCTTCATTTGGGACTCCCGATAATCTTTGAGTGACTTAGGATGGTACCACCTATCAGCTGAGTTACAACTGCTGTGGTTTTAGCCCAGCCCAGCTGCAGGGCAGAATGATTTTGTATTAAGCCTCTTGCCTGAGTTCAAATTAAGTTTCTCTGTCTCAGGAAAAGATGACGCAGAACACCCAGATATTGGAGTTCCTGTGGCTCAGTGGTGAGCTGTATCTTGTTATGCCATTGTAATTTATCTATTTGCTTGAGCCCTATAGTAGTTACATCTGGATTTAGCAGTCTAATCTGCCCCTCTTTATTTCAGATTGCTGTCTTTTGCCCTGGCAAGAGCTCAGGCTCACCTGCTGGTCCTGCAGGAGGAGAAGTCCCTGCTGGACCCCGCAGGCACTGCCTGGTGCTGCTGCTGAGGAAGGAGAACGCCAGACATCACATCCCTGCCTTGGTGACAGGTAATGCTTGCTCTGCCCAGCAGCCTGGGAGGGAGGGTTTGCATTTCAGTGTGTGTGAGTTCCACATTAGCAGTCCAACCACAGCTGTACAGTGCAGGGAATATTTATTGGGAGTATCAAGGCCTGCTCACGTTGCTGTAGGAATCTCCAGACCAACGTGTGAATCAGTCACTACTGCACATCCAACAGAACTGCCTGACCTTTACCAGTTGTTTGATCTTTAGCTAGGGAGTCCTCTTGAACTTAGAATCACCAAGTAGTTCCTCATGGAAGGGGCCTCAGAAGGCCTCTCATCCAACACCCTGCTCAGCAGAGCATCAGCAATGGATTCCCTCAGGATGCTCAGCGCTTTTTTTCTGTCAGATCTTGAAAATCTGCAAGGACAGAGATTCTTCTGCCTCCCTGGGCCTTTGTTCCATCATTATGGGAAATGTTTTTCCTTTATGTGAAGTTGTAACCTTCTGTTTGGATAAGTGAGCCTTGTCCCTGGACACTTTGAAGCTGGGCCTGGCTTTGGCATCTCACACCCAACACATGGAGGTGTTGTTGGGGCTGTCCTGTTCAGGGCCAGAAGCTGCATTTCAAGGGTCTTTGTGGGTCCCTCCCAGCGCAGGACTTGCTGGGATTTTATGGTCTCAATCACCTCCTACCAAAAACTCTTTTTGCCCAGAGAGGTAAAGTAGCCAAAATACAGCTGTGCCACTGAGCCTGAGGGCAGTTTCTGATCCTGTCAACCTCAGCTCTGAGTCCTCTATCCTTGTGACTTCCAAGCATCCCAAAGGGAACTCATTTTGTATGTTGGGACTGCCAAAACCCAGCCAAGTTGCTGTCTTGAATCTTCTTTCTTGAGTTTCTGTTTTCTTAAGGATCAGTTGACGTCGATGTCAGGTGGGGAAGATGAGAGGACACAGCAGTGGGCAGGAGGGAACAGAAATCCTGCCCTGCTTGGCTCTTCCCAAGAAAGGGTCACTGTGGGTGACCCTTGCATTAACACCCCACACAGCCCATGATGGAGACATTCTTCCACAGCCCAGTTGCTTCCTTTATTTTACCCACAATAGGAAAGAACATTTAGAGGTTTGAGGAGGGGTGAAACAATGACAATTCAAATAGTCCTGGGCTTTTTCTCCTGAGACTATCACAGAATGTTCTGCAAACATGTGCAGACACGGAGGACTAATCATGGCACAGTAATTACAGCCCCATGTCACCTGCTGCCTCTGCACCCAGGGAAAGTTGCTCATTAAAAGGTGCAGTTTCTGCTGCTTCCCTCAGTGCCACAGATGATGCTTTGTGTTCATGTTTTGCACGGGGAAATTTCCACTAGAAATATATAGGTGGGGCTGGAACAAAGGGTTGTCTGGAAAGGTAGAATATTTTCCCTTGTGCTAGAGAACTCAGGAGTTTTTTCCCTTTGTTTCTGACAGATTTTGCAAATGTCTCTTTCCATGTGTTCTGTGCTATTTTCATCAGTCCTGTACTGCAGAAAGACACCTTAGTCCATATTCCAGAGCCCTGGAGAGGGGAAGCTGATGTTCTTTCCACACAGGCTTTGGTTTGGCCTCTGGGAAGTGCAGGATGGCACTAAGATTGGAGTAGGGTAAATACCTCAGTAAGAAATTTTGCATTTGTAATCAATATGAAAAGCAGTTGCACCTTCAAGGTCTGAAGACTGTTCGATTTTCAAAGCAAGTTAAAATTTGACAATTACTCCTGAAACAGAGCAGATAAATAGATGAGTAAGGATCTTTGTCCTGAGGTTCAAACATCACACATTTTTGTCCAAGCTTTATTTTCTGCTATGCCTTGAGTTTGAATAAACAACAGACAATACTGCTGGGACAGTGATGGCCCATTTTTGGTGCTTCACGCCTTTTGAATTTTGAGAAGCAGGTGATTGTCAGCGGTACATTTGACATCCAAGCTTTGCCATCAGCCTCCAGCACCAATAATCCATTTCCCATGCTCCACTACAGTGAATTTTTGACAGGCTTGTTTGGTAGGAAGCAATCAAATGTGTACAAAGTAATTTAAAAAATAACAAGCCTTTAAAACTGTGGCCTGAAACATTATTACAGAAGGCTGAACTAATTGTTGTGGAAATGTACTGTATGCTACACCTTAATGCACTGCCTGTGCACAGCCCAGCTCTTTGGAGGGAGAATGGGAGCCGAGAGATTGTGGCTTTAAGCACTTAGTGTCTGTAAAAGTGCTGTGGAATGGGATATTTTCCAGGCTGGAAACCACAGGAGCAGAACATGATGTCTCTGTTCAGGTCTGTCACCCCAGCAATACCTCCCTGCCCACGAGGGCCCTGTGAGATGCAGGACTTTGGCCTCGTGCCTGGAAGTGTGAGACACCTCGAGGGCCTCCACGTGAGCACTGGGCTCAGATTTGGGACTCTTCCAAGTGGACACCACCTTATTGAAGATATTTATTCTAATCCAGGAGCTCTGTGGCAGCATCTTTGCACTTGTTCCAGTTTCAGTTCCCAGCAGGAGATAGAAAGGGATAGAAAAACTGGGTGCTTGTTGCTGTGACCTCGTGTTTGAGGGATGAGACACACTCTTGTTCATGTAGTGAAAAAGGGTCTCAGTTTATGAACACATTTTATTTATACAAAGTTTTACAAACATATCGTGCCTACTTTTAATTGGTTAGTAACAACCTGTTACCTGTTAGGGTTGGTGAGTTCACCAGAGGTGTTTATGTGCTGGCAAGTGTCTAGTTTTAGATATTGTTTGCATTTTTTCTCTTTGACGGTTTGGAATAGTTTACACAGGTGCAAGTCAACTGTCCCAGCCTCAGGACTTCTCTCATGAGAACAGGCTGTTTTCCACAGTTACAGGATTCCATTTTCAGGAAAAGGATTGACAGATTTCTCACAAGTACAGTTGAATCAAGTTAGAATTCAGGCTGTGAGGCTTTTACAGGCCTGCTGTTTAGCCACCACAGGTGCTGCTGAAAAAGCCAGAGAAAGCTGTGGGCCAGCCTCAGTTTTCAACAGCTCCTTGCCCCTTTTTATGTGGTCGATGTGATTTTGGGCAGAGGAGATGGTTCTGTTGTGTTTGGTGTCTCGTTCTGTAAGGGAGCTGTGACCAGTGACTCAAACATTTGATAGCAGAGTGTTTTGATGTCAGGCTGAGCAGAGCTCTGCATTCCTCACATTTCCTGCTGTTCTGAGCACAGGGCTGATGGATGAGCTGGCAGAGCCAGGCCTTGGCAGCAGGCACAGCATCCCCTCTGCAGCTGCTGGAGAGGACCCATCCCTCTGCTTCCACGGGGCTCCCTACACCGAGGACGCGCTGCAGAGCCTGGGTAGGTCAGGGCTGGGAACTGCTCTGGCCTGGCCTGCACAGGCTCAGACACCCAGCCTGGGTAGGTCAGGGCTGGGAACTGCTCTGGGCCGGGTCTGCACAGGGTCAGACACCCAGCCTGGGTAGGTCAGGGCTGGGAACTGCTCTGGGCCAGGTCTGCACAGGCTCAGACACCCAGCCTGGGTAGGTCAGGGCTGGGAACTGCTCTGGGCCGGGTCTGCACAGGGTCAGACACCCAGCCTGGGTAGGTCAGGGCTGGGAACTGCTCTGGGCCAGGTCTGCACAGGGTCAGACACCCAGCCTGGGTAGGTCAGGGCTGGGAACTGCTCTGGGCCGGGTCTGCACAGGGTCAGACACCCAGCCTGGGTAGGTCAGGGCTGGGAACTGCTCTGGCCTGGCTTAAACATGATCAGACACCCAAAGAATGCTTTGGGTTGGGAGGGACCTCAAAGCTCATCTCATCCCATCCTGCCCCCTGCCATCTGCAGGGACACCTGCCACTATCCCAGGTTGCTCCAAGCCCCATCCAGCCTGGCCTTGGACACTTGCAGAGATGGAGCAGCCACATTAACAAGTTTTTTTCCTGAAGAAAACCATTAGGAATATGTTTTTTGTCTGTAGTATCTCATTTGGTGTTCTGCTGCCAGTCAATCACAGTAACTCTCATGGAAGAATCAGTGGAAATCAAAATGAAAATACCTTTTTAAAGTAAATTAAAAGATACATGCAAAAAGAAATTATTGCAGCGTGACACAGTAACATCCAATTAAGCCTTAATTAAGATAATTGAAAGATTGATAGCCAATCAATACCTATTTATTGCCATAGTTTCAAGAGAAGTCAAAATATTAAAATAAGATAAATTAGTAGTTGTGTATAAGGAATGTGCTGAAGTGATAAATGCTGGCAGCTATAGTTCTGTAGGTGCAGAAAAAGCTCTTTCCAATTCCATTTTACTCAGATGTTCTAAATTTCAGTTTGTACAGTTGTATTCACTTTGGTGACTTGTTCATTCAAAGCTGGGAGACTGATAGGATTTCAAACAGCAAGGAAATGGGTTTTCTGTTCTTAATCTATGACTCACATGGGTGAGTCTTAAACCTTCTAGTTCTGTACACTTGGAGTAAAAAAAATCCGATGTTTATTTTACTAACTACAGGTTGGGGTTTTTATGTGTTCAGCAAGTTAATTTAGTTGAATTTATTTTAATTGTTTGAAAATTTGAATGCCAGGACTTTGAGTTAAAATATATTGCTCTCCAAAACCAAACTGACACTAAATCCTAAGGCAAAATGAAAATTAAATGCATGTCATTCACCATTCTCTAGCATTATGAAATGTTATGATGTAGGAATAAGTAAGTAAATAAATGTTTATTGATACAATTGCTTAAATAATCATGTAGTGAATCAGTATGGAACAAACAGGGATTTCTGATGGGCCAGGGATTCTCCAGGCTGTGCTGTTCCCAACAGGACTGTGAATATAGACACTGTGTTACAGCAGTCCCCAAATTAGCTCCCAGTTGTGTGCCCTGCAATGTCCTAGAAAGCAAAATGAAGTATTGATTTAATGTGAAGTCAGTCATTAGTTATCTACCCAAAACTGGTGCCTTAAATCATTTTGGTACAGATCTATCAGCTCTGCCTAATGGTGTGAATAAGGATATCAAAATTACAAGGGAACGTATTTGCTTTACACGGCAAGATGTAATTCCAGGGAAGGACTGGGACTAATTAGAGGGAGTTTGCCGTGTTAATATTCCTCATTCAGGAGGCTTTTTCTGAGCTGCAGTGTGAGGGGACAGTGAAATGTTGATTGGGATTTATGCAGTTCCTTCACAGCAAAGAGATTGAGATCTGTTTTCATGGGGTAACGGTTTTGTTTGATGCTCTCCCTGGGCAGGAGGAAACCTCAGTGCGGTGCCAGAGCCCCGTCACATCCCTCTGGATTTTCTGCGCCACCGAGTCTACGCTGCTGAGCCTGGGATGGAGCAAGTGGTGATGCTGACAGTGGTGGGGATGCAGGCTCTGAGGAATGCTGGAGAGCTCCTCCAGCACATCCTGCTGCCTGGCCTCAGGGAACAGCCTTGGAGTGCAGGTGATCCCTGTTCTGGAGCAGGGCTGGAGACCTTGGGCAGGAAAGTTTATCCTGGGTAGCTCTTTATAGGATAGCAGGATCATCAAGGAAAATGTGGTGAATGAGTCTCAGGAAGAACAGGTTTCTTTGTTACCCCCCTAAGGAGCTGAGTGAGACTTTATCTTGGTTTGTTATGGGCAATCACAAACAGCTCAGGTGGGCATAATTTGCTTCAGAGAGCATCAAATGAGTTCCGAGTAGTGCTTGGGCTTGCAGAGCTTTTATGTAACACAGAGCATTGTGTCCCTCCCTGAGCACTGGGAGGTAAGGCTGGGCTGGAACCAGGACAGGAATTTGGGAGTCACAGGCTCTGTTCTGTCCAGTGACAGCCTTGGTGAGCAGCACCAAGGCACTTCAGGGCCTCACGCTCCGGTTCCCCCGCAGGAGGAGCAGCGACGCCGTCCCCACGCTGGGTGCTCACATGTGCATGAAAAGGGCTGTCAAGGACAGGGAGTTTATGTAATTTCATGTGCAGGTTGCACTGAACTGTGATAACACAGGAGGTGTAGGCACGAAGGGCACAAATCTGCCCATCTTACACTCTGCTGGATCTGGCTCTCCCAAAACTATGTTGAAATACTACTTGAAATTCTATGACGTTCTGTATCCGAGATCTGAGCCAACAGAAACTTCCAGCACTCATGGATTGAGCCCTAAATACCTTCCTACATAGTCAGAAGACAACATTACAAACCCAACAACATTGAAACTACTTTAGAGACAAGTCAGCATTCTGCTGTAGTTTGTTACTATGATGAGCATTGCTTAAAGTGTTATGAGAAGTGCTAAAGGATCATAATTATGGATTAAGCTGTGCCAAGCCACATTGTTATCAGTGTACTCTCAGTGATTCCCTTTCAACTCTCCTCCATTAGCTGTGCTCTCTAATCAAATCATGGCACTTGCTCCCTGTGGCTCCCTGTTGATTTCCCAGATAGCCCTTTTTTTGTTCTTCACTGTAATGGCATTTCTTAGAATTTGCATCTTGTAGGGTTTCCCAGTATATTCCTATATTTTCAATATAGTCCATCTTGTGCAGGGAAAAAAGATCAATGTGAAATAAAATGTTTGTGTCCAAAAGAAAGCACAGCTTCTACAAAACACAAGCCGCTGTCTGGTGCTAAAAACATTTTTCTTGACTTGCAGCAGAGCCTGAATCAGGATTTGAGCTCCTAGGCCTGAAGTGGCTGCCCCATCTGACTCGGAGTCAGGCCAGGGAAATCACCCCTTTTGAGGCTGGAGACCCCGAGTGGCAGAGGAGCCTGCACACGCTGATGTCCAGCCCCGTCCTGCTGTGCGCGCTCCGCCGCATCGACGCCTTCCGAGCCCTGGGAGCTGCCCTGGAGGGATGGGCACGGGGCAGGGACAGGCTCAGCACGGCTCACAGCCTCCCACAGGCACTCATGGCCTTGACCCCAGAGGTGACCTTCAGACAAGCCATCCTCTTCTTCACTGAGGCGGATTTGGTGACTGGTAAGGCACGTTTTTACTGCTTGTATTATCCCCAGCTCTGGGGTGGGTGGGAATTGATTGCACTTGGACAAAGGAATCCAGTGCTGGGGGTTTTCTCAGGCACAGAAAAACGTAACAATGTGGGGGTAAATTCTGTGCTTGGCTGAATTAAGATGAGGCAATGAAACCAGCAGGAGCCAGCTGAGGTCATCTACAAGGTGGCCTATTTAATTAATGTGTCTGTGCTTGGCCTGGTGCCCTTTCTGATGATCTTGAGGTACTCCATAAGTACTAATTAGATATCAGAGCAATTGGCAGAATCAGTAAATAACACCATGCATTTTAAACTCTCTCTATAAGAGAAACTGAAGAACAGAGCCCAAGAGCTCTCCCACCTACATGTGGGCCCCTAATTGTGGTGCCAGACTTTCATCTTGCTGCCTCAGCCTTGCCCGGTGCTCAGGGAGATGAAGGTGTGACCAATCTGTAAGAGCCGAAGAAAACAGATTTCTTGAGAATTTCTTTTTATCCTGGAGGAGAATGAAGAGAGGAATGGAGACCTTTGCTGTCAAAAGCTTCTCAGAGTTCAGTGATGTGTGCCAGCATCGATCTTTCAGCACAGTAAATTTGATAGTTTCCTCCTGTAGCAGGAAATGTATAGCCATGCCTCTTAAAACTAAATCACTGTGCAGACTGTGGGGTTATTGATAGTGGATGCTTTAGAGCAGCAGACTACGAGCTCCCACTGTTTTCTTTTAATGTGAAATATTCAGAGAAGAATTGGGGCTGCCTGACTTCTCACACCCAGAGAGAAACAGTTCTGAGCCCTGACAGTTTCTGGCAGGGAGTTGGAACAAGATGGTCCCTTCCAACCCAAGCCATTGTGAGATTTTGTGATTACTCAGAAGCAGAGAGAAATCAAAGATTGTGGTAACACCATGTATCAGCTGAGGGGGAGTGATGCAGTCCCGTAAGTGCATTTGTGCTTTGAATTTACAGCCCTTCCTTTATCTTTCCTTGGGGAAGAAAAGTCCTTTGTCATCAACACAAACTTAGACATTTGTGTCAAACCCACTGTGCCTGTGTAGTGTGCAGTAACAAATTGGCTTTGCTGAATACCAGGAAGAAAGATTTGTCTGGGAAAAGATCCTGGGTTAGGCTCACAGCAAGTTTGATTTGTCAGTGAACTATGGGGGTGTTCTCCTTGAGACTGGTGAGCAGGAAGAGGAGCCTTCCGAAGAGAAGGTATCAGACATCCCAAAGTGTCTAAAACTGTAAAGAGTTCATGCACTGCAGCCCTTAATTAAAGTTATCTTGAGATGGAAAGGCAGGCTAAGAGGAAAGCAGAGCTGTGAGCTCAGTTTATTGAGGGAGGTTGTGATGGCAGTGCCAGCCTTTTGCACCAAAGCCACTGTGAGGAACAAAGGAGCACAGCTGAGGCACAACATCAGCATCCTGGACTATCTCTTACAAGGTAATTCTATTTTTTCCTTGTGTTTTTATTGTTGTGGGAGGAATGGAGAGGCCTCCATGCTCCAGAACATCTCTTCAATATTTTGTAGCATCTGCCCTGCTTAATAACATCACCTTTGTCACTCTCCAGCCCCAGACAGAAGGTTTCCCATCTGTGAATCCATAAAAATACCTGTCCTTCCTTTTCCAGATGCAGAACAGCGCCCTGCTGTGAAATACCTGCCACCACCTGACAGGAGCTCCAGGACTGAAGGGAAAGCCACAGGTAACCACCAGTTGCCTCTTGAAAAAAAAAAAACCAACAAGTTATTTTAGACTCTCAAACAAATTGAAGAAAGCTGTGTCCTCTGTCAGAGCCATTGCAATGGGATTAGTAAACCTTTGGTTAGACATCCTAATCCCAGGCAAGTGGGAAGGAAAGGCCAGATGGGTCCAGCTGGTGCAGGGGGAAGGTGTGAGTATTGTCACATCATTTCTTCTCCACAGTCCTGACAACGACCTGCTGAGGGATTGTGTGGAAAGTCACCTGGAAAAACAATTAATGTCAGCTCTTTAGTAGCCTTTTTCAGGTGTAGATCCCAGAAATGACAATTTTCCTGGTGTTTTAGAGAGGTGAAATCAGAGCAGAAGGTGCATTTCCTGTCTCAGAGGGAATGTCTCTGCCATTTACATCCCAGTGCTGCCCAGGTCACCATGGGATTCACAGATCCTGAAAGTCCTTTCAGATAATCCCAGCACTAAGGAAAAAAGCTGGTGCTGGGAGGATAAGCTAAAAAGTTATGAGACAAGGCAAGGACCTTAGGGCTGGTTCCACCTGCTATTTGTGCTCTTAACATTGCAGCAAACATGTGGAAAGAGAAAGAGGGTTCATTAGAAAAAAACCACTTTGGCTAAATACCCTCCAGATACATAACCATGGAAAATAGATAGACAGGGATTTTGGACAGTAATAAATATCAAAAAAGAAAAAGAAAAAGAAAGGTAATTCTGTTTTGACAAACAGATTTTAGTTTTTTCTTATCTACCTTGCACATCACAGTGGCTAAACTTGCCAGTCACTGAAAAAGGAAGTCTTTTATCAATCTGATGCAGGATTCCCCTCACTGTGCCCTAGATCTGGATAACTTCTCAATTCTCATGTGCCTGAAGTACCTTAATTTTCCTCATCTCCAGGTCACTGCAGGTTTTATATTAGACTGGAGGGAAGATTTTTTATTGGCTTTTGTCCTAAGTTTTGATTCCCCAGACTCCTTTCATCCTCCTCTGCTCTCCTGAAGAACCACTGGAGCAGCCACTCCTGGCTGTTTGGGGAATGCCAGGGAGGTTTTATCAGCAGCACTCAGGATCCACAGCACTTTGTTTCTGAGAGAACATGAAACAAAACACCTGAGCTCTGGGAACAGCAGAAACAGGGCAGCATCTGACTTGACTGTGGAGTATTAGGTGCACAGAGAGGTTTAAAACCACTGTTAACCACTCCCTGAAATCTCAGAAAAGGTGACCAACATGATTTAGGACTTGCAGTCCTGATCAGCCTGGGATTACCAGAGAAAGAGGAAGTGTGACCCCTCCCAGGGTGTCCCAGGACATCTGAAATCAATCCGTCCATGTCCCAGTGTAACACCCTAAAATATCAGTGTGTCACTGTTATATTGGCTGCTTTATGCAGAGATGAGAGCACAAATTTCAGATTGTCTCAGAACACACAAAACTCACTCAAATCTACTTTTCTCCTTTAGTGGCTGAGAGCTGGAGGTGCCGAGCAGAATCCCTGTTTTCCTACCTGCAAGCAGGTGAGAGAAGAGCAAATGGAAAAATGGGGTTTGACAAGGATTTGGTGGAACTAAATCATCTGGATGTACCAGCCCAAAATAAGCAAAAGGATTATACCAACCTTTTCCTTAGGCTGGAATCCAGGCAGTGATACACTCTGAGCATGCCAGGAAATGTATCTGCTTGTCCTGAGTTCCACTTACTTGAAGTCACACCTATCTGAACTATTATCTATAAATAGCATATAAATTAAACTCTATTTTCACAGTTAGACTATGAAATCAAAACCTATGTAGTGACTGTTCTGGGAGGCAAAAAGGAAAGGATTGTGAGGAATGGATCTAAAAATATTACAAAGTAGAGAAACGTAATAAAGACCAGGAAAGGCTCTGAGCAGCCAGAACTGGAAATCAGGCAGGTTTGAGCATTGCCAAACAGGTACCTCAGGTAATTCATGATCAGCAGAGATTGTTATATTGGCAATTAGTGGTATTTTCTCTAATTCTTGTTACTTATAATCCCTGAGGAGAGAAATGCAGCTCTGGGTGACAAGGTGTCTTTGACCCAACGAAGTGGGCAATCCTCCTGAAGTGTCTGAAGTCCCTAAATATGCAGCAGGTAGTGACTCACACAGCAGAAGAATGAGAATATCTGCCCAGAACCATGGCAGATGGTGAGGAAAACATCTGGAGGCCCCTGAGTGCTTACATAACACACACGGATGAGGTTTCCTGCACTCCCAGGCTGTTGCTATGGAACCTTGCTGATCAGGAATGATGTGAGGAAAACAGCACATCTGGAACAGGAGGGCTCCCTGCAGCACAAGGGTTAACTTTCCATCTCAAGTGGGGAGGAAATAATCTTGGTTTTTATTTTTGATCCTGTGTTTCTGTGCCATGTCCTGCTTGTCACCTGGAAATAACAACATTAAGTTCCAGGTTGATGCTTTGCTGCTTTGACATCTGTGTAATTAGTACTGGGGTGTACAGGAAACAGAAAATGTCTTTTTTTGTACCCAAACAGATCAGCTTGGATCAGTTTTAGCCGCCTGTAGGATGTTCCCCTGTGCTCATGCTGATTGATGTGGTTCAGCACCAGCAGTTCCTGGGCCTCACAGACTGGTTCTGACAGTGCACTTGCCAATAAATCTCCAAAAGATGTTATAAGGATAAAATATTAACTATACCCTTAGTACCAAGTACTTTAGCAAGACTAAAAATCTGAAAATGCTGTCATTTAAAAACTGAATTTATGTATTTTCTGCCTTCAAATCCATTTTCATTAGACACCAAAGCTGTCTTGGTCTGGTTTGTTTTCTGCTTCTCGGAGTGCTGCACCTTCCTGGCAGCTCTGCTGAGAGAGCTGTGTCAGAAGCAGAAAGTTTCTTCTGGAATGTCAATTTTGGTAAAAACAATTCAGTTAATTATTGGTTTATGACATTAATTGGGACCTGTCAGGGTTGTTATTGCCTCTCGGAAACAGCTTTAAAATATACAGAACACCAGAGTAAGGTAATAGCTGCTCGAGGATTACATCACATAATCACCACTGTTCACATGAAAAATGTAAAAGGGAATATTTTATCTCTCTTAAAATATTAATCTGTAATATAAAGGTTTGAGTCTCATCCGACAGAGCTGCCACAAAAACTTTTTAGACCTGGAGCAGATTTCCTTGATGGAGAAGCCTCAAGCTTAGACCATTTCAGACACATTTTTAATCTGAAGACCCAACAAAGCAAACCCTAATAAATAAATGACCCTCCGTGCCCAGGGTTTTTATGGACTTGTTTTGTTGGCATTTTTGTGAACTTCCTGCCAGGTTTCCGCTGACCCCCATCCCCAGCTGCGTGCCCAGGGTAGTAAACAAAGCTCGCTGTGTTTCGCTTTGTTCCAGGGGCACAGGTTCTCTGCACGGTGCTGCTCATCAAACCCGGTGTCTGGAGCCGCAGGCTGCCCAGGATCCTCCGGGATCTACACCTGCAAAAATTCCGCGTGGTCGGGATGAAACACCTGGAGCTGGAAGCGGCCGCTGCCTCCGCACTCGTGCCCGGCGAGGTCCAGCAGGTCGGTGAGGGGAGTGGCAGCTCTCCGGGACCTGTGGAGGGGGAAAGGGATGAGCTGTGGATAATCCATTCCCGAAAAGCCCAGCAATTCCCACCCGGGATTTCGGAGCTGTTGCTGGGAGCCGAGCTATATGGAACAATCAGATCTGTACCTTATCAGCACAAAGAGAGCTGACAGTGCTGAGGGCTTCTTTTATCACACGCCATAAAGACAGCTCTGGTTTCTCCCAAACGAAACTGGGGAGGGTGAGGGCAATACAGACCTCGCAGGAATCTGTTCAGCTCTGCCTCTTTCCCTGCCAAACAGGTGTCCTCTGTTCCTTCCCCCAGGTCATTCCAGGTAGGGCACATCCAGGGAGCACGTGTGCCTGGGTTTATTCCATGTGGTTAAACTGGGAAAGCCTCCTGCCCTGTCAGGGAATGCACATCCCTGGGCTGCTGTTGCCTGAAATTACATTGCAGACACAGCTGAACCCTGGGAGCCGGTCTGTAAAAATCACCTGCAAGGAGAGGAAATGGTCCTTGCTCATGTCTAACAGGCAATAAAAAGGGTTCTTAAATCTTAGGGCATTGTGGGGTTGATTAGCTAAAAATAGATGTTTGTTTCTGCTCTTTCATGGCATTAGAAACATTTTCTTTCCTCAACCTGAGATACTCTGAGTGTAAGGATACTGTGAAAGGCAGGGAACTGAACTCTGGGCATTTGAGAGGAGTTGGATTATTATTTTTTTACTTCCCTTGGGGAAAAACAATCTGTGTTATTTGATTGCTTTCCTGAAGACATTTAACCACTTGACTATAAAAAACCAAACATTTATAATTGATACTGTACTTGGTTTAAGTTTGGAAAGTTTATAGCATTGTCTCCTACAAATTCTTGGTAGAGATTTCCAGAAGAAAAGAGGGACATGCCAAGGCAGTGCTCTGGAACAATTAATACCTTCTGCATGGTAGCAGTGAGCACAGGCATCTGAGTTTTAAATATTAAATATTTACACTGGCCATTAGCATTGATGAAGATATGCTTCCCAATGTTATTTAATCACAGAGCTAAATACAAAATGCCTTTTTGATCATCTGAAACAGAAAACATCTTAAAAACCCCAAATATCCTCAGGAAGCAATGCAGATGCATGCGAGGTAAATGTGAGGAGAGGTTGTTTCCTGAAAATTTCTTTGGTTTTGGCGTTCTCCAACACACCAGAGCAGCTGTTGAGCATTGATTCAGTTGCCTTGAAAAGCTGGTGACTAATGAGTATAAAAATTACAGACTGTTGGGGTTTTGTTCATGAGGGGAAAAGCAGGGTTTGAAAGTGAGGAAGCAGAGAGAAAAGTCTGCCTTTGGTGAGGGGGAGCAGGCAGTGGGAAATGCTTTCTGCTGGCCAGGGGCTCCTGCTCCTTTTCAGAACAGCAGGAATAGCTCTCACTAGGGAGGGCTGGGAAAGGCTGAGCTCCCAAGATAAGTAGGGAGATTTTCAAAAAGCCTCAGCAGGCTCCAGGGACTGGGTTATTTGGAAAATCTGGTGGGTAAGTGGCTCAGTGGCAGCCGTGAGGGCAAGGCTGTTTTTCCCAGCTAAATTCCATGTACAGCTTTTGGATGGGAGGAATATTCATGATGGATCTGCTCCTCAGCCTATGGCACAATGGGATGCAATAGTTGGCTTCAAATGAGGCTCCCAATATGGGGGCATTTAGCAGGTCACAGAACCCCAGTTGGGATAATCCCAGTTGGGTTGGAAGTGACTGCTGGAGATCATCCAGTGCCACCCCCCTGCCAGGGCAGGGTCACCTGGGGCAGGGGACACAGGGATATATATCCAGGTGGGTTTGGGATGTCTCCAGAGAGGGAGACTCCAAGCCCTCCTTGGGCAGCTGTTCCACAGCTCTGCCACCCTCCATGGAAGGAAGTTCTTCCTCAGGTGGAGGAAATGGTTTAGTTTCTGACCATTACTGCTTGTCCTCTGGCTGGGCACTGCCTGGCATCATCCCCTGACACCCTTGGAGATACTTATATGGATTGATGAGATCCATGATGAAATGTCCTGTTGAAGAAGATGGAGCCAGCGTGTCTGTCCCTTCTAGAAGTTCTGTCCAGGGCTTTTTCTCACTTTGCCCAAAGAATGCTCCAAAATCTATCTCTAGAGAACCCCCAAGCACTGGGATGTGCTGGTTTGTTGTGTGTACACAGCACTTGAGAGCAAATCTGGGTTTATTCACCACAAGCAAGACAAGCTCACATCTCCTTTTCCTTTCTAATGTATTATTTACATGCACTTGACAAATATCCTTGGCAGCACGAGCTCAGCTCTGTGATTGCTTTTCCAACTGCAGTCGTCCCCCTGAGCTCGGAGTGGCGTGTGGCCTTTGGAGCACGAGAAAAAACAACTGCTCTGCTCCTTGCCGAGGTTATCGAATCACAGGAGCCATAACAAGATGTTTTACCCGCAGTTTAATAATGATTATAGATAATAAAGGTCATGTAAATAGAGCTGACGTTGTCTCCCCAGCTCTCAGCGTGACCTGGTGGTGTTCAGCCTGTTCCCAGGGGGATTCTGCCCAGGGAGCCTGGATCTCCCCTCACTGCTTATCCAGCTGATCCAGCCCTGTGCACATTGGCAGTTTGGGCTTTATTTTTCCAGTGGGGCCTGATCTTGCTGGGGGGGATTACCTGATGTGATTGCCTGCAGTAGCAGGTCACTGGACTCAATAACTCCACCATTCCCTCCAGTCCCATCTTGTGATTCCGGCGGTAAAAGCAGCCGGATAATTCGGCTGCCCTTTAATCCCGTTAGTCCTCCCGAGCCAGCGCACAGCTGGAACTTCCTCTCGATGCAATTGCTCCCTTAATTCCAGGCAGCTGCACGGGGGCAGCCCCAGCACAGCTGCTCGGGACCCACAAGGGCAGGGAGGCAGGATGGGAATGGAGGGCATAAGGGGTTGGCAGAGCCCGGAGTGGGTGTGAGGACCTGCCAGAAGCTCCCTGGCACCATCAGCAGCAATTAGAAACAGCATCATCCTCAACCTCAGGTCCGTGGATTGGCTGGGGAGCAACCGAAAGACACAAGAGTTTTGTTATTTAGATCTGAAATCACTGGTTAGAAGCCCTGGAACAAAATGCTTTCATTTATTCTGGTCTGTTTAACAGAAACTGAATGTTTTCTTTGCAGCTGTTTCCAACCTGGGTGAACATTGATATGTTTTATCAGCCCTTTTGAAAGCTGTCGTGAAAGACATCACTAGTTTTTCATTGCCCAAAGAGAAAACCCATAGAAAAGTGGATTAAATCCATTTTTTTTAACTAACAAAAATTTTCAAGCAGGAAGGGATTATTTTGTATTATACAGAACTGAATGAATGTCACCATTTCTCAGTACACTGTGACAAGCTGAAATTCTTCATCCTCATGCAAGCAGAGCTGTTGTCACCAGAGAGCCCCTGAGTGACAGCTGTGACCCTCTGCCCACGGGGCACATTGACAAACACCACGCCCAAGCCTTAAATACCTCAGCAATTTAAGCACAGAGGGGTTTTCTCAGGGAATATTTTGCCTTTGCAAATAGAGGGGGGAATATCAGCCTTGAGCCCGTGGTTGTCAATTCATAACCTACTTCTCAGAGATGCAATTTAGGAGGCAGGCGAGTGCGAGAAGATTTGGGTCAAAGGCAGTGAATGGTTGCACGTGATAGAAAAGCAGAGAGGCCTTGAAGTGTTTTATCTCCATATTTTTAAATGAAATGATAGGATTTGCTTTTGGAAATGTTTTATCTAGAGAATTGCTATCCTCTGCTGCTTTTAGAAGATTAAAAAATAGAGGAATTAAAACCTCTGTGAATGATGTGATTCAGCTGAATCGAATGGTGTTTTTTTCCTCCTCTTGTTTTTATTTCCTCAAAAACTGGGAAAAAAAGTAAATAGTCATGGGTTGATTCTGGCAGGGAGCTGGAAATGCCCTTGTTTTTTTAAGCTGGGGAGAACATCCAGCCCTGGCTGCTGCACTGTGGGGTGCAGGGAGGCACAGCTGGATGTTCCTGACACCTTGTTCAGATGGAAGGGCAGGAAGAGGCAGAACTGGATGCTCCTGACACCTTGTTCAGATGGAGGGGGAGGAGGACTCAGAACTGGATGCTCCTGCCATGTTATTTAGGTGGAGGGGCAGGATGAGGCACAGCTGGATGTTCCTGCCACATTATACAGATGGAAGGGCAGGAAGAGGCAGAACTGGATGCTCCTGCCACGTTATTCAGATGGAGAAGCAGGAGGAGGCAGAGCTGCAGCTGCTGTGGACACCCTGACCTTGTGCTCAGCCCAGACATCTGCAGCAGGCCTGGCTTCCCAAGGTTTTCCTTGATTAAAGCAGGCAGCAAGGCCAGAGAGCTCTGCCACCCACCTGCCCCCGGTTCTGCTGCCTGTCCCAGGGTCCCTGTCAGTCTGTCTGTCCCCAGCCCTCTCCTCACCAGTGCAGTGGTTGCTTCTCATCATTTCCTCTCAGCCTTCCTGGAAGTACAGTCCTAAGGTGTTGTGACCACCACAGCTCTGCTCAGGAGTGGGTGTGGGCTGAACTGACTGTGCTTGGAAAACAAGCAAAGGTGGAGACATTTGTTATGGAGCAAATGGCATCAGACAAGGCCAGAACAACAAACTGATTTCTTGCAGCCCCTGGTCTGACCCTCCTACTTTTAAGTTCTGTAGTCCTGATCCTGAGGAGTGTCTGGAGTTCTCTCTTCAGGAGGAGCAGGGTATGGAGGTGGGGTGGGGGTGGGGGGTCCTGCCTTTTGGGAGTTCAAAATGCAAAGTTCTGGTATTTGTGATCCATCATTTTATATCAGCTGAAGAATTAAACGTGGCTCCTCATCCCAGACTGTTTATGACTCTGATGTTCTTGCTTGTGCCTGTGCTTCCTCCTGATCCGGATGTCCCCCTGAAGGAGGAGCCCTCCTGTGACCTGCTGGATGTCACAGGAACTGCCTGGTGTCTGAGCTCTGGATTTTGGAATCTTTAGTACACCAGCAGTGTATTCAAGAGGAGAGAAAACAAGGAGCAACAGCAGATTTGCTTACTCCCAACTTTCCTTCCTAGCCAAAGGAAAGCTGGGATGTTCCCAGTGCTCAGCAGCTCCCTATAACCTGTTCCATCTCTGGTTTCTTCTCAGGATCCAGCTGCTGTGGAAGCTCACTGCACCTACCTTACCTCAGGCACTGCCCTCGTGCTGTGCCTGCAAAGGCCCAATGCTGTGAAGAAGCTGATGGATCTCCTGGGACCAGAGGATCCTCAACTGGCCCAAGCACTGGATCCAAGCCTCTGGAGGGCTCAGTATGGCACCAGCACAGTCCAGAATGGATTTTATGGTAGGTTTTTGTAAAAGAAAAGTCCAAAGGCTCAGGTATGCCAATAGACAATATGTTATGTATTGTTCCCTCCTGCACTGCCACTGCAGATCCCGCCTTGGCAGGCACCGGGGGCCATTATTCCCTAGAAAGGTTTCCCTGTGTTCTTGGTGGCTGAGCTGAGTGTATCTCAAGCAATGAAATACTCTGCCAGAAGATACATTCCAAAAGGTTCTTCCCAGAGCAGCCCTAGCTCTGGCTTTATCAGAACACATTTTCTTTCATCTCTTCCCTGCCTGGTCATTTAATCCTTTTAGCTTGGTTATTTTGGAATTATCCCCAAGAACCCATCTGTCTTCCCTGCTTGTGTGTCCCTTCCTGATGTCTCCATTACCCATTGGCCAATTCCAAGATTTCTCAAAGGCTCCAAGACCCCGAGTTCCTGTGACCTCTCCCAGTGCTGATGGCTGGCAGGAGAGAGCTGATCCCAACCTGCTCTGGCTGAGGCAAGCAGGGAAACTCAGCTGTTCCCATCTGCAAAGGCTCCTTCCAGCTGGGCACAGGCACAGGGCAAGTCAGCATCCTTGGAATGCTGAACCATGCCAGCTCCTCTGCCAGCAGGGAAGCACTGGGATGTTGCAGTGTGTGTGGGGGGGAGTGAAGGATGGGAAAATGGGAAGTATCCCTGGAGAGAGCAGCCAGTGGAGTGCCCAACATTACTGCCACAAGGAGGGAAGGATGTCATTCCAAAATTCACACAGAATAAGGCACAGTTAGCCTGTGTTTCTCTTCAGTGTTACGCTGATTTTGCTGTAATGCTTATAGGAATATAAAAATAATAAAGTAATAACTTTTGTAAACACAGGTGAGCTGGGCACTGTGTGCCCTCAAGTCCCACGGGAACTTTCCTGACAAGATCCATTGGATTATTTGGCTCTTCCCGTTGTATCCTGGGCTGTGAAATCACTCTTTTCATCCATATCAAGTGGGCTGCTGAGAACTGGCAGGGAGTGAAGGAGCCACAGCTTGGGAAAGAGAGCCAACCCTTTGCTGCAGAACCTTCTTTAACCCTGAGGACTCAGACTCAGCCAGGAGAGATCCCACAGGATTTGTGGGAGTGACTGAAGAGTAGGATCTACCTATGCACAAAAAAAGAATAGTCAGGGCTCTCCAGCCAACACTTTTCCATTGTCAGCCCCTGCTTCTCTTGCTCTGGAGATGAATGAATGGATTGTGTATCCAGATTGCTCTGAAACTCCTCAGTCATGGCTAAGAATGGGCAATATATATCCCAGATTTCAGATGTTTGCTACAGCTGGAGCATCCCCAGCATAACTCAGTGAAAATGAGCCAGGGAAGCTGAGTCTCATCCCATTTTTGCTGGGAGTTACAGGGAGCTCCCTGTGTGAGAGAGATCCTTGGATGTTCTGACTCCCTTCAGACCCCTAGGCTGGGATGTGAAGTCGCTGTGGGGTCTGGGCTGAGCCCAGTGCACTGTGTAGAGCCCAGCTGGAGGCTGGCCCACAAAGCCCTCTCTGCACACATTCCAGCCACAGGGATGCAGCTGTAGCTAACTCTGGTGGATCTGACCCAGCTGCTCTGCCCTGCAGCCATCTATCCATAAGGAAAGGAGTGTTCCTACCCCCCTGTACATCCCAGAGCTTGTCCTCCAACACAGGTGAAACATTTACCCACAGGTTAACCTGGAAGAACCTTCAGTGAGTAACTGGGGGACTGTGCAAGCCCCTCTTCCTTTCCCAGGAGGGAATACCAGGCTTTCCTAGTTTTGCTCCAGCTGAGGAAGAACTTCAGTTAATGCCTGAAGCAGAGCAAACTCTCACTTTTCCTCCCAAAGTGACAGGGGAAATGCAATTTACATGGAGTTCCAGGGAGACTGGTGAACCAAGAAATGCAGCTTTAATCCTCTGGGGCTCAGCTGCAGAAGTGAACCTGCACCCTCCCATGTCCTCTGGGGCTTGGGAAGTCAGTGGACTGTGCTTTTTCTTGCATCCAGAAGAGCTCTTACATGTGCACCCTGCACTGTCTTCTACCTTGAGCAAAGTGAGAGTAAAAGGCTCATTTTGGGAGCATTTGTGTTCTCTGTAATGCCCCAAATGATGGAAGCACAGAAGGTTTGCTGTGGAGGTATGGAAAGGATCCAGCCCAGCTCAGACACTGGGACTTACACAACCTCAGCATTGTAAACTGCTGCCTTAAGGGCTCTGGCTACACAAACCCTGGAATTATGGAGCTCCAACAGGGCTGAGTGCTCTCAGGTGGGATCCTTTGAATGGGTAGGCTCCAAGGTGGTAATATTTCAGAGGATATTTGTATCCCAGGAGGATGGATCTGTGCCAGCACATTGACAGTCTATCTAAACTCCAATAGAAAAAGCTTTTCCCTTTCTAATATTTTCCATCCACAAATCTCCAAACATTCTGAGTAATGCTTTATAACACTGTTGCTTTATAGGGAAATATTCAGCTGCTAAGCCTGGAGGGACCTCTCGAGTCACTGAGTTCAGTTAATTCCCTCACAGACAGCCCCATCACGTTTTCTCTTCCATAAGCACCCACCCCAACTGGATGGATGTCACAGAGCTTTGAGAGCTAAAAATCTTCTTACATTTTCAAACTTAAATATAGCCTCATACACTTTGTGCCCATTTGTTCCCTGTGCCATTATCTGGACTTTATTTTAAGTAGCTCTTTTTACACCTCTGACCTTTCCTACCCCGAAGTGTTTATCAGAAATCAGATTTGTTTCTCAGCTTTGGGTTGTGTTGGGTCAAACAAGCCAAGGTCTGTTTTAACTCTTCAGATGATTCTCCATTTCCCCAGGAACCCTCATGTCATTTCTCTGACTGTCCCAGTCTCAATTTACCTTTCTTGACCAGAGATGAACAGAAAAATGTACTTCCATCAGCAATACCTTGCGCTAATTCTGATTTCCATGCTCAGTCAGAGTTCCCAGGGTATTTGGGACCTGCATTATTGTTACTAAGTACATTTGCTTTACTAACCTGCAGCTCTGCCCGTTCAGTCAGGGCAGCCTGGTGTGATCCAGAAGCAAGGGAACAACAGGATTTAGAGCTGGAATTGAAAGGTTTCACGGTCTCCTTAACATGATTCCCTCAGCTCTGCTGTTAAGAAATAGAAGGAGTCTTGTTTACACGAGGAGGCTGCTGAGTGATCATAGGGCAGAATCAAAATACCAAGGAGGCAATGCAACTATTCTAAATATAATGGTTTAAAATGTTTGCTATTACTGTACAGAACAGCTGGCCTTTAAAGCAATTACTGCAGTGAGTTGCACATCATCAATCTCTCCAAAAGATGAGTGTGAGTCTAGAGAATGTTTAATTCATGGCCTGAGAGAATCTTCTCATTGTATTTATCTCTCAGGCTCCAGATCCTATCCAATGGCTGTGCGGGATGTGAAGCTGTTTTTCCCAGAAGGGCTGTGCTGTGCCCAGTGTCAGACAGTGCAGGAGCAAGAGGTAGGAATCTGCCCTTTCCTGAGCTTTATCCTGCTGTGCCAGAGCAGCAGCTTTGGCCCTGCTATCCCGTGACTTCTCTCCTATTATGCTGTAGATAATGCAGCTCTGGATGTGTTTCCCAAGCTGCCAAGTTCTCCTGGTGCTGGGGATGTTCCTCCCTCTGCACTGACCCCTCAGCTGCTGCAGATCTGTTTGTTCAGCAAGCTCTGCTGTTCAGAGCTCAGGCTGCTGCTCCCAAATGATCAACACTGCTTTGGAAGCAGCTCATGAGCAGGGACAGCAGCCTCACCCTGACTGCTGAGGCACACTTGACCCAGGAGCTGGGTTTTCACCAGCTTTGTATCATTCAGGGATGGGATGTGGTCAGCCAAGGGATGGAAATGTCTGAGTTTTGCTGTGGCTCAGAGGTGATCCAGCTGAGATGGTCCCCCCAGGAGATTAGCTCTGGAAATGGCCACATCTGTGATGGGCTTTACTCACGTGGGTGTGCAGCTCAGTGCAGGGCACCCTGACTGTGCCACTTCACCCAGGGACACAGGGAGCTGCTGCAGCCCAGCGTGGCACTGGGTAAAGCTGTCAGACTCTCGTGGGTTTTGTTTGAGCTCCTGGCCTTGGAAAGCTGGGAGCAGAGACCTTAGAATGAGGTTTGAATGTGGGACCTTGAAAAGCATGATGAGATGCTGCACTGAATTAAGCCTCAATTAAAAAGAAGAATGCATGCAAAATGTTCTTGTATCTCCAGACAAGCAGGTGTTTTCTCGGCTGGCAATTACAGAAGTGCACGACAGCAACAAAAGCTTCACAGCTTGCCTGAATCAATACTTGAGGAGTGTTATCCCTCTTCATTAGGTAATGTGTTCACATGGCTTGTTTCTCCCTCCCTCCTGCAGATCCAGAACCTGGAACGTGACCCCATCCTCAGCCTGGGCACCAGGAAGCAGCGCAGGATCCTAACCCGTGACCCAGGAAGACATCCCAGGGTCCTGGGCTCCGGGCAGCCAGGCAGTCCTGGTAAGGAAATGTAACTCCTGCTATGGATTGGAACTGCTATTGATTAATTGGACAGCAAGACAAACCATCTGGTGGCAGCAAGATTGGGTGTTTATGTCCTTTCAGAAGGGAGAGACAGCTCTGGGCTGCAGAGAACAGCTCCAGGGGAGTCCAGCCTTTAACTGCTCACCTGCCAGCACTTCAGGGGTTTACAGACAGAGCTGTCCACAAGGGCTGACCTTAACAGCAGCAGCAGAACAAGCACTGACAGCACAGCTGGTGTCAGAGCAGCACATGTTCCTCTCTGAAGCCTTCCCAGGTGTCTCAGCACAACCCTGGTGGTTCGTGTCCATTCAGAGCCTCCCCTGGAGAGGCAGGAGCACAGGGCTGGGCAGTGTGAGCTGTTCTGTGCTGTGAGTAGATAAATATCAGTTGGTGCAGGGAGTGCTGCTGGCAGCAGGGCCAGAGGCCTCTCCTGAGCTGGGCTGAGAGCTCATTCAGCTCCCACTGCTGCTGAGCAGCTGCCAGCTCCAAATGACTCCCAGCTATGGCCAGGCTGACTTTGATTGGGAGCTGGAGCCTCAGCCAGGCTGACACTTCCTGGGATGCAGCAGCTTCTCAGGCCTCTCCTGCTGATTTGACTTGATAGACATGTGTAAACACAGCTGTGCTGCAGGGCAGGAGACGGCACTGACACCAGGGGAAGCTCCCACCTTGGGATGTTGTGGATTGATCCCAAGCCTTTATAAACAAGCAGGGACCAGGTGAAGCATCCCTGTGCTGTTCCCTGGGGAACAGAATTGTTTAGAACCAGGCTATTCCCATTCCTGTAGCTTCAGTTCTGATGTGACTGATGTGGGCAGCTCAGAAAATGTTCCTGTGCTACACCTGATCACTGCAGTCCTTAATCCCAGCAGTGGAACCACAGGATTGTTGTGGATGGGAGAGGAGCAGGATAAAAAAAGTGACAGAATCCCAGCCCAGCCTGACACAGGACTTTGGAGGGGCATTGGTCACATACCAGCTGGTGCAGAAATGCAAGGAGCAGGTGGTAAATCAAGTCATCTGCTCCTGGAGTCAGAGTCACTTTTGTGCAAGGGGTCTCTGAAGGAGGATTTGTCCCAAGGTATTTGGGAAAGGTGTTTTCCCCATCATCTTAGTGCACACTGGAAAAGGAAAAGGTTTGCNATAAAATAAAATAAAATAAAATCTTGTTGTGGAGAGAGCAGAGGTATTCTGCAGGCTTTGCACAGCTCAGTGTCGGGAGCTAATCTCAAACTACATGCCCCTAATTTCCTGCAGCATGAGGATATCTTAGCTTTGAAGATGCCTAAGCAGAGTAAAAAGGAAAGGAGTGTACAGCGCTGATGTGTTTATGTCTCAGAAAATGTATTTCAAAGAGTTACTGCCCTGGAAAAGCAAGTCCACGTGATCTCTGAACTGTCAGGCACAATCTCGTAAGTGCCTCCAGCAAAGCAGACACATCACTCACGTTCTGGGCTCGTCTTGGACACTAGAGGAAGCTCTTGCACACAAGAAAACCTCCTTCCAGCAAATAATTATCACAAAGCTGCTGCCTAATGGACAGACAGATTTATCATAAGCAAAATATGAAATACATTAAGCCTCACGTATGCTGAGCAGAATTACATTTGGGATTATAAAAGCAGCTGGATTAGCAGCTTTCTCAGCTTGGAAAAAATGAAAATGGAATAGTATCTCCTGTAGCAAACCAGCAGTTGTCCTTGTCTGACTCCTGAAATGGGGTCACTCCTGCTGTCTTGTGATCTCCAGACAGGGACACAAAGGCATGCAGCAGCTCGGGATGAGCATCCCAGGGCACATCCCATGGCACATCCCATGGCACATCCCATGGCACATCCCATGGCACATCCCAGGGCACATCCCAGAGCACATCCCAGGGCACATCCCATGGCACATCCCAGGGCACATCCCAAAGCACATCCCAAAGCACATCCCAGGGCACATCCCATGGCATATCCCAGGGCACATCCCAGGGCACATCCCATGGCACATCCCAGGGCACATCCCAGGGCACATCCCAGGGCACATCCCAGGGCACATCCCATGACATATCCCAGAGCACATCCCAGGGCACATCCCATGGCACATCCCATGGCACATCCCTGGGCACATTCCTGGGCACATCCCAGGGCACGTCCCAGCACAGCGGTGCCTCTGACTGCCATGGACGTGTCTGTGCCAGGACAGAGGCACTGGGAGGGCTCAGAGGTGCTGGGGGCAGAGAAACCAAATCAGTGTTTTGCTCTTTTCCCATCAGGTGCGGCATTGCTGGAGAAGCTCTGCCAAACCACCTGCCTGGTGCTGCCCAGGATAATCCTGCAGGATTCAGAGTCCCCCCCGTACGTGGAGCTGCTGGAGGAGCTCGTGGGCAGTGGCTTTGTGATGACAGGAGCTCGCCTGGCCGTGCTGGACTCCCCTCAGGCTCTCTGCATCTCCCAGATGCTCAGCAGGGCCAAGGGCAGTGTTGCAGTAAAGGTATGGAGCAGCTGGAGCTGGGCTTTGCTTCCTTGGCACAAAAGAAGAGCCTTTTAATGCCTTGCTCTGATGTGCTACCCGAGGCTTTGGTGGCACTATTGCAACACTGTCTCTAAGCCCTGGCACCTCTGGTGAGTAATGTGGGCACTGGGGACACTTCCTGGTGGTCCTGCATCCCTGGGAGCCCTCAACACCATCCCCTCACGTATCCCTCGTGGGAATGGCCCATCTATCACTCATTCATTGAATGTTTCATTCCAGTCAGCCATCACCCTGTTCCATGAGTTCTGCTGCTGTCTCCTGTCTTGTTTCTCCATATAAACACAGTTTCTATTTCCCCCTCTGTAATCACACCCCATTAATCCTCCTCTACAATGCTAAAAACCGTTTTTCTTCTTGGACTGTGCCTTGGAGCCTGAGCCAGATTTCCCACCTGGAGTGCTGCCTCCAGCTCTGGGGTTCCCAGCACAGGAAGGACATGGAGCTGCTGGAGCCAGTCCAGAGGAGGCACCAGGATGATCAGAGGGATGCAGCAGCTCTGCTGGAGGAAAGGCTGAGGGAATTGGGATTGTTCACCTGGAGAAGAAAAGGCTTTGGGGTGACCTAACTGTAGCCTAGTATGTGAAGGAGCTACAAGAAAGATGGAGAGAGACTATTTACAAGGGCCTGAAGGGACAGGGCAAGGGGGAATGGCTTCCCACTGCCAGAGGGCAGGGACAGATGGGGTATTGGGCAGGAATTGTTCCCTGGGAGGGTGGGCAGGCCCTGGCACAGGGTGCCCAGAGAAGCTGTGGCTGCCCCTGGATCCCTGGAAGTGTCCAAGGCCAGGCTGGACAGGGCTTGGAGCAGCCTGGGATGGTGGAAGGTGTCCCTGCACATGGCTGGTGGGGGATGGGATGAGCGTTGAGGTCTTTTCAAAGACCAGGCCATTCTGTGGCTCTCAGCAGGTCCAGCCCAGCCTGGTGTTTGGGCACAGGATGTGCTGCTGGGCTGAGCTGACATTGCTCCACAGCAACAGAATACCAGGCCCAGACTGTTTTCCTTTTGGTGTAGGAGAAGCTCACCCAGTCAGGAGCCTTGCCTGGGCAAAGCTGGAATGTGCAGGGAAGTGCTGTCAGCAGCACAGTAAACAAGGGGGGAAAATAATTACAGTGGCAGTAGCAAACCAACGATCACCTGAGAGCTGTCAGACCACAGCAGACCCTTCACAAAACACAAACATTTGGGCTTCCAGCTCTCAGTTCTAAATCTTGGGTGTTATCTGTAATAGGAGCATGTAAGATCTTTTCAGGTTGTCCTTTTTAAAACTGACAGCATCCCTTTGAAGTACGTCTGTATGGAGCAGCAATTACATCTAGCAGCCAATTAGTGTAAGCACTGCTTGCCTGTCCCCTGAGTCCCTCGAGGATCCGTCCCTCTGCACATGGAATGTGCACAGCTCTCTAAGAAGGACAAATCAGTGTTGGGGGAGCACAGCCATCCCTCCTCCCTCCCTCAGAGATAAATGGCCCTGGGCAGAGCTGGCATGTTTCCAGAAGGATCTGTCACTGCTCAGCCAAAGGTGAATGTTACAGCCTTTGCTCTCCCTGTCTATGAGGGAGATGGGCTGCTTCAAGTAGTGAGTGTTTCTACTGCAATATCTCAATGTCTGCCTTGGTATTCCTGCTTCCAGCAGAGGTAGGGACTGGATAACACACCCAGATACTCAGCTGGTTTTCACTCAGAGAGGGCAGCAGGAATACCCGAGGACTGTGGGGATCACAAACAGCTCAGGCACGGCACTGGCTCTGCCTGGGAGGATCTGTGGCTCCTGTTCCTCACCCATCAGCCAGACTCAGAGACTTGTTCAAGTGCAGAGCAGCACCAAAGCTCTGTTCCTGCCTCTCTTGCAGTGCTCCCTGTTGAAGGATGGGTTGTGCCTGGTGCTGGCAGCACAGCGGGACAGCGCCGTCACCTCCCTGCGCTCCCTGCTGCACAGGTAAGGAGCTCCTGCCCTGAGGAGGGCACCTCTCTTTGCTGTGCTTCTCATCAGGGCAGCTGCCACTCGAGGGCAGCCTGTTCTGCACAGTTAACTGGTTCATGGGTCAGTCACTGGGGCATGGAATTGTTAAGGTGGGAAAAGATCAAGCCCAGCCGGGAACCCAGCAGCACCAGCACTTTCAGCATTAAACCAGGCCCTCAAGTGCCACATCCAACACCTCCAGGGATGGGGACTCCACCACTGCCCTGGGCAGCTGTGCCAGGGCCTGACCGCCCTTCCCATGAAGAAATTTTCCCAATATCCAACCTAAACCTCCCCTGGCACCACCTGAGGCCGTTTCCCCTTGTCCTGTCCCTGTTCCCTGGGAGCAGAGCCCAATCCCACCCTGGCTGCTCCATCCTGTCAGGGAGTTGTGCAGAGCCAGAAGGGCCCCCCTGAGCCTCCTTTTCTCCAGGCTGAGCCCCTTTCCCAGCTCCCTCAGCTGCTCCTGGTGCTCCAGCCCCTTCCCCAGCTCTGTTCCCTTCTCTGGACATGCTCCAGCCCCTCAGTGTCTCTTGTCATGAGGGGCCCAATACCTGAGAGTGTCCCCCAGTTTCCAAGTCATGTGTCCTCTACTCAGGAGCTTTAAAAACTAAGTTGTGTTCTTTGTTAAGGACCTGCAGTGTCCATAAGGCTCAGCAGCATGGTTCTATGAATACAGGGAATTCTCTGAAATAAGGACTCACATTGGGAATAGACCTGCTGAATCAATAAAATTCCTAGGAGAAATATCTTTGCAGATTTTATGTTTGCTGTGGAGGGGAAAAAAACCAAAAAACCAAACCTTAAAATAAACGCCAGAAAGCAAAATCAAAAATTAGCCTCTTAAATAAATCACCAGAAATGCTGGGTAGAGGATGTATAAGCCTGGAAAAACAAACAGAACCCCTCTGCAGGGACTGATTAGTGAAACAGAGTGATTAGCAGGGCAATTAACCCTGTGTTCCCCAGAGGGAAGGGCTCCCTGCACGGGGCTGGTATTTGGCAGTGGCGTGTGCAGCTCTCGCACATGGCTCCTCTGGCACAGGAACCAAGAGTCGGGTTTGTGCCACATTCCATGTAGAGCAGCCCAACAGCCACGCCAAAAACCCCTTCCTGACTTTGGCTGTGCCCTCTGGAGGACTTCCAGAAAGTGCTGTCAGTGGGACTGGAGTCAGGGATGCTGGAATTTGCAGGCACCAAGGGATCAAAGCTGAACATCCACATTGCTGCACCTCAGAGTTCTCACACTTTGCAGAAATGTTCCCAGGGCCACACCTGGGAGGAATGGTTGGAACAGATTTCATTGGTAACTTTTCAAAAATGTTTTTTTAGGCTACTGACAGCATTTTGACTTTGCTTCCATTCATTTAAAATCACAACCTTGGAAGCCACATCCCAAATCTTCCACTCTGCAAGGGGAGAAAAATAACAAGTTACCCAAGACCTATCTGCTGAGATTTCTCCCACGCTTTCTCTGGTCTGCAATGAAAAAAGAAGTGAACTCCTGGGAAGCCTGGAGGTCACTGCTGGAGGTAGTTCTGGGAGAGTCACTTAAGATCCCTCCACTGCTTTATTTTCCCCAGCACCACAGTCATGGGTGCTGCTCGACAGGATGAGCTGCAGCCCAGCACTTCCCTCTCCTTCAGGCTGGATGTGTTTCCAGAGGTCAGTCCCAAGGCAGCCCCTCCAGAGACACCTCCCATGGCTTCTCCTGGCTTTCAGAGAGCCCAGAGGCTGGGCAGGGAGTGGGCAGGAATTGGTGCCAATCTCTGCACCTTCACCCCCCTCCTGCTCTGTACAAAGGATGAACTTCTGTGCTGATCTCCAAAATACACGTGCTTGACTTACAGGGGTCAGGAGGCACTTCCAAAGAGCAGGATCCAGCCCCAGACAAATGGATCTACCCCCAAACAGCAGGATCCAACCCCAAACTGCAGGATCCACTCTGCCTCTCCCTCAGTGCCAGAACCAGTGATCACAGAGCCTTTTCAAACCAGATCTATTAAGAAAAAAAAAAAAAGCCTTCATGATGGAAAATGCCTGTGGAAGGGAGGGGCAGCAAGGTGTGCCCGAGGGTGGGAGGAGGGAGGGCTCTGATCCTCAGGGAGATCAGGAGCTCACGCCCTTACTGTCTCCCAAGCTGTCGAACTTTTTAAAATCAGCCTGACTTCACTGGTGCCTCCCAAGGACGCTTCACGCCAAGACATCGTCAATTTGAGTAACACCAGAGGTTAATTACTCTTACAGCTCCATCAGCCCTTTCTGTCTCGGATAAATCACTGGATATTTATCTCCTTCTCTCTGCCAGGGCCCAGGATTGCAATACCTGCCCAGGTCCCGGCATTTCAGCTGCACTGCTGAAGCCTCACTGTGGGGAAGGGATTATTTTCCAGCCCTGGGACTTGAGTCACAGCTGAGCCACGTTTCTGCGGCTCTGTGGCACGGGGAGGGACGTTCCCAGGCTGTGATGTCAGGGATGGGCTGGGATAAGGAGGAATCAGGTGTTGAGAGGAGCAATGTGGGCTCTGCCCGTGTAACTGCTGCTGGTTCTGAGCCTATTGAAGCTTTCCTAAGCCGGCTCTGTCAGGGAGAGACATTCAGATCCTGGGGGATTTGGAGACAGCCCCAGACCCTCCTTGCTGTGGTTGTTCAGCAGCAGGGCCCACTCTGGCTGCTCTCTGGACATCCAGGGCATTATTCCTGCACAAAAAAATCCCACAGAGCACAGAAAAAGGGACAGGAACAATACAGGTGTGGGCACAAAAGCAGCCGGGGAGTTTGGTTGCCTGCCAAAAGTGGAGCCAAAGCAGGAATTTGGGAGAGTCTGGGAGAGTGCCAAGGGGAGCTCCCAGGGCAGAGGGAGATGTTTGGAAGAGGTGAGGGAGCAGTGAGGACCCTGGAGAGAGAAGGACACCATCCTACCCACAGACAAAGGCGAACGATGTGGGACTTACCCTTCTTGTTCTGTCAGCATCCGGCTGCCTGGATGGCTCCGGATAAAGCATCTGAATTTTCCCTGTCATAACTTGTTTTCACAGCCACGTTTCCTGGCTGCAGGGTGGCAGAGGCAAGAATTTACAGCAGTAGATTCAAAGCAACTCCTGCAAGGAAGGCATGCTCTGCTTTTTATGCATGACAAACCAGATTTAGCTGCCTAAAGAGGTGATGCTGATTCCACAGTGATTACTCCTCTATGGTTTTGAGCATTTAAAAAGCACTTTAAGATTGTCAGGACCTGTGTTGTGCATAGACTTAGCAGCTCACCTGGTTAGCTCAGTAGGCAAGGTTTGGCTAAAGCACCCCCAAAACCGAGCTGCAGGGGGAGAAATTTGGAGTTTAGGCCAGGCTTTGTGCCTTCCTGCCTTTAAACGAGGTTCTGCAATCAGAGCAGAAGCCAAGTGCTGAGGAACTTAGCTGGATGTTTTTCTCTCTGATGAAACATTCTTACCAAGTGTTAATTGCTGCTAGCAGGGAGCGATGTTATCCCTATAGGAAGCTCATCCCGGGGAGCTTTGGAGGGGAAGGAGGTGTAGAAATTAAAAAAAAAGAGAGAGAGAGAGAAAAATGAACACATGGGGTGTAAAATCTGGGAGCTGTTGAAAAGCAGTGAAGGGAAAACTGTTGCCAAGCACAATACCTGGATATGGGGGCAGGGAGCAGGGAGTGGTTTCCAAAGCCTCGGGAGAGTTTTCCAGCCTGAGGCTCCCAGTGTGCACGGAGTCCCTTTAAAAGGCACTGCTGAAATTGGTACCTTGCCTCTCGATTTCTCTGGAATACATTTTGTGGTCAGGTCGTGTGTGGCTTGAGGAGGGCCCGAGCAAAACCAGGAGTGATGAGGCAGTGCCTGCTGCTCCAGGCGGTTCAGTAAATCCTGGGATTGAGGGAAAACACCCAGATTATCTCAGTGGAGGAAAAGCCCCTTGCCCAGAGCGAAGTGCCCACATTTATGTGCATTTCCCACTGCCCCAGAGCCACCATTATGCAACTGGAGATGGCTGTTTGTTTGAAGGTTTGTATTTAAATAGCGAGAAGCCATTTACACAAAGCTTTGTAAAACCCGGGATTTAGCTGTGTAAAGAGGAGCAGCGACAGATGCCCGTGGCTGGAGCTGCTGGCACAGAGCTCAGACCTCCCCAGAGCTGGGTGATCTCCCTCCCTCCCTTCAGCTGACATGGCAAACTAACCCTGCTGCCCTTTCTCTTTGCCCTCAGTGCCTGCTGGCAGAACCAGTTGGTCCTGGAGACTGCAGAGCATCTCCTTTATCCCCAAAATGAGAATCAGGCAAGTAGAGAAGCTTATGGTGTGGGTATGTGTTCTTTGTACCCCTGCGATGAAGGAAACTTGTTAATATTGGTTGAAATTTCAAAGAAAATGAGAAGTTTTGAGTCAGAGGTGGTGACAGCCCCAAGCCTTGGCTTAGGCTGAGAGCCCAGAACATGGGGAAGGTGGGACCAAAATCCTGTCAAACTGTCTCCCACATTGCAGTGGTGACACAGTTTTGAATCAAAACATTTGGAGATATTGATAAAGGTTTTATATTTTCCATAGAAATTCTGTTACTTTTTGTGAGAAATCAACACTGAGAAAAATATCATGGAATTGTGGAATGGTTGGGGTGTGAAAGGACCTTAAAGCCCATCCAGTCCCACCCCTGCCGTGGGCAGGGGGAGATTCCACCATCCCAGGCTGCTCCAATCCCTGTCCAACCTGGCCTTGGACACTTCCAGGGATCCAGGGGCAGCCACAGCTTCTCTGGGCACCCTGTGCCAGGGCCTGCCCACCCTCTTGGGGAACAATTTCACGTGTCTGTGATATTTGTCAAAAATAGCAACAGGAAATGTTCATTCAGCCCTATGGCCAAGCTGGCACAGGTCCTGTGTTCTGAAAGTTGTATTTCAGAAGCCCAAATCCAAGTGGAAGAGGAGGAGTGAAGCCATTAGCCATTCCAGGAATGGTCTAGCTGAATATTTTCTCAGTAATTCATCCCAAGAAAGGAAACACTGAGCTCCAGACATGTGGGCAGCTAATGGGAATAAACTGCATAAATACATTCAAAATTCGGGCTGTAATCATCAGAGTTTAGTTCAAAACCAGTGAGAGGTTTGGATTGAGGAGGCAGAGCCTGAGGAGTTGGGATCAGGAGATGTAAAATCCTGGTGGAGGTGTCCCTGCCCATGCCAGGGGCGTGGAGTGGCATGAGCTTTAAGGTCCATTCCAGCCCAAACCATTCTGTGATTCTGTGATAAAAGACTTGTGGAGAGTGAGAAATGATAGCAAGTGGACAAACCTCTCCTCTGGATCCCTTTTTATTCCCAATAAAAGCCCAGCAGGAGAGTGAGATGTGTTTGTAACCTCATCTAACACATCAGAGCTGCTGCCTTCAAGCACCAGTGCTCTAAAGATTGAGCCTTAAAAGACACCGAGCCCTCTTTGAAGTGTGCATTCCTGCTTTTAACACAGACAAAACTACCCCAACTTCCCCGGAGTGCCTGAGCCGCGTTTGCAGCCGTTTTCCCGGGGCACGGTGGGATCCCCGGCGCTGCAGTGCCCGGGCAGCTCTGCCTGCACGGCTCTGCGGAGCTGCAGGGCTGTCACAGCCCGCTGCTGCCAGGGTGCCAGGCTGTTGCCAAGGAATGTGACAGGGCAGCAAGTCCAGGCTGTCTCCTGATTTGCTTTGAAAGGACATTACATCTCTGTGCCTGACATAAAATCCCTTCTGCTTCCCGGTGCTGGGGAACAAGCCTATCAGGGACAGGCTTAGAGGGCTTTTTGTGCTAGAGAGGAGAAAAAGCAAATATGCTCAGCCCTTCTCCTGCTTCTGGCAGCCTGGGATGTGCAATCTAATCCCTCTGGAAGCAGGGGCTGCTCGCAGGTGCTTGGAATTTTGAGCAGGAATGCGCTCCTGGGACAGCAGCACATCTCCCTGGGGGTACAAACAGCACAGCAGCAGCTCCTCTTGGTTTTCCAGTGGGCCTTTTTCTCCCAAGTTCAGGGTAGGTTCAGGAATCAGAGTGAGATCTGAGGAGCAAACACACTGGGGAATCTGTTCCTCAAAGGATGGCCCCAGGAATGATGTTTGAGCCTCTGATCTCCTGCTAATGAGTTTATGAAATGTCAGCCAGGCTTTGCAGGGCAGAGCTAATGAGCAACAACACAATATCAGGCAAAGTTCAGGAGGGTTAAATGAACATGGGTTTCAAATCCTCATAGTCTGAGCAGAGCTGCAGCCTTTCCTGGTGGAGTCAAGCCATGGAAGTGAAATGGAATATCATCCTGGCTCCCAGTGTGATTTGGGATTAGGCAATAGGATGAGAAATCAGCTTTCCAAATGTGCCCTGGTGCAGTGCTGACATCTGTGCCTGGGCTGCTTGTCTGCCTGCTTCTGCTGCATTCTGGAGCACTTTCACCTGCCCTGGGTGAAACACCTGCCTTAGAGCAGACACATCCAGGCTCTGAGGGTTCCTTCTCCTCCCCAGTGACCCTGCAGGTGCCAGGCACACTCAGCACAGCTCACATCTGGACGTGACAGAGCCATGGTTTGTTGGTGCCACCTTTAAGGGCTGGTGACCTTCCACAGGGGTGTCCCAGATGTTTCCACAGCTGCTCCATGCCCAAACTGGGATGTCTGCAGTGATGAGGAGTGGTCAGGGAGTGCTGTGCTCAGCCTGGGGACTGGGATGTCCTGGGGCTGGACACGTCTCCTCACCTGCAGCGGTGACTGTGGCTGGGATGGGACTGTGGGGACCGAGTGGCTGTCCCTGGGTGACATCACTGACCTGCCCCCATCAGCCATCAGAGCAGTGGTGTGACACGATCTCTGTCCCTCACCAGGAGCCCACAGGGAGCAGTCCAGCCTCCCCAGGCAACACCAATCCCTCCTCTCTGCCTGCAGACACCTGAAACGTGGGACTGGAGCAGAGCAACACAGGAAACACCTCCCAGCCCCTCCTGGCGTGATCCTCTGCCCCTCAGCAGCAGGCAGAAGGGCTGCAGTCCCATAAAAGAGACTAAAGAGCTGTGAGGAGGGGCAGGAGGGCCCCAGGGCAGTGTGGGGTGGGCAGCAGCACAGCATCCCCAGTGCTTTGGGGCCGTGGTGCTCATTAGCACGGGCAGGATTGCAGCCCTTGGCACCACATTGGCCTCTCCAGCTCAGAAACAGCCGTGCCAGGGCTGCTGCAGGGCTGGGCTTGGGAAGGACAGACAGGGCAGCCAGGGAGGGAGGAGATTTCCCACTCAACACCTTTGTTGTTGCATTTCTTCAGTTCCTTGACAACATAACTCCTGAGCATCACAAGGGCAGGGGGCACTCACAGCCACCTCTGTGCTGGGATTAATCCAGCCTGGGAAGCAGCCTCTGCACAGGAAACCTGCCTCTGGAAAAAAGTTTCTTTGCCACTCACAGAACTCACAGCTCTTCTCCAACCCTTTCCTTGTTTTCTCCCCAGGCCCGGGAGCTGCTCTGCTGCCTTTTTGACTCGCTGACATCGGAGAGCATCCACCGAATCGAATCCCAGGATTGCTAGCAGAGATGGGCAAGGCCCCCAGGCAGCCCGGAATGCCACTGTGCAGATGGACACACAGGCACAACCAGCTCTAAGAGCACTTTTTGTTTAGAATTAAAACACAGGGGGGGAAGTGTGGCATTAGCATGGGTCAGAGAAATGAGTGTGGTGGAGGGAGGCTCAGCTCCCCAAAACAGACCCCTCTGAGCTGTGCCTGTGCTTCCCAGTGGAGTCCAGAGACAATCTGCTTGTGTCCATGGAGCAAGGCTTGGAGCACTCCTCTGGCTGGGCAAACCTGGGGAAGCAAGCACAGGGGCAGCTGTTCACTGCTGTGTCTCTCAGGTGCCTGGGGACTCCATCTCCCCCAGGCCTCAAAGACTTCATGGAGAGGCTCCTCTTGCTGCTGCTCCTGTGTTCTTTGAACCAAAGACAAACCCACAGCAAGTGAAATGGAAATAGAGGGGAAGCTGCATCCCTGGAGGTTCAGTACACCAGGCCGAGCTGTTCAATAAGATTAAAGCTGGACAGCTCAATGGTCACCTGCCTCTGCTCCAGCAGCCCTGTCATGGGCTGTGCCAGCCCACATCCTGCTCCCTCCATGGGCACAGGGCCCTGCCTCCTCTTCCTCCTTCTTCAGCAGCTGCTGGTCCTGTGATCCTTTCTAGGAGCCTGGAGGAATGGAAGTTGGGGTTAATACAGAGGCCCTCAGCCTTCCTGGGATCCACTGGGTCTTTTTCCTTTAGGAAAGGCTCTTCTCAGCTCAGGAGGCCTCCTGTTCCCACCTGCCCTGCCAAGGCAAAGACTAACACCCTGCCCTGGTGTGGCCTCACCTCGGCTCTGGGGCAGTTGTGGGTGCCACAGATCCAGAAGGATCTAAAGCTGTTGGAGAGTGTCCAAAGGAGGGACATGGGCATGGGAAAGGGTCTGAGGAGCAGCTGAGGGCACTTGGATTGTTCAGCTGGAGAAGGAGACTGAGGGCAGAGCTCAGCTGGGGCTGCAGCTCCGATCCCTGACAGGGAAGGGCTGGAGCTGTGCCAGGGCAGGGTCAGGCTGGAGAGCAGGGAAAGGTTCTTCCCCAGAGGGTGCTGGGCACTGCCCAGGCTCCCCAGGGAATGGGCACGGCCCCGAGGCTGCCAGAGCTCCAGGAGTGTTTGGACAATGGTCTCAGGAATGCACAGGCTGGGATTGTTGGGATGTCTGTGCTGGGCCAGGGGTTGGATCCAGATCCTTTTGGGTGTGTTACAACTCAGGACATTCTGTCATTCTGTGCACGCTTCTAGTTCCAGCCATGGCAGTGGTGACAGGGCAGTCCCTGTGAGTGTCCCAGAGGTGAGGGCAGAGCAGTTGGCCAGCCCAGCTCTGGGTGCTGGGGGCACATGAACCCCTTCTTTGCACGGCCTTTCCCTCAGAAAGAGCCTGGGGTGAGCTCTCCTCCTTCCCAGCTCACACAAACTGTGAGAAGGTGACACCTGGGAGATCTGTCCCTTTGCAGACGAGATAAAAGTGCCCAGAAAGTCCCAGAGCTGTCAGAGGTGTGGCCCTGCAGGCTCTGCTTCCTCAGCAGGGACCAGTCCTAACACAGTCCTGCCCTTCTCTAAACCTTGGAACAGCCAAAAGAGATTGTCACGACCAGCTGGGTGTGAGGGGCACACAGTGACCTGGCCTGACCTCACACAGCATTTCAGTGTCAGAATCACAGAAACCCAGTGTTTGTGTTGGAAGAAACCTTAAAATTCATCCAGTGCCACCCCTGCCATGGGCAGGGACACCTTCCACTATCCCAGCTTGCTCCCATGCCCTGTCCAACCTTGGAAGATTTTCCCAACCTCTGCTCCCCAGCACCGTTCTGCCTACATGGGCTCTTTGGTCTTTGTGTAGGACCAAACATCTCCAGAAAGGAGCTGGAAAGGGAAGCAGGCAGCTGCCCTGGTCCCAGGGGAGGACAAGGTCCTTGGAGTCAGCGTGCTGGAGGAGCCTGCTCTGCTCCTGCAGCTAAGTAGGCCATTTCCTGCACTCCAGGCGCATTTCTGTCATGCTTGTAAGCCCTGCACGGCTTGGAAACAAATGAAAATTAGAAGGATCCACCCCCAGCACTCGGGGAATTTGATCTGAAAAAGGAATGGAATAAAGACAGCAGCTGAGGGAGCAGCCCTGTGGAGCTGCACGTGAGGAAGGGGCACATGGGGCCAGCAGCAGCCCTGACCCGGCCGGCCTGGGGTCACAGAGCCCTGTCCCTGTCACCTGAGCCCCCAGAGCTGTGGGACTGAGATCACAGGGAGCTGGACACCGTGAGGGGATGGATGGAGGGATGGATGGATGGATGGATGGATGGATGGCTGGATGGATGGATGG
>VZDJ01000066.1:846607-875122 GCA_008694505.1 Cyanoderma ruficeps | reverse complement strand
ACACCCCCAGCCCAGCTGGGCTTGGCAGGAGCATTCCCACTCTCTGATTTTATTAATTAATTCTATGAATTAATGAATTGAGACCAACTAATTCATTAATTCATAGAATTAATTAATAAATTCAGAGAATTATGAATGGTTTGGATGTGACAGGACCTCAAAGCCCATCCCATCCCTCACCAGCCATGGGCAGGGACACCTTCCACCATCCCAGGCTGCTCCAAGCCCCATCCAGCCTGGCCTTGAACACTTCCAGGGATCCAGGGGCAGCCACAGCTTCTCTGGGCACCCTGTGCCAGGGCCTCCCCACCCTCTAAGTAAAGATTAATTCCCTGTGTAACAAACCAGGCCTGGCCCAAAGCACATCCCATTTCCCATCCCCTTCCACACTTCCCTGCTGAGGTTTGAGCTCCGTGAGCTCCATCCACCCGCAAGCAAAGCCCTGTGCCTCAGTTTCCCATGTAGGAAATGGAGGTGGCAGCTCTGTCACATGCCCCAGGCCCAGCAGCAACATCCCCAAAACGGGGCAGCACCCAGATACCTCCGAGCAAGGATCTGCTGCCGTGCCTTGGGTTCCTATTTTAAAGCCCAGCTAATTAATCTCAGCGTAACAAACTCGCACACCCTGCGCAGAGCAGGGGAAAGCATCATCCTCTGGTATTTCCAAAATGCCAGCATTCCAGAAATAACCCTGCCAGCCTTTTCTCCCAGAGAATACCCCACTTGTCTCTGGGGAAGTGACAAGCAGGAGCACCACGACCCACCAGGAATCCATCCCATCATCCGGCCCTCAGCTCCGGCTCCGGCAATGGGAGCTGCAGCTCCTGCACCGTTTTTCCCTGGAAACTGCCACAAGGCAGCCAGGATTAGCTAATCAGAGCTGAGGAGCAAATTAATGATTGAAAGAACTAGGAGAAAGGCAGATTTGATCCGAGATTGCCAGCTTTGCAGCTGGCTCCTACTTGCAAACAATTCATTTAGATTATGAAAGCAAGAAATTGAGTACAAAACCCCCTAGATTGTTTGCTTCCTGGAGAAAGAAAAGAAAAGAAATGGAATTTAGATTAAAAATTATGCAGACTAGTATTAAATCCCCACCCTCTTGTGCCTCCCCTCTTGCTGGAAAACCAGAGCTAATCAGAATTTTGCATTGTTCTGCTGCCAGTGTCAGGGCTGCCTCAATGGAGGAGAGATAACATACAGAAGGTGGCATTTGCTGTTAACTCCTTAGGGTCCTGCCGTGGCAAAAATGGGAACACGGGTGCCAAAATCCCCTTTTCCCAGCCTGATCAGCTCCCTTTAGGGGCAGGTGTTGAGGACAGAGCAGCTCCCCACGCCCTGCACGGCTCCTGCCGTGCCCTGGGGCGGGCACATTGTGTTTATTCACACAGCTGGGAGCTCTCAGGTGAGCCCTTTGTCCCTCCTCGGGAAGGATTGGTGTCCCCAGGGATGTGGGCACAGGCAGAGCCTCACTCCCGCTGTAGCTTTGTAGCTCCTCTGTGCCAAGGACAGATGTAAACAATTCCCACCCTGGTCATTCCTGCCTGGCTGTCCCCAGCAGCAGTGGGACACTGACACCCCGAGGGGGGGTCCCAGGGGATCCTATCACTCCCCTTGGCAGCCTGAGCCGGGCAGGGGCAGGGGCTGAGCTCCAGGGAGCTGCAGGAGCAGCTCATCCCCACTGGGCACAGCCCCTGGGCCCTTCTCTGGGTGGTTGTGACCCAGGGTCAGCACCAGCCACTGCTGGGGGAGCTGGGTGCCCGCTCTGCTGAGCCCCTGCAGCCACCAGGGCACACACATGGACTGCTCAGCACTTGGAGCCTGGCCAAACTGGCTCTTTCGCCCCCAAAAAAGTTTCTGCTTCAGCCCTGCTGAGCCCTGGGAATGTCCCATGTCACCACTCAGAGCCACTGGCCTGGGAATTTCTGCACAGCCAGCAGGATTTGCTGCCCTCCCAGCAAACTCGAAATTGAGCTTTGATGAGACTTGGGTTTCATCTCCTGAGGTCCATGGCTGGTTCAGGGAGCAGGAGGAGTTGATGGACCTGCTGGAGCTGTCCTTGGATCATCCATACCCACCAAACACGATAATCCTGTGCCACCCACCTCCCATGCCCACACATACCTGCCTTGCTCTGGCTGACAGAGCCAAAAGCACCTCTCTTGGCCAAGAGCCACTGTGATCTCCAGAGAGACCTCAGAGCCCCTTCCAGGGCCTCAAGGGGCTCCAGGAGAGCTGCTGAGGGACTGGGGACAAGGGATGGAGAGACAGGACACAGGGAATGGCTTTCCACTGCCAGAGGGCAGGGACAGATGGGGTATTGGGCAGGAATTGTTCCCTGGGAGGGTGGGCAGACCCTGGAACAGGGTGCCCAGAGCAGCTGTGGCTGCCCCTGGATCCCTGGAGTGTCCAAGGCTGGGTTGGACATTGGGGTTTGGAGCAGCCTGGGACAGTGGAAGGTGTCCCTGCCCTGGCAGGGTACGGTATTTGGGTGATATTTAAGGTCCCTTCAAACCCAACCCAATTCTCATTCCATGACTCTGGTATGCCGGGGGTGGTGGCTGCTCCTTCCCTCACCACTGCCTTCCTGGGAATCAGGACCTGGGCTGCAGTCCCAGTTCTGTCCCATGGGGCAGGCAGTGGCCCTTCTCCAATCCTTGATCTCCCCCTTCCCAAGGCACCATGTCCAGGCCTGTGGCAGCAGGGGCCGGTGATTAATTGCTCCTTGGCAGTGGCCGCTGGCAGGGCCGGAGGAGCACAAAGGGCGCTTTGTGTGCAGGCTGATAAACGGCCGGGATGAGTCACCCGCGGGTAATTAAACCAGGGAACAGCGATGCTCAGCCAGGAATGCGGCACCGCGCTCACGGGAGGCTCTAACTGGGTCACGCAGGAGCCCAGGGCTGGCAGAGCCTTGTCTGGGCCCACCCGGCCCTGGCACGGCCACGACCCAGCAGCAGCACCACGGCCCGTCCCCAAAAGTGACCAGTTTGATCCAGTAAACCAAGGCTGACACTCTGCCAGGACAGTTACACACAGTGTGGGGTAACTGGGGCTGCTGGGCCTGCAGAAACTCCTGGGGAACTCAGCTGAGGGGCTGTAAGTCCATNATCCATCCATCCATCCATCCATCCATCCATCCATCCAACCATCCAACCATCCATCCATCCATCCCTCCCTCCATCCATCCATCCCTCCATCCATCCATCCATCCACAGCTGTGGGGATATTTAAACCTCAGCTGAGGCTCTGCTGAGCTCCTGGCCCTGTCCTGGGGCTGTGCTTGGCTGCTCTGCCAGGTGAACCAGTGGATCTGACCCCTGCAGTCTCCTCTTTGCACACCTATGAGATGTTGGCCATTTTCTGGCCATCAGAAGCGTCCTGACATCTTTGGGAGCTTTCAGAGATGATTTTGAAAATGAAAACTTGTGTCCCCAAGATGCTGCAGGTGCTCAAGATCCCCAGGTGGCTCCAATGGGCCTGTCTGTGACTGGTTTGCCCAAGACAATGGTGACGGGCCTGGAGCATCTCCCTGTGAGGAAAGGCTGAGGGAGCTGGGGCTGTGCAGCCCTGAGAGGGGCCCTCAGCCCTGGGTGTCCCTGAGTGCAGGGAGGGGCAGAGCAGGGAAGCCAGCAGTGGGCAGGAACTGATCCCAGGAGTTCTATTTGGACATGGCATCATTAGGGATGGAAAAGACCTCCAAGATCAGTGAGGCCAACTTCTGACTTCCCACTAAACCATCAACGTGAGGAAGAGCTTCCTCCCTGTGCGGTGAGCAAGCACTGGCCCCGGCTGCCCAGGGAGGCTGTCCAGTCTCCTTCCCTGGAGGTACTCAAGAGCCATGTGGACACAATCCTGAGCACCATGCTCTGGGGGACCCTGCTGGAGCAGGGTAGGACCAGATGAGCTCCAGTGGTCTCTCCCAAGCTGAATTATTGTGGAATTCTGTGACCTGGGTGCTGTGAGGTACCGGCTGACCTACCTGGCACTGACACCTGAGAGACTTCGAGTGACAGAGGGAAGGAGGGAGGGGGGTGGGGTAGAATGTCCCGCTCCTCTGCCCCAGCTGGCCACTGTCCCTCAGCTGGCCACCACGGCTGGGAGACTGGAGAGTGCTTTTGGCTTGTGCCTGGCAGGAGCTCATGGGGCTCTGGAGCCCGAAACACCCACCAGCTGCAATCCCAGACCTGAGTGCTGACTCTGGCTGTGGGGCTCCTCCTTTCCAGGGCTCTGGCAGAAGACCCTGAGCTGGTGGTGTCTGATTCCTCTCACAGCAGACTGGCCAGTGAATGTCTCCCTCAGAGCAGTGGAGCAGCAGGAACAAGTGGCTCCCAGGAATGGTGGCAAAGCTGGATGCACTGTCCTGCAGGGAGGTCACTGAGACCAATGGGGCTGCTGTGCTGGTCCCCAGGCCTGCTCTTGCCCAACGTCCAACCTCCTTGGGAAGCCTGGAAGCCAGGATGGTGTTCAGCTCCTGACAGAGAATCCTGGGCTGCTTCAACCCTGCTGCCAACCCGAGTGCCCTGGGGTCCTGCAGAGCTGCTCCTTCCCCCACAGGGGGATATCCAAACCCAGGGAAGTGATTGAGGTGCTGTGGAGCAAACCAAAGACCTCTGAGAAGGTCCTGACCACTAAACCACCACAGTCCATCCATCCTGAGCTGCTGAGCTCCCTCACAGCCACAGCCTGAGTCCATGTCCAGCCCACAGCCACAGCCAGCACAGCTGGCAGCCTCCAAATGTTGGAGTCCCCCTGGCCCTGAAGCCAAGGCAGTTGTCTGGGCAGCCTGGGGGGCAGGCAGCCAGCCCTGGCACACACCAGTTATCCTGGCCAGCCTTGGGGGCAGACGTGACCCAGGAGCTCTGCAGAGCCAGCCACGCTCACAGGGTACAGGGGGACTTTGGAACTCTACCTTGGTCCCTGGGAAAGGCTCCTGGCACTGCTGCTCAAACCAGGCCTGTCCCTGGAGTGGCTGCAGAGGTGCCACAAACTGGAGTGAGTCCAGCAGAGGCTGAGGGAGCTGGACCTTCCCCAGGCTGGAGGTGATGGAGGGAACCTAAATCCCTGTCTGGGATCATGGGACCTGGGAGTGGCTTCAGCCAGGGAGGTGCTGGTGGGGTGGGACAGCCCCAGGACAGGGACCCCAGGCCAGCTGCAGGGTTTGCCCCTCCAAATGGTCCCCAGTTACCAGCCCCTCCTTGGTGACTGGGGATAGCTCCACTGCAGGGCACATCTGGCCTTCCCTTAGAGACTGGCCTTGCTTCATTGTGGCTCCAGCCCCGGGGGCACTCAGGTGTCCCAAATTCCTCTGCCTGCCTTCGTGCCGGGCTGGCGTGGGGGAAAACGCTTGTAAATCCCCGTGTCCTGAAGCAGCGGGAGGGGTGAGGTCGTGCCCTAGGCTCACCTGCAGCCTTTCCCCTGGAATTCCCTTCCCCTGCCGGGTGTCTTCAGGGCTACAAAGTGATTAACATCCCCTTTCAGCATGTTCCAGCCATGTTCCGGATGCCTTTAAGCCCCCGGGGTGTTACACAAGGCTTACAAGTTGGGCTCCATTAGCGCTCGATTCGCTGTTTATTAAAACCTCGATTAATCTTGTATTAATGCTCTTCAAATGCGACTTTTGTGGAGGTGCAGCAGCCTCTGAGACGAGGAGCTAAGCTTCTCCCCAGCCCCGTGCCACTGCTGTCAGCGAGGAATTAGCTCGGGATCTCTCCAGGCTCAGGGCTGAGGGGTTGGGAGGCTGCAGAGAGCAAGAGCCGCCCGTGAGGATGCTCTGATTAATGGGGGTAACACCAGCCCAGAGACGCCCCTGGCTCTGCTGCCCCCAAATCTGGGGCAACTGGAGGGGCAGGGCCCGTGATCTGGGAGCCCACTGGCCACTTTGTCCCACCCCAGAGAAGTCAGGAAGGTGTGGGGGCAGTCTGGAGGGTGCTCTGCTTGCCAGGACCCCACAAATCCAGAGCAGGTGGAAGGGTTTGGAATGGGAAGATCCACATCTGAGAAGCAGAAATCTCTCCTGCCCTGCCCTGGCAGCCGTGTGGCTCTGGGAGGGCTGTGCAGGAAGGAGGAGCGTGGCCCAGCCCCCGGAGCCGGCAGGAATTACACCTCGTGCTCCTCCGTGGCTTTGGGATGCTGCCTGTGCCAGATCCAGAGCCATGTCCGGGCGAGGCGGTGATGGGATGGAGATTTCCCATCCCTGCCAAGCTGGGATGCTGCAGTAGTCATGGCAACGTGGGAGGCCTGCTAGCTGGAGCCCATAGCCCACCCCGGTGGGGGCTGGGGGGTGTTCAGGACTGGGGATGCTCCCCAGCCCCCCACCCCACCCCAAAACTGCCACCAACCCCCTCCTCCCAAAGCTGACACCCCCACCCATCATTCAGCCAAAAGACCCTGCAGAAAACAGCGCCTTTTCCACGGGGAAAAAACACCTTTGGGTGAAAAAATGTGTCCAGAGCCGTTGTGGGGAGCACAGAGCCAGGGGGGGAGATGCCGGCAGAGATTCCCGGCAGAGATTCCCGGCAGAGATTCCCAGCAGGTTCCTGCTTCCCTGTGCCCCGAGCCGAGATCCCCCGGCTGGCTGAGGCTGGAGCAAAGGCCTGGCAGGGTCTGACCGTGAGCTGTTCCCGGTGGGATGCTCACAGGGCCCTTTCCGGCCGGCACGGGTGTGCTGGGAGCTGGGCTGGGGCTGGAGACACAACCAGCTCTGCTCTCCCTCCTCCCAGGGGTGGCTGGATCGTCACACAAGGTCACCTCTCCCTCCAGCCGCCAGCCACGGCCTGTTGAGCCTTCCCCCGTGGCACAGGCTGGGATTTTCCCCACCTCGGGACGGTTCTTGCTGTCTGTCTCCAGCAGCTCATTCCCGCTGGGGCCCTCGGCCGCTGCCAGGCCGTGACTGACACGTGTCCATCATCCCTGGCAGCTGGAATCGCAGACAGCCGCGGGTCCCCGCGGGAAGGACAGGCGGGGACGAGCCCGAGCTGCGTCCCCTCCGTGGGCAGTCTGCTGCCACCAGAAAGAGCATCGGGATGTCCCCGTGCCCGCTCCCGTTCCTGCCGCATTCCCGCAGCCCCGCTCGGGCGCCCGCCCGGTTCCGCCGGGGCTCCGGGTGGCACATGAGTCACACTTCCTCCGAACGCCCATTCCAGCGCGGTGCCGCCGCTATTTTTGGAAGTTCTCGACAGCGGATCGGCCCCGAGAAGCGCAGTTAATGCTCCCCACGCCGGGCTGGCGTCCCCTCGTGTCCCCGAGCCGGGCTGGGGAAGCCCCCGGCAGCCCGGACCCTGCGCTCCCCGCCCGGCTAGGGGTGCGTGGGAACTCCCTCCTCATCCCACGGCCCCTCCTGAGTCAGCAGGCAGCTGAAGCACCATCCTAGTGGCAAAATATTACCTTTTAAAGGGTTTGTTTGCGACTGGGGTGGGACTTCGTGCAACGCCAGCTTGGCGTTGATCATTGTGCTCCCAACGAGCGGATCATTCCCAGTTATTTTTACTCCCAACCCCCAGTGTTTTAGCTGGGGCTGCAGTGCCTCACAAAGTGTCTGTGAGGAAAACCGGGTCCAATCCAGCTCCGGAATCGAGGGGTGGATGAAATCCGAGGCGGGATCAGCAGCTAAGTGTCACAGCCGGGCCTTCCCGGCCTTCCCGGCTCAGAAGGATCCGATTTTACGGGATGCTGCACCCACATCCACACCATTCCACACCTGCCACCCCCTCCCTCTTCCCTCCGCTCCCACAGGATCTGTCCAAATGGAGGATTGTTTTTCTTTCAGAGCAGTGATTGTGTTGCTCATCCTTTGCCCGGGGACCGCCCAAGGTCAGCGGCCGTGACCCCAGAATGTCCGGGGACCAAACGCGGGGGGCAGGCAGGGAGGTGGCGGCTCTGCCGGGCAGGTGACACCTCGGCCGTGCGGGTGGTGGCTTGGCAAACTTTAGCTCCGTTTTTGCTGCTGAAGTTTTTGTTTTGCCTGGAGACAAGCAGCTCCTGCCCTGCCGGCGCTGCCGGGCCCGCAGCATCCCGACCTTGCCGGGATAAAATTAGCCCCATTTCGCTTTGGATTAAAGGCAGCGCCGCTGGAGCCGCGCGAGCGCTTCGGCTCGGAGACGTCAAATGGCAGCGATCTCTTTTTTGTCTGGATCGGGGAGGGGAGAGTCCTGCCAGCCAGCGCCTGGTGACAATGACATTGATTTCCTAGACCTCTCGGCGTGGCCAAATCTGTATTTTTAGCCGCGGAAGAGAAAAATACCAATCACGTGTCAGAGCAATGCTTTCCCCGCTCCGGTGGGAGGGAAGGAGCCGGGAGCCGCCGCTGCTGGAGCGGGGGATGAGCAGGACGCGCTGCCCGGTCCCGGGGCGGGGCAGGGGATGCACCGAGGGGCCGCCGGGCTCCATCCCGGGCACTGCCCCGGCCGTGCCCCGCACAGCTCTGGGCTCCCGCGGCACGGGCAGGTGGGGCCGCGGCTCCCAAAGGATCCCTTCCATCCCTCCCCACCCCCTGTGGCCATTTATCTTCCGGGGCAGGCGCTGCCTTCATCTCTGCTTCCCTGCCACCGCCTCCTCCTCCTTGCTCTCCCCCACCCCGTTCTCATTTCCCCAAGAAGACTTTAATGAAATCTGCCGTTAATTAAATCCACATTCATTTGCATAATTACCAGGAAATTGAAATTAGCCTGCGGACGTGGCTGGAATACATTTGGCATGAGGCAGCCGTGGCTGTTCTGAGGGGCTGCACTGAGGGCCGTGGGGTGCCCCCCACCCATGGGTGCTGCCCCACGGTGCTGCTCCCCACATCCCTTCCCTCCCTTGCCGCGGTGCCCATGGTGACAGACAGGGTGACAGCGGAGGGACAGCCACTCCTGAGGCCACGGCAGGGCAGAGGCCGTGCCCTCACCCCCGCACAAGCAGCATCACATTTCCTTTATTTAATAAAAAAAAAGTCTTCACCGCCATTGAGAAATTTTTTGTCGCTTTTATAACTATGTATTTTGTCGTTTTTTATGTTTTCAGTTGTGGTTTTTTTAAATCCTTTTCAACAGTGACAAACTGAGGTAACGTCTGTGACACTACAGCCTCTCCTACGGGAAGAAGGTCCGAAACCCGACAGTTGAGGGAACTGGAAATAAAAACCTGACAACCTACGGACACAGCGACCTCGACGGGGACAGAAATCACACCGGGCACCCCCTGGGACACGCCCCGGGCGGTGCCACAGAGGTGCCACCGAGCCCTGCCGGGGCGGCCGGGATCCCTTATCTACATTATTGCACGAAAGATCGAGGACATCGAGGGACCTAAGGCAAAGAGGAGTAAAACCGGTGCCTAGCTCTCTACGTGGGGCAATGCTACGTCTAACGCCGGGCCCGGGGGCGCCGGGGACGGGGGCACGGCGGGGGCAGGGGCGGCCCCTGCTCTGTAAACTGCTGCTGCTGCTGCTGGAAAGCGTTATAGCCCTTTGTGGGGAATTGGGGCACCGGGGCGGCTCCACGGCACCCACCCCATGGGAGGGAAGCCCGAACCACAGCAGGGTGCTCCTGCCTTGGGGTGCCCCCACGGCTTCCCCACCGAGGCGGTGGGGTGAGCTCCCCGCTCTGCTGGGTGCCCAAATCCGGGAGGGAAGGTGTGACCTCCACGCACACCCCAGGACCTCGTCGCTAAGGGGCCACCGGTGGCTGCTGCCACCACGCCCTGCCTCGCTGCAGCCACCCCCGGCAGGGTCTATCCCGCTGCCGCTTCCCCGCCAGCCCCAGGGGAGGGTGACAAGTTTTGGGAAGGGGTGACAGCAAGGAGGGGTGATGGGGACAGCACAGAGAAGCAGGCGGGCCCGCGGGAGGCCACTCGGAGCTCCCTCCCCCGCTCCCGGGCTGTGCAGGCCAGCCTGGGCTGCACCGCCGCCACCTCCTCCAGTCCCTGGGTACAAAGAGTCTGCACAGGGCCCACGGGGACGCCGGCACGGCAGAGCCAGCCCGGCCCCGAGCATCCAACCTCGGCATGGCCAGCACCGCGCCCTGGCCACAGCCCGGAGCGCAGCTCCGGTCGGCAGGGAACCTCCCCTCCGGCAGGGCCTGAGCCGTGTGGGGCGGGGCAGGGGGCCAGGGGCTGCCGGTGGCGGTGGCTGGGACACACAATGACACACAGACAGGGACACTTGCTACATCAATGGCTGCCAGCACCTCCCACGGCAGGGAGGCGGCCGGGGCTGTCGGGGGTCCGGGGCTGCCGGCACCCCCCGGCTCCCCGTCACCCACCTCCCCATCCCCCCCCAGGCCCCAGCAGTGCGGCAGGAACCAGCGGGAGAGGGCAAATCACCACCCACCCAAACCTCCCCAAAGGCCTCCTCCACGGTGCAGGGTCATCGGCCTTCCCGCTCCCCGGACAGGGGTCCAGCACGGGGTGGGGGCAGAGCCAGTGGGACACCCACTGCCCACTGCCCCCTGACTCTTCCTCCCCGACTGCGAGACCCCTCCCCACGCCGCCCCGGGGGAGCCTTGGAGGGGCAGCACAGCCGTGCCCGGGCTGTGGGTGCCCCCAGCCTCCCCGGCGGCGGGCGGTGCCCTCGGCTGGGCTCCGGCCACCGGCCTCGCCCAGGCGGGGCGGGGTATCGGCATCCTCGGCGCTACAGAGCGCGCCCAGTTCTGTCCTTTTCCTCTTCGATTGTGTTTCTTTTCCTTTTTTTTNTTTTTTTTTTTGATTTTTGTTTTTTGTTTTTCCTTTGGGACACTCAGAGCCCGGTCCCGGCTCGTGCCTCCACCGCGATGTGCTCCCCCCATCCCTGTCCCCGGGCCTGGGGACGGGACGGGTGGCGCAGCCGCCACGAGCCGCCGTCACACGCAGATCTCTATTGCTGTGGCCAGGACCATCTGCCCCTTGCCCTTGTCCTGCCGTCCGTCTGTCCTGCTGGCCGTGCCCGGGGCGGCTGCGCCGGGTTCGGGGCCCCGCGCTCCGCTCCCCTCGGTCAGGACGGTCCTCTTGAGCGGGGCGGGCGTGCAGGAGCCGCCGGCATCGTGGCAGTGCGGCCCGGCCGGGAGCTTGTCCCTGGCGTGCTTGCGGGAGCGGTAGGAGGGCCGGCACCGCACCTCGGCCATGAGGTCGCACTTGATGAAGTAGAAAACCTCCTTGACGGGGCAGCGCTTCTCGGGGTCGAGCGCCAGCAGGCGCTGGAACATGCGCAGGGCGCTGTCCGTGAAACGCCGCCACTGCGAGGGCAGCCCCGCCAGCCGCCCCTTCTGCCACCGCACAAACTCCTCGAAGAAGGCGTCGGACGCCACCGCCGCCTCCCAGGGGAAGTTCCCGGTGAGGACGCAGAAGATGAGCACCCCGAAAGCCCAGACGTCGATGCTGGTGTCCACGGCGAAGCCCTCGGCGCGGCCGGCCTGGCACACCTCGGGCGCCGTGTAGGGGATGGTGCCGCTGATGCGCTTGACCCGGCAGCCCACCTTGCGCGTCATGCCGAAGTCGGCCAGCTTGACGCGGCGGCAGTCGCGGTCGAAGAGCAGCACGTTCTCCGGTTTGATGTCCCGGTGCACCAGGCTCTTGCTGTGCATGTAGTCGAGGGCCAGGCCCAGCTGCTGCACGCAGCGCTTCACCAGCTCCTCGGGGAGCCCCACCTGCGGGGGGGACACGGCGTCAGCCACTGCCACCCAGCCCTGCGGGGTCCCACCCGGCCCGGGCACCCACATCTCCGTGGGTTGATGGTCATGGGTGCTTTTATCTCGGGGTGCTCTGAGACAGGGGGTGGTGGTGGGTCCCGGGGCACCCAAGGGATGGGTGGTGGGTCTCAGGCTCCCCATAGGATGGTTTGGGTTGGAAGGGACCTTAAGGATCATCCAGTTCCCTGGGCAGGGACACCTTCCACTATCCCAGGTTGCTCCAAGACCCGTCCACCCTGGCCCTGGGCACTTCCAGGGATCCAGGGGCAGCCGCAACTTCCCCAGGAGAAGGGTGATGGGTCTCAGGCCACCCAGAGGATGGGTGATGGGTCCCACACTTGTTTGTAGGTCCTTGTGGTCAAGCCCAGCCCAGGTAGGGGTGCCCAGCCCCTGCACCCCCTCCCACATGGGGCAGCTTTGCTGAGCATTCCCTGAGCTCCCATATCCCACCAAGTCTCCCAGGGGAGGTGCCGGGGTCCCACCTGAGGAGGGATGATGTCGAAGAGGTCCCCCCCGGGGGCGTACTCCTGAGCGAAGACGTAGCAGTCCTCGGTCTCGAAGACCACGTCGAAGACCTTGATGATGAAGGGGCTGGAGGAGAGCGTGTTGGTGATGCTGAATTCCCGCAGGAAGTTCTTCAGCTTCGTCTTGCTCTTGTTGACGAACTTCAGGGCCATCTTGGTGCCTGTGGAGGGCAGGGGACGGGAGTGAGCCCTGGCTGGGACAGACCAGGCACGGCGCTCCCAGCACACGCCCCCTCCTCTCACCTGTGCTTTTGTGGGACACCAGGTCCACCTTGCCGTAGGTGCCCTTGCCGAGCTCGCGGATGAGGTCATAGTGCTTGGTGATGTCGGTGCCCGAGAGGGTGCGGATGGCCAGGGACTGCATGTCCTCGGTGATGAGGGGCACCCCGCAGCAGCCCAGCTTGCGCGACGGCTCCTGCTCAATCGAGCCCGCGCTCATGGTTGCGCTGCAAGGCACAGGTGGCACTGCTTCCGTGGGGGCTGCAGAGCCTTGGTGTCCCAACCCTTCCAATCCTACCCCATCCCATCCCATCCCATCCCATCCCATCCCATCCCATCCCATCCCATCCCATCCCATCCCGTCTCGCCCTATCCCTCCCCCAGGGCTGCAGCCACAGCTCCTTGCAAAGGGGGATTGGGCTGCCAGGGTGGTGCTGAGCAGCCCCCACTGGGTTGTCACCTCTCTGTCCCCAGGGGCCACCAGCCCAACAGTTCTGGAGAGGATGCTCCAGCCTCCATGGGGGCTGCAGCCATGTGGATGTTTGGGGTCAAAGGGAGGGCTGCAGGCATGGCAGAGACAGGGACAGGAGACAGGGACAGGGACAGGAGACAGGGACAGGAGACAGGGACACTGACACACACAGGGACACACATGGATACAAACAGGGACACATGCATGGATGCATTTTCTCAGGCCTGGTGTGTTCACGGCCACCCTGCAGGACAGGAGCTAAGGCCCTTTGGGGGTTCCCTCTGCTGCTGCGTCTCCAGAGGGGACCCCAAGAGCCAGCCCTGTCCACTCCAGCACGGAGCCCCCTCCAGAGCTGAGCTTCCCCCCAGCCAGCAAAGCTCCAGAGAGGAACCAGGGCCATGCCCAGGCACCAAGGGGACACAATGGCTCTGCAGCAAATCCCTCCCTCCCATCTCTCCAACCATCCACCAGCACAAACTCCCGGCCTTCACCGGCCAGGGTGCCAGACACTCTGGTGTGGAGAATCCCAGAATCCCAGACTGCTTTGGGGTTGGAAGGGACCTTAAAGTCAGTCTTATTCCATGGGCAGGGAACCTGTCACTATCTCAGGGTGCTCCAAGCTCCATCCAGCCTGGCCTTGGACACTGCCAGGGATCCAGGGGCAGCCACAGCTGCTCTGGGCACCCTGTGCCAGGGCCTGCCCACCCTCCCAAGGAACAATTCCTTCCCAATATCCCATCTAGCCCTGTCCTCTGGCAGTGGGAAGCCATTCCCCTTGTTTTCTCATTGCTGGCCCTTGTCCCAAGTCCCTCTCCAGCTCTCCTGAAGCCCCTTGAGGCACTGAAACAGGTTTTAAGATCTCCCCAGAGTCTTTTCTTTTCCAGGCTGAACAATCCAAATTTTCTCAGCTTTTCCTCACAGCAGAGGTGTTCCATCCCAATAATCATCCTCTGGACTTGCTCCAACATATCCATGTCTTTCCTGTGTTGGGGACCAACAGCTGGATGCAGCATTCCTGGTGGGATCCCACCAAAGCAGAGCAGAGGCCAGCCCAGCCAGTATCCCATGGACAACAGCACCAACATTCCTCAATCCCAACAAACCAGGGATGGTTTTCTCCTCACTTTGACCATTCCCACAAGAAGATCCAAGCTCAGAGTCACCCACCACACCAGCACAGCAGTGAAACCACCCCAGCATCTCCTCTGAGGTCTCCAGGGCACTGCCTCACCCTCCATCACTGCACAACCACAAACCCCACGTGGCCAGGGACGTGGGGAGGGCACTTGGTGGCTGCAGGAGGATGAGGAGGGACAGAGACAGCCCAGCTGGTGCCCATGGGCTGAGCCCCACTCAGGGGCTGTGACAGCCACCCCAAATGGTGCCAGACACCCCACAAAGCGCCTGCAGCACCCCACAGTCAGGATCACACGCAAGGATCCTGCCAGCCCCTTCCCAATAAGGCTGAGTCGGATCTCCAACTTCTCCTTCCTTCCTTCCTTCCCTCCCCACACTGTGCTGCCTGTCATCCCAATCCAAAGCTCAGCTTCTTCACTTATTATAGTTATATTTTTTTCCCTGGGAAGTTGGGGAAAAAATAGAAAAGGAACTTCAACATCATGATGTTCCAAAAATGTAACAGTTTGACTCATAAGATCTCTGAAGCAGCTCATCTCCATAGTGTTTCATTGGCCCCCTGGCAGAGGAGCACCATCTCAGCGTCTGGGTGCTGGAGGTGGAGGTGGATCAGCAGCAGCTCGCTGGAGGCAGGACTGAGAACAGCCCCCAGCATCCTGCACAGAGAATTCCAGCTACACTTGGATTTACGACTGCGCTCATCGATGTCCCTTGATTAACCGGCGTTGAAATGCAATTATTCAAGTCGGGAAGGTTGGGTTTGAGGAAAAACCCTGCTGGTTGGATGGGAGAGAGGAGAGGGAGGACTGGCAGCTTGTGGAAGTGCTCTCCAAGTCAAGGGCTGTTTGCTTTTCCCCTTGGCTCAGCCTGTTGGGGTTTCCAGGTGTCTCCTTCCGAACCAGCAAGCGAGGAACATCCATGGGAAGCAGGGATCCCGCCACGTCAGGTCCCGTGCTGCGGCGTGGGCTGGCACAGCTGGCACCGGGATGTGCTGCCAGGGATTGGGATGTGCCGGGATCCTGCCGCAGTGCCGCCGGCACGGCCAGCTCCGAACAGCCTGGCCAGGGCTAACAGGAGCACGGGGCCACGGCCGGGCCCAGGAGAAGCCACAGCGACCAAAATACCAACGTGCCGAGGCCAAGGAAAGCGTAAACGCACAAGTTTTCATTAAAAATTGAAAGGCTTTTGAAAACATGTTGGGCTTGATGTGAGCAGTGAAGCGGGGCAGCAGCAGGAGGCAGCGAGAGCTGGTTCCAGCTCGGGGCACTCCCAGGGACAGCAGGGATCCAGGAATAGTGGGACACGGAGAGATGGCAGTGCCGGCGTGGCAGGAGATGCCACCAGCTTGGCCTGGCCAGCATTGAGGTCCCACATCCTTCTGCAGCCAGGCCAGTCACAGCAAGGACCAGCTGTGCAGCCAGACGCCAGATCGGGTCATTCCAGAGCCAGAACGGCTCTTTCCCGGCTCCTTTCCCGCCCCAAAACCCTGGCAGAGGAGTCAGCACCGTGTCCGAAGGAAGACAAACACACCCTCTCCAGCTCGGTTTCAGGTGTCCCTGAAGGAGCTTTCCCAAGCAGGGAGGAAGGATTTGCATCCCGGCCGAGTCCTGGCAAAGCCCCCCATGGCTCAAAATCCCGGGAGTGACAAAGAGGCACCGAAGCCGCTGCCACGCGGCCCCGGGACCTGCCGCTCACCACAGGCGGTTCCTGCCGTCATCTCCGCATCCTGAGCCGTTTCTCCTACTATTCAGACTAAAATTGTTCTGTGTTTAAGCTTCAGAACCGTTTATCTCATTGAGTGAGGAGGATAATCCACCCACCTCTTCCTTGCTCCCTGGCAGGTATTTATAGGCAGCCACTCGTCTCCCGTCGGCAGCTGCCGCTCCTCTTCCCAAACCTCCCGGCTCCATCCCCAGCGCCGTGGAGCAGATCCCGGAAGGACATTATCCCATATCCACAGCGCAGCATCCTGCCAGGAGCCGGGGCTGGCCCAGCAATCCTGTCCCAGCGCTGTTCCCTGCTGGGGGATGCTTTGCCTTGCTCCACATCCCGCTCCGCCGCACGCCCAGCCCTGGGCACATCGGCTCTGCCGATAACTAATTGCAAACTCATTAGGAGCTCATTGAGAGGAGCAGAGGCCGCCCGAGAGAGTTGCCCCAGGCTCCCGCAGAGGAGGCTGCTGGAGCAGCGGCTGCTTGGAAATTAAGAGGGAAAGGGGGAAAAAAATCCCTGTGGCCACATCAGAGACTGACAGAAAAACAACCCGGTTATTGAGGGAGGTTACAGGAAAAGGGGCTGGGCTGAGCCTGATGCACGGTTGAGCACCAGGGGCTGGGACTCGCACCGCGGGCTGTTCCGGGGCAAGGAACTGGGAAGATGAAGGGAAAATCTGTGCAGGGCAGGGACTCTGCAAGACTCAGATTCCTCTTTAAAGAGGGGAGAAAGGTGAAATGCAGCAGTGGGATGAGCACAGGCCCACGCTGTTCTGTCCCTGCACTTGGCAGAGCTTTGATTTCCCTGTTTCCCATTCCCAAACCCTCAGTTACGAACAGGTAACACCGACTGCCACCCAAGGCCAGCAGGCTGGAGGCCGGGGCATCCCTCCACTCCCCAGCGAGCTTCCAAACCTGCCCTGTTTCCCCTAAACAACTCACTGAGCTAGTAAAGTCACGCCCTGGGCCCTCTCCCAGTTCTCCACATGCCAGCACCACCCTGGTGTCACTGGAACGAGGGGCCAGTGGCGCTTTGGCCGTGCCCCACGTTGAGCCGCTGCCTCCCAGCGCCCCACTCCATTTCCAGCTGCTGCCACCTCCATTCCTGCCTGACCCCGTTCCAGGGACAGCCTCTCCTCTGTTCCGTGCCGCTGGGACCCGCACACCAGATATGAGCTGTGCTTCCCGGGGCTGTGGCACGCTGGAGCCCAGGGAGGGCTGGCAAAGGCACCTTGGCCTAACGAGGACAGCGTGGCTGTGGGGGCAGGACAGGAATCTCAGCGGGGCCTGGAGCCACCCGCACCCACCATGGCCAGGCAGCCTCCAGCCAGGCTGGCCACCACCTCCCACCTCACTCAGAGTGGCAAAACAAGCCCAGGGAAAGGGTTCCTACATCCATGTGCCACCCAGGGCCATCCAAAGCCACCCAGCACAAGCCAAGTATGTCCGGGAGTGGCTGGTCACACACGGCACGGGGACATTGGCTGCTGGCAGTGGTTTGGGGACAGCCCCTCTGCCAGCATCCCGCAGCCCAGGAGGAGCAGCCACCTCCAGGGGCCCATGGGTGGTCTCCATGTCCAGCTGGCTCCAACACAGCAGGACAGTGCTGGGAAACGCCGGAGCACCACGGACACCACGGAACCAGCACCAAACCTCCACCGAAGCACCCGCAGCAACTGGGACTCCCCAGTGCCCCCAGTTTAGGACTGAATGGGCACTGAAATCCAGTTATCCAGCAATTCTCATACCAGCTCCTTGCCTAGACCAGAGCAGTCTGCTTGGCAGCAGGATTGTCTTCGGCAAAGCCAGTGAACGCCCAGCCAGGCTTGAGCTCCCAGTGGCAGGAGCTGCTCTCCCAGTGCAGATGTTCCAGCTGCAGGGCAGGGTCAGGCCCTGGCACACCCATCCATGGTGTCCCGGCTGCAGGAACCATCTCCCATCCCGGCCAGCAGCCTGTGACAAGCTTCCTCAGCCGTTGGTCCAGGATTCAGGTTTCACAGAGCAGTTTGGGAAGAGCAAACAAAGCAGTGCCGGGATCATCTCCTCCGCCTGCTCCCCGGGGAGCCGCCACTCCTCCTTCCTGCCCCCGTTCCCTGTGCCCTCCGCACCGCTCTCCCGGAGCTGCCAGCAGGATGTTCCCTGCCCTCATCCACACGGGGCTGTCTCTGTCCATCGGCCCCGGTGACAGGACCTTGGCTGCCTTTCAGCGCTTCGGCCTCCCGGGGTTTCTGCTGCCGAGCAGGATGGCTTCGTTAGGACCTCAGCTCCTCCAGCCCGCAGCTCCTCCCGCCTTCGCCGCCAGTACCGGGGATTTATGATTACTTCATTGTTTGATTGGTTTCATCAGCCTGTCATCATCTCCCTCCCAAAACTCTTCCGCCAGCGCCGGCAGCACCGCACGGTTGGGATCTGCAAAGACAAACGCCCCGAGCGGCACCTGCCCGACCCCACGGCGGGGCCAGCCGGCCCTCGGCCCCGCTCGCTCCTGGCGACAGCAGCGACACGTCCCTCTGCCACAGAGCCCAGCCCTGACTCCACTCCAAGGGGCTTTATGAGCCCCACCGCAGCCTCCGCCGGCCGGGATGTTCCCGTGGAGGAGGACGCTCCCACCTCTGCCGTGGTCTCCTCCCGCAGCACCCCGGGCAGCGCAGGGTGACACGGTGACACGGGGCAGGTGACCTCTGCCCCGCCGTGGACTCAGGACAGAGGGGTCCCGAGGCCGGGCCACCCTGTCCCCGGTCCCCGAGCTGTGCTGGGGCTCCCGACTGGCGTCGCCCGCCCGCGGCCACGGCGGCAGCGAGGCCGGACCTGGAGGAAAGTGGGTCACGCTCCCCTTCCCCGCTGCAGCCCCGCGAACAACGGGCTGGGAGCGAGGCCGGCCCGCGCCCGCGGCCGGGGACAGCAGGGGACAGCAGGGGACAGCGGGAGAGGTGAAAGGGGAGATAGGGGAGGGGATGAGGGGACACAAGGAGACAGGAGGGGACGTGGTGAAGGGATGCGAGGGGGGACAAGGCGAGATGACGAGAGGAGATGACACGGGGAGATGACGAGGGAACAAGAGAGGACACGATGAGGAGAGACAATGAGGGGAAACGAGGGGAGATGATGGACGGGGCATGAGGGGAGATGACAAGAGGACATGAGGGGACGTGAGGGGAGGTAATAGAGAAGACAGGAAGCTGGTGAGGGAAGACAAGGGGAGGTGAGGGAACGTGGGGGCAAACAAGGGGAGATGAGATGGGGAGATGATGAGGGGACACAAGGGGACACAATGAGGGGACACGAGGGGACACGGCCTGAGCTGCCCCCGTGGCCGCCTCTCCCTGCTCTCCCCTTCCCCAGTTCCCAGCTGTCTTCCAGCTCAGCGCACCCTTCCAGACACCCCCAAACCCGCCGGGAGCCCCGGGGACCAGCCCCGCGGCCCCAGCACCGCTCGGTGTCACTCATGCCCCTCCGTCCCCGTCCCTCCCCCTCGTCCTCCCGCCATACCGGGGCCGCCCGGGGCGCAGGTGCCACCGGCCGCAGGAGGGACCCGGGGCGGGGGGGCGACCGATCCCGGGGGCAGCGCCCGCACCGCGCGGTGCCCACCCCGCTCCATTCATCCCGGAGCGCCGGTTGTACCGGGGTGGGGGATTTGTCCCCTCCCCTCGCCGTGCGGGCAAACAAAGGGCGGCCTCGGTACCGGGCGGGCAGCGCCCCCCGCACCCCCATCCCCGCACCCCCATCCCCATATCCTCATCCCCGCACCCCCGTGCCCGCGACCCATCCCCGCACCGCCGCCTTACCGGAGGGGCGAGCCGCCGCCGCGCCCCGTCCCTGGCGGGAGAGNTGAGGGAACGGCCCCGCTCCCGCCGCCGCCGCGCTCCGCCCGCCCCGCCGGGCTCCTCATGCCGCGGCCCCGCCGCCGCCGGAGGAGCGGAGCCGAGCGGAGGGAGCGGAGGGAGCGGAGCGCGGCGCCCCCCGCAAGCCCCGGCAGCGCCCGCCCCGCGCCGCGCTCCGCCCGCACCGGCACCGGCGCCGCCCCGGGGAGGGAGCGCGGAGCGGGAGGAGCGGGAGGCGCGGGGGGGCTCCGCCGCCGGCCCCGCGGGGATGGGGGGATGCGGAATGAGCGATGCGGGATGCGGGGCTTGTCCCCGCCCCCCGGTGTATCCGGGGGGAGTGGGTGCGGGAGCAGCCCAGGAAAGGAGGGTCGGGGCTGAGCCGCCCCCTCCCCGCGGGGTGCGGAGCTCCGGTACCGCGGGCTGGGCTCGGAGCAGATCGCGGCGCTGGGGACAATGGGGACGGGAGCGGAGCTCCGCAGGGGTGGCTCCACACACACCCCACCCGAGGACCCCGATAGTCCAAGCTTGGAGCATCTGGGGGTCACCAGCACTGTGCAGCCGGAATGCCCGAGCACAGGACCACGTCCTGCTGCCTGTGCTTCCCTGGGCCCTGCCGTCCTTGAGCCCTCCAAGACTCTGCTCCTTCTCCTTTGGCACAGGTGATGCCCCCCTGGTGTGGGTGATGCCCACCCTGAGTCAGGGGATGGTTTGGTTAGATGGGACCTTCAGGATCATCTCATTCCAGCCCCTGCCATGGGACACCTTCCTCTATCCCAGGCTGCTTCAAGCCCCATCCAACCTGGCCTTGGGCACTTCCAGGGATCCAGGGGCAGCCACAGCTGCTCTGGGCACCCTGAGCCACCATGGCACAGGTGATGCCCACCATGGCACAGACAGCCCCCCGGAATGCTGCTCCTCAATGTGTGCAGGACATGTGGCTTCCCCTGTGCCTCATGGATGGTGAAAACATCCAGGCCAAGCCAGAGAATGCCAGATGAGGAAAAGGCATCACGGGGGCTTCCCTTCAGGTGCCTTAAATTCGGCAACACTTTCAGCAAGTGATGCCAGAGCTGGACACCAGGAGCTCCCAGGCACCTCCAGCCTGGACACAGTGACAGCTCTCCCGGAGGAAGGCGAGGGGTTGGCACTGTGCTCCCTCTGGAGCATCCCTGGACACACCTCATCTTCCCAGATTTCATCCTGCGCCCACCAAGGCCAAACAGGGATGTTTAACACAAGCCAGGATTTGCTTCGGGACTTCTTTGTCTCTCAGCCGGGTGTCAGGTCCCTTTGCTGCCGCGGTGTCACTTTAAAGGGACTCAGCCCCGCTCTCCGAGGGGGACACCGGACTGTTCCCACACATCAGCTGTGCCCGCTGCGCTGGGACCGGGGCTGTCCCTCTGCCCCCTGAGGCCCCACAGCCCGGGAGGGCCGGGCAGCCATCGGCACTGACTCACTGGTGGCTCTGCTCCGCTCTCGCCGAGGATGCAGAGCAATTAAGTCTTTTCATGAATGACTTTAAGGCAAGAGGCTGAATCACACTCCGACGCTCCGCTTTAATTTGTGCCGCTGTCGCCCCGCTCTTCCCGCTGCGCACGGGGCACCGCCAGCCCCGGGCAGGGCCGAGGGAGGGGCGGCTGCGGCTCCCAGGGCCGGGCCCATCCGTCCCCTCTGCTCGCCGGTTCCTGCCACAGCTCCCGGCTCCTGAGGCTGGGATGCTCCAGGTGTGGGTGATTCCCACCGGGGTGGAGACACCGGAATGGCATCGGGAGAGAAATGCCGGAGCGCAGAGCCCCGGCCAGGCGGGGCTGGGACAGGGCAGGGGCGCAACCGAGGAGTGAAGGTGCGCCAGAGAGGAAAACCCTGGGAGATGGGCAGGGCTCCCTGTGTCACCGCAGCAGCAAACACGGGCCAGGGGAAGTCACAGCCCCTGCCTCGCACCCCCGACTTCAATGGGATGGGGATGGGGCTGGGGTGGCTCCAGCCTCGCCCCTTCCCGAGGCCCCTCTCCCCCGTGTCCCCTGCCTGTCCTTGCGGTGCCATCCTGGCTCCCGCAGCCTCCCGCTCGCGGCGTTCTCTGAGCTCTCTGTCAACTCTCTCCCTATTTATAGCTCGGGGCTGTTTCTAGGTCAGGCGGGAGGTGCCGGTGCCCGGGGAGCCAGCCCAGGGACCGTGAGGGGGCTGCAGGGACGGTGTCACAGCCCCACACGTGGGTCAGCTCCCAGTGTCACCATCCTGGTGCTGCACCCTGGGTACAGAGGGGCCGAGCTGGCACTGGGACCAGCCGGGCCTGGCAGGGCTTCAGGGGACTCCAGGGGCTTGGCAGGGCTTTGTGGGGCTCTCTGGGGTTCTGTGGGGCTCCATGGGACTCGTCAGGGCTCCATGGGCTTCAGCGGATCTTCATGGGACTTTGTAGGGCTCAGCAGGGCTCTTTGGGACTCCATGGGGCTCTGTAGAACTCGGTAGGGCTTTGTGGAGCTCTGTGGGCTCCGTGGGGCTCCGTGGGGCTGTGTGGGGCTCAGTGGGGCTCCTTCAGCTTCCGTGGGGCTCTGTGGGGATCTGTGGGGCTCCATAAGGATCTGTGAGACTCCACGAGGATAAGGATCTGTGGGGCTCCATGGGGCTCCTCAGAGCGTGCCAGGCCTCCGTGGGGCTCAGCAGGGCTCCATGTGACCCCGGGGGTTCCGTGGGGCCCGTCGGGTCCCTCCGGGGTGTCCCTGCCCCTCGGTGGCTGGTGGGTGACAGGCACACCGAGCCATAGTAACACCAGTTGTACCAGGGAGCGCCCGCATTGAGCTCCGGGTCTTCAAAGCACTCCCGGAATATTAATAACTAATCAAGATTAACGAGATGAAAGGAGCCAGATCAAACATGTTTATCAGCTCGTGCAATCCCAAACCGTGCGAGGAGCCCCCGCCTCCCCGAGGGACACGGCTGCCCCTGGGATTCGTGCTCGGAACGGGAATATCCGGCTCGAGCCGTGGGATGTGCTCGGGCACGGTGGGCAGCGGGAAATGACCTGGAAGCCCATAATATTCCCAGCGTGCCAAATCCCCTCGAAACTCAGCGAGAAGGTCGCTTGTCCCTCCGCCATGGCTTGGTCAGAGCGGGAGCCGAGGGGCTGAGCCCCACAGGCGTCCCACGGCCACCCGCGCGTGTCACACTGCGGTGACAGGAGCCAAAGCTGCCGGGGATGCTCGGGGATGCTGGGAAGGAGAGCGGAGGGAAGGAGGGAGGGAAGGCGGGAGCGGAGCACGCCGGGAGCCGCAGCACGGGCGGAGGGGACCCGCTCACCCCGGGGGGCTCCGGCGTGTCCCCTCTGTGGGGACAGCACCCCCCGCCCCCAGCCCGGCGGGCACCACCCGTGTCGGGGGCGCCGGGTGTCCCCTCGGTCCCTGGGGACGGAGCCCATCCCCGGGGACTCCCAGGGGAAAGGGGGTGGTGGGAGCTGTTCCCGGAGCGCGGGGCGAGGGGCTCCGAGCCGCCCCCAGCTCGGTGTCCCCCCGTGCTGCCATTCCCGCGGTGACAGCCCGGAGGAGATTCCCAGGGCTGCTCTCAAGGTCAGGGAGGGGCCGCAGCCCTGGGACAGCCCCGCTGGTGATGGGCACACGCCGACCCCCGGCAGGACCCTCGGGGGGCTGCCCCCCGCCCAGAGCCCGCCCCGTGCCCCCGGGGCCGGGAGGGAGCGAGCACAGCGCCCCGAGGGATGGAGCCGGGCTGGGGATGGAGCCGGGCTGGGGATGGAGCCGGGCTGGGGATGGAGCGGGGCTGGGGATGGAGCCGGGCTGGGGATGGAGCCGGGCTGGAGCTGCCCCGGCCGCAGTCGGGATCTCGGGAATGGGCTGACCCTGGAGCGCAGGGACGGCTGTTCAGACATGGGGATGGAACGGGACAGGAGCGGCTTCTTGGGGATGGGCTGCTCGGGAAAAGAAGCGGAACGGGTTTCTTCGAGGGGAAGGAGGGACCGAACTGGGGGCACGGGGAGAGCCACGGGGCCCGGCCCGGTACCCCGGTACCCCAACAGCACCGACACCGCCCGCCCGCCGCCTCCGCTCGCTGCCCGTTCTCCTGGCACCATCTAGAGGCTGCGGGGACGGGCACGGGAAGACACGGGGGGAGAGACACGGGGGGACGGCGCCGGGGACAGACACGGGCGGACCCACACAGGGGAGAAGACGTTGGGACAGACAGAGGGGAGAGACGTGGGGACAGACACGGGGGGACAACATGAAGGGAAAAACACGTGGGGGACGGACATGGGAGACAGGCACACTGCCACAGCACCCACGCACTGCCCCTGGCACAGGGGCCAGGACCAGGGCCGGGTGCCGGGGCGGTGACAGAGCAGGGAGCACCTCTGGCAGCACCTCCTGTCACCGCGGGGAGCCCACCCCGGTGGGGCTGTGCTGGAGGTGACAGGCGATGGCAGCTCTGTCCCGACGGGATGGGGACAGACTCATGAGCAAGCTAGTGACAGCCGGGGGGATGTTCAGGGACCAGACACACACACACACAGTGCAGCCCACCTCGAAGCAGGGCAGGACAGGGAGAAGCCTCCGGGCACAAGCCGTGGGTGTCCATCCCTCGGGTCCCCCGAGCAGGAGGAAGAGGTGGTCCCTGCAGCCACCACGTGGGACCCTGGGCCACCACAGTGCCACCCCGGGGCACTAACCCTAACCCTAATCCTAACCCTAACCCTAACCCTCCCTCCCTGGCTGAGAGTGCCAAACTCATGCCACCTGTGGCCTGACACAGGCTGGATGCCACTGGTCAGCTCCAAGCCCATTTGGGCTGTGGGACAGGAGCCCTGGGAACTCTGCCCCCCTCTCCAGCCAGCAGCACCCACACCCAGGCCCTCTTGATCCCTGCTATCCCTTTCCCTCCACCTGGGCACTGACTCACGGGAACTGAGGCTCCAAAAACTCATGATTTACACCAAAACAAATCCTACAGCTTCCTGCGACCAGGGAGGAAGGACAGACTGCCTGGATTGATCCAGCTGATGGCCCTGAGGCCCCCCAGACCTCGCTGGGGACAGCCAGTGCCTGGAGAGCTCCTGGCTGGAGCAGGCAGCGAGGGACAGGAGCCGGCAGTGGCTCAGTGCCACGGAGGAGCAGTTGGGCACAACATGTGCCAGCGTTCACACCTCGCATCCTGCCGCCTGCCCGGCTAATTCCGGCACCGCCACATTCTCCTTGGCTGTTGCTCAGCAGCGCCGGTGGGAGAGGAGATTTCGGGAAAGGGGGAGGCGAGCGCCGGTGCTGCTGCCCAGAGGGACAGGCCTCGGGGAGCCTCGGGGCTCTGCTTTTGGACCCCCCAACTACACTGGGCCCCCAGCCCCGGTCAGGCAGGGAGGAGCAGAGACTGCCCAGGGACTCTGCTCAGGTGAGCAGGGATGGACGGGATGGCTCCAGGATGGGTCGGGGATGGTTCTGGGATGGCTCGGGGAGGCCGTGGGTGCACACGCTGCTGCCCACAGCCCCACTGCTCCCATGGGCACAGCAGCACCGCTGAGCTGGCACGGCACGGCACGGGATGCCCAGCGGCTTCCCTGGAGAGCGGCTGCCAGGGAAGCACATCCCGGCCGGACACACGTGCTCTGGGCGCCGCGTCTCCCGGCACAGCAGCGGCTCCGGACTCCTGTGGCCCGGAGAGGATGCGCCGGGTCCCAAGGAAACTTTGTCCCGGCCCGCGCCGGGCGCTGTCCCCAGCCCGGCTCGGTGCTCCCGGGCCGTGCCCTGCCGTGTGTTCACGGCCTGTCCCCACCGGCGCTGTGTCCCCTCCTGCGGCACTGACCTGTGCAGGTGCAGGGGCTGCAGCTCCTCTTTTTGGAAGCAGACGAAGCAGAAGGAATCCATCGCTCAGGTCCGGTGGCCACCGCACCCAGGCGAGGGCGACCGCAGGGCAGGCAGTGCCGGGGGGGTGTTGGCATCTTCCTCGCCGGCGCCGGCGGTGGCCGGAGGCTCAGGCCGGCCCTCCCGGGGCCATGGTGTCACAGGGCCGGGCTGAGCGCCGGGACCGGCCGCTCCCCGGGCACGGAGGCCGCTCCGGGCTGTGCCGTGTCCCGCGTCGCCCTCACGCCGGGGCCGGGGATGCCCGGTGCCACCCCGGCATCCATGGCGCTGCCGTCCTCAGGGGGTGCCCACAGGGACCCGGGATGGCATCACCAGCACCAGGGGTCGGGCAGGGCGGGCCGAGGCACCGGCCAAGCCCTGCGGTGCTTCAGAGGCCGCGGGGAGCGGCTGCCCCGTGGCCCCGGACAGCGCCCGGCCGCCGCGGGGGAAAGTGTCCCCTGCAGCAGGTGGGCTCCGGCGGGGTCTGACAGGATCCAGCGCGGTCTGCAAGGGTCTGGGAGGGTCCGGCAGGGTCCGGCAGCCGAACACACCGACGGAGGGGGAAAGTTGTGCCGTCGTGGAGCGGCGGCTCCGCGGGGCTGGTCTCACCGGCGGAGCAGCCGCTCGCTCTGACAGCTAAAGCAGCGTGCGAGTATTAATAGCTCCCGACTCCCGCGGCGAGGCTGCAAGTTAACTCCTCGAATGCCGCCTGCCCGGGCTCCAGCCGCCCTCTCCCGGTGCCCGCGGCAGCCTCCGGGCCCGCCAGCGCGGGCTGAGACCGGGCAAACTCAGCCCGCCCGCCCCGGGCACCGCGAGTCACCGAGGAGCCCGTGCTCCGTCCCCCGGGCTCTGCCCGACATCCCCAGGCTCTGGCACAGGGGACACGGCACAGTCGGGGGGAAATCTCTTCCCCTGGGCGCTCGGGGGTGGCCCGGGCCTGCTGGTGGCAGGGGAGGTGGCTGGGAGCCATCCCCGGGTGTGTCCCTGCACGGGCACGGTGGGACAGGGACAGGACACCATGGTGCCTTGTGAGGGGTGTCCTTGCCCCACAGCAGTGTCCCTGCCCCAGAAATGCATCCCTGCCTCACAGCCCTGCCCCTTTGCCCCTTGATGAGTGTCCCTGCCCCAAAACAGACCATTGCTACAGGCTCCAGGGGGATGTGCCAGGCCACGGTGGGTCAGGAGCCCCCAAACTCACATGGCCCTGACATGTCACTGTCCCCCATCCATTGGGACTGGCTCAGGGACCAACATGTGTCCCCCAGGTCCTTGGGACCGAATCCTGGTCCCTCACCCCAGCCTGCACCCAGTGTCCCGGGGCAGGAGCCGTGTCCTTGGGCAGCTGGAGCAGGAGAACAGGGAGAGGCTTCCCCAGCCTGGCCCTGGGCTTCGTCATCTCTCGCCCTGAATTATTCAGAGAGTGGCTCTGCCTGTGGCGTCTGCTCCGGCCACACCCCTGCTAATGGCAGAAATCGATGGCTTTTTAATTCCTCATGGCCAGAAAGCTCCTGGCTCTGTGGCTCTGGGTCCTGTCCCCCCAGGAGACTCTGGTGATCCTAATTTTGTCTCACAGAATCTTTGAATTCCAGAATGGTTTGGGTTGGAAGAAACCTTAAAACCCATCTTGTTCCACCCCGTGCCATGGCCAGGGACATCTTCAACTGTCCCAGGTTGCTCCAAGCCCCAGTGTCCAGCCTGGCCTTGGACACTTCCAGGGATCCAGGGGCAGCCACAGCTGCTCTGGGCACCCTGTGCCAGGGCCTGCCCACCCTCCCAGGGAACAATTCCTGCCTAATATCCCATCTAATCCTGCCCTCTGGAAGCCATTCCCCATTGTCCTGTCTCTCCATCCCTTGTCCCAAGTCCCTCTCCAGCTCTCCTGGAGCCCCTTTAGGCCCTGGCAGGGGCTCTGAGGTCTCTCTGGAGCCTTCTCCTCTCCAGGTGAGCACCCCCAGCTCTCCCAGCCTGGCTGCTCTGGGGCTGTGCATGGTGTTTGCAGTGATGCTCTTTCCATGCTGGTCCTTGGCTGCTGGGAGAAGCATCAGCATTCCCCAGGCACTGCACTGAGGAGTCCATGGGATCAGGTCCCCCAGGCCCCCCAGTCCCCTGGTACCAGGCCCTGGCCTCCACCCAGGCCCCCACTCCCCAGGAACATGCTGCAGGAGCAACAAAAATGTTAAAGTTTAATGCCTTAGCTAATGGGCTGAGCAGAGTGGAGCAGAAACCTGGAGAAAAAGGGAAGAGGATGAGCATGGCCAGGCCTGGAGAGCCCCTAATGGCTTCCCCCTCCACCCTCTGCTTCCTGGAAAAAGAGGACACCTTGCTGGGCTCACAGGACATTCCTGCCTCACAAAATAAAATCCCATCACAGTGTGGGACCAAGGGGCCAGTCATGAATCCGTGTGGCTCCTGGTGGATCCCCACAGGAGCTCCTGGCGAAGGACAGAGCCCTCAGGATGAGACCCTGCCCATGGGAACCCAGGTTCCATCATCCTCCTCCACCACCACCTGCACCTCTGCTGTGTCCCACAAACCCGTGGGATGCTGAGACAGGGAGAGGCACAGGAGGGCAGGTCAGGACAGCCCGCTGTGCTGTCTGCGTGGATTTGAGATCTGGGAAGAAGACTGGGAGAGTCTGAACTTTGTGTAGGTTCAAAAGAAGCCACAGCCTAAACAAGTCCTTTCTCCTGCCTGCGAGAGAGTGGAGGGAGAGAACTGCCATGGCTGCCACCTGCTCCTCTGGCTCTGGAGCTTTTGGAAGGGGTGCTTGGGACACTGGGATGAATTCCCAGGGCTCTCTTTCAAATATTCTTGGGATATCAGACCCACAAATCCTGCCCGAGGCTCGATCATGCTGTGCTCCCCATCCATGTGTCCTTTGGGGATCTGCTCAGCACCCCGACCCCATGGGCTGGTTCAGTCCCTTCAGAGGGAATTGGGAAACCATTCCCAGGGATATAATCAGTGCCCAAACCCCAGCATGGTCCCAGACTAATCCCAGTGGGGTGTGGAGCAGAGCAGGAACACACTGGCCGGGGCCGATGGTGGCCACAAAGCCACAAAGGTCCTTCACCCACCACGGCCACCCTGGCTGGCCCTGCCCAGACTGCCCAGCACAGGGCTGTGGGATGGGGTGGGATGGGGTGGGAAGGGGTGG
>VZDJ01000066.1:657080-846488 GCA_008694505.1 Cyanoderma ruficeps | reverse complement strand
GGGGTGGGAAGCCAGCCCCAGCTGAGCAGCCTTCACCCCTGGGACACCAGGCTGGGGTGCCTGTGTCCCACCCCACACCAAGGCAGGACACAGACCCATCCCAGCAAAGAGCTCCCTGTCCCCAGGCTCTGCTGGGTTTGTATCATTAATTATCCACGTTTGTACTTTCCTCAGGAATTTGTACTCAGGAATTTTTACCTGCTGGGTTTTTACAGCTTGCTAAATAAGCAAATTCCTTGCCAAGGAACTTGGGAGACTGGGGCTTTGTGGACAAAACTTTTCCAAGCTGCTTTATTGGACTTATAAAACACAGTTTAACCCTTTTCAGCAAATTGCTTTGCATGAGGCAGCAGGGCAGTAAAATGCTCGTTTCTCCATGGCATTCCCAGTGAGTTACAGCTCGGTTTGTGGCAGGAACAATAAAGGAGATGGGAACAGAGGGGAGGGATGTGAAGGGAAGCACAGCCAGCTGCTGGGTTGGCGTGAGGCTCAGACTCACCCCGAGGGCAAAACCCGAACGCTGCAAAACAGGAATAAAGCAATTAAATGTGATGAATATTTGAATGTGGGATTGAAGGGGCTGGACTCAAGGCTGGAGCAGTGCAGGAGGCTTGGAGAACAGGCATTTCAGTGCCTGTTTGTAATAAAAATTGAGAGATAAACCATGTGGTAACAAATTATTTTCACAAATCCTGTTCCCTTCATCTCCCCAAACATCTGTTCAGCTCCATGGCATTTCCATTCCTTCTGTGTTTTTAAAACATAAAGTTATCAAATAAATTTTTAAAAGAAGGTGGATGGCTTCTCCTGCCTTGGGGTGGGTCCAGGCAGTCCAAGCACTGCTGCTCCCTCTCTAGGGATGGAGGAGCCCCAAACTGAAATGGGGGCTGGCACAGTCACCGGTTTGGGGCCCTGTTGATTTTCTTTAAGAAATGGCACTTCCAACAATGGGATACAGCAGGCCTGGGGCCTGGCATGGCCACATTCCCAGGCCAGGCTCCTACTCACGCTCCAGTGATGCTGGAGGCTGATGTGGATTTCCCACCTTGTTTTTTCACGGATCAACAGCAACAGGAGGTCCCTGATGGGGCCATGTGAGACCTGGTGTTTCCTGGGTGAGGCACAAGGACACTGGGGACACCCCGACGTCTAAAGGGGGCCTGGAGGGAACATAGGCACAGACCTTTTATAAGGGCCTGGAGAGCCAGGACACAGGGAATGGCTTCCCACTGCCAGAGGACAGGGATAGATGGGATATTGGGAAGGAATTGTTCCCTGGGAGGGTGGGCAGGCCCTGGCACAGGGTGCCCAGAGCAGCTGTGGCTGCCCCTGGATCCCTGGCAGTGTCCAAGGCCAGGGTGGACAGGGCTTGGAGCAGCCTGGGATGGTGGAAGGTGTCCCTGCCTATAGGAGGAACTGGATCACCTTTAAGGTCCCTTCCCACCCAAACCATCCCATGTTTATGATTCCTTTACCTTGGGACAGGTGTTCTGAAAACAAAGGTTTGCAAACTCAGCCTCACATTCTTGAAAGCTGTTCCACAGCCTTGGCCCTTGCAGGGATTAGTGGAATGGAGGAGAAGTCTCCCTGTAAGGGTCCAGCAGTTTGGCAGGAGGTTCCTCATTTAGATTCCCATCAGCTGCTCCGTGCCTGTGGGTCCCTCCCTCCCCATCCCAGGGACCTGGAGTCGCTTCTCTTTTGGAGACCCCAAAAAACCCCCAACCGTGGTGGGAGCGGCAGGTCCCCCGGCTGGGGAGGCTCAGGAGATCCCTGTCCCCGCTGTCCCCAGCTCCCGGGAGCACACAGCCCTGCCGGGATGACAAAGGGTGATAATGAGATTATCCTTTTAATGATCACCATGGTAACGAGCCCGCGCAGCTGCACATCCCGGTGGGAGCCCTGCCGGCGGGGCCAATCCGGGCAGCTCCAGCCTCGGATCACCGTGGGGTGTGGAGCAAAGCAGGAGCGGAGGGAAGAACACCTGGCCAGAGCCAGTGGTGGCCACAAAGCCACAAAGGTCCCTCAGCCACCGCGGCCACCCTGGCTGGCCCTGCCCAGTCTGCCCAGCACAGGGCTGTGGGATGGGGCGTGATGCCAACCTTCCTCAGCTCAGCTGGGGGGTTGGAGAGGTCTCGGAGTGGGTTTGGAGCAGTCAGAGGAGTTCTGGAGATGTCAGGGAGACTTTGGAGGTTTTGTAATGGTTTTGGAAGTGTTGGAGGGGATTTGGAGGCATCGGAGGGTTTTGGTGGTGTTGGGAATATTGGGGAAGTTTTGGAGGGGGGTTGGAGGTGTCAGAGGAGTTTTGGAGAAGTCAGAGGAGTTCTGGAGGTGTTGGAGAGGTTTTGGAGATGATGGAGAGATTTTGGTGGCGTTGGAGCGATTTTGGGAGTGTTGGAGAGGTCTTGGAGGCATCTGAGTGTTTTGGTGGCATAGGAAATTTGGCAGAGATTTTGGAGAGGTTCTGGAGATGCTGGAGTGGTATCTCTAAGGGGTTTGGAGATTTTGGAGAGATTTTGAAGGTGCTGGAGGGATTTTGGAGATGTTGGGAATGTTGAAGGGGATTTGGAGAGACTTTAGAGAGGTTGCAGGTGTATTGCAAGTGCCAGAGGGGTTTTGGAAGTGTTAAAGGGGTTTTCAAAAAGTTCTGGAGGGGTTTGAAGGTGCTGGATGGGTTTGGGAGGCAATAGAAGGGTTTTGGGTGTGGTGGAAATTTTGCAGAAGTTTGGAGGTGTTGGAGAAGTTTGAAAGGTGCTGAAGACACTCTGGAAATGTTGGAAGATATTTAGAGGTGTTTGAGGGATTTGAAGGTGACAGATTTTAGAGGCACTGGAGGGGGGTTTGGAGGGTGTTGGACGGATTTGGGAACTTCCAGGTTCTAGAGACGTTGGAGAGATTTGGGGAAGGCTGGAGAGGTTTTGCAGGTACTGAAGGGGATTTGAAGGTCTTGAGACCTGAGATTTTGAGGGGTTTGGAGGAGTTTTGGAGGCATTGGAGGGGTTGAAAATATTGGAGAGGTTTTGGAGGGGATTTGAAGGTATTGGAGAAGTTTTGGAGAGGTTGGAGAGATTTTGGAGAGGTTGCAGGGATTTTGGAGAGGTTTTGGAGGTGATGGAGAGGTTCTGGAAGTGTTGGAGGGGTTGAAGAGGTGTTGGGGAGGGGTTGGGGAGGCTTTGGAGGGGTTGGGGAGGCTTTGGAGGGGTTGGGGAGGCTTTGGAGGGGTTGGGGAGGCTTTGGAGGGGTTGGGGAGGCTTTGGAGGGGTTGGGGAGGCTTTGGAGGGGTTGGGGAGGCTTTGGAGGGGTTGGGGAGGCTTTGGAGGGGTTGGGGAGGCTTTGGAGGGGTTGGGGAGGCTTTGGAGGGGTTGGGGAGGCTTTGGAGGGGTTGGGGAGGCTTTGGAGGGGTTGGGGAGGCTTTGGAGGGGTTGGGGAGGCTTTGGAGGGGTTGGGGAGGCTTTGGAGGGGTTGGGGAGGCTTTGGAGGGGTTGGGGAGGCTTTGGAGGGGTTGGGGAGGCTTTGGAGGGGTTGGGGAGGCTTTGGAGGGGTTGGGGAGGCTTTGGAGGGGTTGGGGAGGCTTTGGAGGGGTTGGGGAGGCTTTGGAGGGGTTGGGGAGGCTTTGGAGGGGTTGGGGAGGCTTTGGAGGGGTTGGGGAGGCTTTGGAGGGGTTGGGGAGGCTTTGGAGGGGTTGGGGAGGCTTTGGAGGGGTTGGGGAGGCTTTGGAGGGGTTGGGGAGGCTTTGGAGGGGTTGGGGAGGCTTTGGAGGGGTTGGGGAGGCTTTGGAGGGGTTGGGGAGGCTTTGGAGGGGTTGGGGAGGCTTTGGAGGGGTTGGAAGGCTTGTGGAGGGGCTGGAGGGGTTGTGGAGGTCTTGGAAGGTGTTGTAGAGCATTTTGGAGGTTTTGGGGAGGTTTGGAGGTGATGCAGAGGCAGGTTTTGGGGCCGGGGCTCTGCCCAGGGGTGCACACGATGATCCATCAGCACATCCAGGCTGTGTCTCCTCACCTGCTCTCCCTGGGGAGTTCCAGCACCCTGCCCGGCCCAGGAACAGCATTTTCCCTGCAGGGATGAGCAGGACTGGGGCCTGCTGGGGTCAGGGCTCTGCTGAGAGCGTGGAAATAAAATCCTCCCTGACAGAAAATCCTCCTGGAGACCCCGTGGGGCCGCTCAGCCCTAAGCTCCTTGCGGGGAGCCCTGGGGACAGTTCCAGCCCCACAGATGGTTTATTCCCCCTCCTCCCCGTGTTTAATCCTCTAAAGGAAGTGCCAGCCTTTGCAATGTCCCCACAGGGCTGTTCTCCCCTCTAAAGCCCCTTAAGCCAGGCTGAGCCACCTCTTGTCACTGCAGGTGCCACAGGAATTTGGGAACCATAAGGAATACCTTGATCTGTATCAGCCTCACTGGTTTGGAGTTGCAGAGGTTCGCAGCAGCTGTTAGAGACTGGATTTCAATTTTCCTAACATTAATCCCCTGGATTAATGGATCTGGATCTACCTGCTAAAGTCTTTGCTCCTGGCCAGGTCAGGCAATGGAAAACTGATGGCCACAGAGAGCTCCAGGCTGAGACAAACCTGGGGCATGGGAATAGCCAAAGGATCCCATGCCATGGAGCTTTGTTGTCCTTGCTGAGGAGGGCTGGAAGGGTTGGGGGTTTGTGTCACCCTGGTTCATTTAATTACTTAATTAGTTACACGGGCACAAAGACAGAACCCATATCCAGAGCCCTGGAGGCTCCTCAGGGGGCAGGAGTCGGGAGCAGCACAGGCAGCCCTGGGGGCTGGGATGGAGTTGAGACCCAGGGCCAGATCCAGAGCCAGCTCTGGCTCCAGCTGCAGGCTCAGGTCCAGGCATTTCCCCAGGTCTGGGTCCATCCTCCTCACCCATCCCATCAGCATCTCTATTCCAATCCCATCCCACCTTGATCCTATCCCTATCCCCATCCTACCCCATTCCCACCTCATTCCTACCCCATCCCATCCCCAATCCCATCCCAACCCCACCTCATTCCTACCCCCGCCCCATTCCCATCCCATTCCTCTCCCCATCCCCGCCTCCCTCTCCTCAGTCTCTGGCCCCGCCCACATTGGGCGTATCCAACCATAGTCCCGCCCACGGAGGCGCAGCCCAATCGCCTTTCATTTCCTGCCGCGCGGGAAAGGGGCTCTGGCGCATGCGCGGTGTGGCGGGGACGGGGCCAGGCGCAGCTCCGGGCGTGCCCTTCCATCAGCGCCCCGCGAGGCGCCGCGCCCTTATCCAAGATGGCGGCGGGCAGTGCGCCGTGCCGAGATGCGCATGCGCGGAAGGTGCTGCCCCGGCTCTGATTGGCTGCCGGCACCGGTGAGCGCTTCCGGTGGGAGGGCGGGGCGGGCCCGGGATGCGCCTGGCGTAGCCCCGGCACCGACACCGGCCCCGGACCCGCGCGGGCCGCGCCGCCCGCCGCTCCCGCCCGTCCTCCCGCGGCGCTGCCCGGCGCCCCGGGACTCCCCGTCCCGCCGGCCGGGGGAGGCCCGGGGACTGGGTGCCGGCAGCTCTCCGGTGCCCGTGGCTGCGCGGCCGGCGGGGGCTCGCCGGTGCATGGGCGGGGAGGCCCCGCCGGGCCACCGCCGGCCATGAGATGAGCAGAGCGCGGCGTCCTGCCTAGAGCCGCCCCGGGGCCGCCGCGGCCATGGTGAGCTGGGGGAGCGGGGCCCCGCAGGGGACCGGAGGGATGGAAGGAAGGAACGGAGGGGATTGTCCCGAGGGGCCCGGGACACCGGAGCCCGGGGGGCTGAGGGGCGGCTGCACCCCCCGGGCCACCGCAGTCACAGGGTGTAAAAGCCGGGAAGGCACAAATTCCTCCTGGGAGCGTTGGTGCCTGGGGGTGTTGGGAATTACAGGTTTTATGCAGTGAGGGTGGGGAGGCCCCGGCACGGGGTGCAGAGCAGCTGTGGCTGCCCCTGGATCCCTGGAAATGTCCAAGGCCAGGCTGGACGGGGCTTGGAGCAGCCTGGGATGGTGGAAGGTGTCCCTGGATGTGGCAGGAGGTGGAACGGGATGAACTTCAAGGTCCATTCCAACCCAAACCATTTCGTGGTTAAGATTCTCCGGCGCCAGCTGTGGGTTTTGCCCTCACGGCCTCCAATTCAGCCTTGGATAAGCTGCAGGAATGACCTGGATTCTTTTCTCTGGTACAGAATTGGCCTTCAGCTGCCTCCCCGCAGAGCCAGCCGGGGCACCGGCAGGCACAGGGGCAGGTCCAGCCCGCTGTGATTTGCACAGTCCTCTGTTCCCCTCGATAAGGAGCCGCAGGAGAGGTCTCAGATCCTCCCGCAGCGCCGGGCTGGGAGGTGGGAATTGCCTCCAGGGGATCAGCGTGCTGCTCCCTGTCACCATCCCTGAGCTGCTGTTCTTGTTTTCCCCTTGTTCTACCCACAGGGAGACCTGGTATCCCAGTATTTATTGGGATGACAAAGAGAAGCTGCCCTTTGCAGCTGGGCAGGGAGCAGGGAAATGCTTTCAGCAGCCCTGGATCTGCTCTGGAGCTCTGCCCTGGCTCACCCAGAGCGTCCTGCTGAGCACAGGCTGCAGTTTCTGGCTGAGTTCTCACCCCTTTCCAGTTTAACCTGCCTTAGGTGATGTAGGATCAGGCTTTGCACCCCTTTTCTTCTGGCATTTGGGATCCTGGTTGTGAATTTCTTCACCCAAGAGCTGAGATGTTCCCATCTGCTCACTGTGTGATGTGCTCCTGGTACATGATTGGTGTTTTATTGAAGCTTTGTTCTCTGTGGTCCCTTTGTTGAGGTTCATTGGTCTCTTGGAGAGGCTTTGCTGCTCCACCTGGGATGTGCTGGGGTGGGACATGGTCTCCTCAGTAAACACTGGCAGTATTTTATGTAGTAGCCTGTGAGTGTGTGGCTGAGGGTGCTCAGGGTGGGCTCCTGGCGTGTCTGCCACGTGTCCCAGCTCTTTGTGGGTTTAGCTCCAGGCACGGGATGACATTTTTGAGGTGGATTTGTCTTGGTGAGCACCCCAGGTTCCAAAAAGGTGAATAAATGTTTAGCAGGGTTTGGTAGGCCAGGGTGGGCACTTCCCATTGCAGGTGGCAAAAGGACTGGTTGGTTCTCCCCTCCCTTCCCTGTGGACACACACATCTATCCTCCTGAATTACACCTTCTTTCCTTCTTTTTTTTTTTTTCCCTTGAACATCCACTGTTTGGCTCAGCCACAAGCCCTGCCTGTGGAAGTTGAGAAGCAGTCCCTGGGCTGTGCTGCAGGATTTACTGTTGTAACTCATCATGTGACTCCTGTGCAAGATTTTCCTTCTGTTCCCATTTCCCTGGAGCCCACAGATGGGCATGTTCTGCTGCTGGTGCACCCTCCTTCCCGGAAACAGTTGGGAAAGTGTGAAGATGAGCTGCTGGAAGGCACACAGGGAACAAATAAAACATAATTAAACTCTGCTCCAGAATAACAGGCTGCTGGGAGCAGATTTTCCTTAGTGGGATTGAATGGGGTTGATATGGAAGGGATGAATTAGAGCTTGATTAACTGGGCAGGAATTTTGGGAGGAAATGGGGAAGGCAGGAGGGAATGCAGTGATGTACAGTGAGCTCAGGCACTACAAATGTTGTGGGACAAGTGCCTGTTTGCTGGGTTTAGCCACTCATGGCTCAGAAATCTTAATGCCACTGAAAATTTGGGTTCAGAGGAAGCTTTAGTCATGCTTTGCTTTCAGAGATGTTTGCAGAGAGCTCTGTGTGGTGTTTTTGGGGCTGCTCCTGCCTGCTGTGTGTGTCAGTAGTGCTTGTGCAGTGTCCAGTTTGGGGCTTCCTGAGGGAAAGGGGTGAGGGTGCCGTGGTGTCTCTGAGGGAAAACAGGATATTGCAGAATCCAGGCGGGTTTCTGTGCAGTTCATCTCTAAACACACACAGCAGATCCAGCTTGAAGCTTTCCTTCCACAGACCACAGACTATTGTATTGTTTCCTGCTCACCTTTTAGAGGATTTTGTGAACAGCTTCAATGTAAATATTGTTCATGGAGCTGTCCTTGAAGGGATTTATTTTCTGTCCAAATAAGCCAAGTCTTTGTCTCATCACTCTTTCCTTCACCTTTGTTCCTTCCACTGGTGAAGATGAACCATCTCTGTAGCCCTGGGAGCTCAGCTGGGACCTCCTGAGCAAACCACTCACCTGGGAATTGCCTTTGCAGGTCCCACGTGGGGCTGGAATTTCAGTGATTGCCTCCTAGGAAATGCCTTCTTCAGTTAAGTGGGGTTTGTATCCTGCCAGCAGCTGAAACAGCTCAGGAGCAGGGACTTCCAGGAAATGCTGCTGTGTGAGGTTTGGGATGCTGGAGAGCTGCAGCCAGGCTTCTCCCAGAGCAAATCACACTTCCCTCAGGTGGGGCCTCCCAGCAGGCAGCAGACAATGGAAGTGGCAGCCCCGATCCAGGGAATCTCGTGTCCCTGCTCTGTGTGAGGCTCCCAGAGCTGCTGAAATGGGAGCAGGCCGTGGGTGTCTGCAGCTTGGATGTTTCTGAGTTTCCCCCAGCAGCATCCTGGCTTTTATTCCGTAGCCTCTCTCACCACCTTCCTGTATTTGAGCAGTACGTGCTGTTGTTTTCTCGTGCCTGGAGCTGCCTGCTGATGGTTGAAGGCTTTCATTGAGGGAGGAGTGAGGTGTGTGTGGATTCCAGGTAATGCTGGTGAGCCCTGGGTTATCCTGGTGCTCGTGGTTGCCAAGGAGCTCCTGCTCGATTACCAGAATAGCTGCTGTTTATTCTGTGTCAGCCCCGCTGAGCTGCTGGCCCTGAGGCTGGCTCAGGCTGTGAACCAGAGCTGCTCTGGGGGGCTCCTGCTGTCTGCAGGTGACCTTAGGACGTTGTGACAGGAGGGAGCAGCAGCTCCTTGCTCCTGCAGAGCCCCTTGGCCTGGCTGTGCCATCACCCTGGGGACATTTGGGCCCCACGTGGGCTGTGCTGCCTGTCCCTGGCACAGGTGACCTCAGGGGTGCTGTGGTGACCTCAGGGGTGCTGTGGTGACCTCAGGGGTGCTGTGATGAGTTCAGGGGTGCTGTGCTGAGCTCAGAGGTGCTGTGCTGAGCTCAGAGGTGCTGTGCTGCCTGTCCCTGGCACAGGTGAGCTCAGGGGTGCTGTGCTGAGCTCAGAGGTGCTGTGATGAGCTCAGGATGCTGTGATGAGCCCAGGGGTGCTGTGCTGAGCTCAGAGGTGCTGTGATGAGTTCAGGGATGCTGTGATGAGCTCAGGGGTGCTGTGCTGCCTGTCCCTGGCACAGGTGACCTCAGGGGTGCTGTGGTGACCTCAGGGGTGCTGTGATGAGCTCAGGGGTGCTGTGCTGAGCTCAGGGATGCTGTGCTGTGAGGAGATGGGGAGGCTGCTGCTGCTGCCCAGGCAGGAAGTGACAGGGTGGGCTCAGCTTCACAGCAAGATTTTGGGATGAAGAGGGAGCTGAGGGTGTTGTCCCCTCCCTGTTCCCCAGCTGAGGTGCAGCATCAAAAGTACCCCCCTAAGGCTGAGGTTCTGTCTGCTCTCAGTGCATCCCCTTCATGCCCAGTTAAAATAAAAGCAAACCCTTTGTGGAACCCTTCTGACTCAATCAGCTGCTGAGCAGAGAAACCAGAGAGCAGGAACTCAGAAGTTCTGGCCTCAGCTCCAACATCTGGCTTCCTTTTTTGGCCAGCAAGTCATATCATGACTTTGTGTGCCCCCCAGTTATCTCCCCTCTAATAAATCCTCAAACTGGAGATGATGATTAATGCTGGTGAACTTTCCCGTCTCTGCAGCAAGGCCTGGGTAGCTCTGGAGATGAACCAGGAATGGGAACTGTAGCAGGAGAGCTGATCCCTGCTCAGATGCTTCCTCCAAAAGCAGAGCTTTTTCTCGAAGAAAACAGCTCATTTAACAGAGTGGTTGCACATAATCCCTTTCAGGACCTATAATAATTCCAATACATCCATATTTCAAAGACCTGGATAGCTAAATTTGGGCTGCAGGAGGACTAGAAGCTGTCAAGGCAAAACTGTTGAGCCCCCATGTTCACTGAAGGAGCTTGGAAAGCTCCTTTCCCCTGGCTGCTGCTGATGGATGGGTGGTGGTTGTAATTATTTCAGCAGAAAAGCATTAAAACCTGGCAGGTAGCACAGAGGTCCTGCCATGGGTTCAGTGCTGTGCAGAGATCACTCATGCACGGATACCCAAAAACCCCAAGAAGTTTGGGTTCAGTTGGATGAATTGCACCTTGTTAGGTGGTGTCATTTAGGAGCAGAGTAGCTGCTGTTAGTGTTAATGGATTTATCCATTAGTGTATGCAAAGTAGAAGAAAATGTGGCTTTGAGGTGTATAGGCTGATACCTGTCTGGTAGAATGTGCCCCCAAATCCTTCCAGATCATTATCCTCTATCAGACAGCAGATATTTCCTGTTAGGAGCTGTGTTTGCATTTGGGTCACTGCTGCCTTGGCTTTCTCTGCATCCCACGTGTCAACATGACAACCTTCTCCTCTGAGAGGAAAAAAAGGTGTTTGCTGCTTGTTTTATCAAAATAAAATGTTTATAGACTCCCATTTATATAGAATAATTTTTGGAATCCCATTTCCAGCACTTATGAAGGGTGCAGCATGTGCCTGTTCTCCCTTGTAGGCCTCATTGTTTCAACCAAAATGTCAATATTAATATTTTGGTAGAGGAAAAGCAATTGGCTCTTTCCCTGGTTCTGATGGTCAAGGACTTTCCTACTCATCCAGGCACCCCCTGGAGTTTGTTTGTAGGTTCTCTGTCCTCTGGAATTTTGGGATGATGCAGCTTCTCCTGGGCTGAGAAGCACCTAAAGCTTATGGTGAAGCAAGTCTTTTCCAGCCTTACCTTCCCTCTACACACATTTGATTCCTTTCTTTGTCCATGTTTCCCTTTTCTGTTTACACTCCAGGATACTTTCACTCCACCAGAACTATTCCAGGCTCTTCTAGCAACACCACAAATTCCTTATTTTTTTCCCCTCTGATCTTGCCTGACCCTTCTCCTATGTGGATCATTCCCAGAATTCCATTTCTTTTCCTATTTCCAACACTTTGCATTCATGCTCCAAATTATCTTTTATTTGTTCCAGCATCTCCAAGCTAGTGGCTGGATCTCTGTGTGTATTTTTAGCATTTTGACTTAATATTTTATTAGGGCTTTAATTGCAGCGTGGAGTTCTTCCCAAGAGGGATTGTCCTGGTTCCTTTTTGTCCCCTCTTTGGAGAAAGGAGTGTGCTCATCTGTTTTGTGTACTGCCTTGTCAGGATGCCAAAGGCAGCGTTGGATGCAGCTTTCCAGAGGGGAATGAGAGGGTTTTTTTTTTCCTTTGGAGAGATGTTTTGCCTGAAAAATCTGTGTTGTGCTCAGCTGGTTCCCTGCTGCTTCATTGAGTAAGAACAGAGCAGGTTTCTTCTGCACTGCAATTCCACCTTTTCTTTGGGATGAAGAGCAGTTTCTTCCATGGATGTTTGGCTCAGTGGTGGTTTCCCTGGTGTTTAAAATCAGGGTCTGGAGGGGGTACAGCAAAACCAGCTACTTGGCATGGCTGCATTTGTTGTTCTTCATCCCAATCCCTAATCCTTTGCTTATGGGGGATAAAACTGTATTTTCTACAGTTCCTTGGCTTTCTTTTTGCAAGTGTGAAGGAGGACAGAGTGATCCATGAGCTGTGGTGTGTGATGTGGCAGCGTGAGGTCAGTGCTCAGGAGGCAATTCCTGTCCCAGTCATGGCTGGGGGCTGCACCAGCCCTTCCTCTGATCCCAGGAGCTGCTGGCTTTGGGGAAGCTGCAGGGGGAAAGGCAGCTTTGGCTTTCAAAAGCTGCTTGTTCCTGTTATCTGCTGGTGCTTGATGGAGCTGGTGGGGTCATGGTGACCCTTTGGATCCCCCAGGACAAATATCCCCAGATTGGCCCAGCAGAGGCTCCTGTTGGGAACAGAGAGACGGGAACCTTCCCCAGGGCTTGGACACCGCGAGTGTCCCAGAGCTGCAGGGCTGAGCAGCAAAGTGCAGTTGTGAAATGCCCCAAAGTGCAGAACCATTGCAGATGTCAACATCTTGTTTTTCTGTAATTGGACTGGATGTCCTCCCTGCGTGAGCTGTCCTTTGGAAACATTTTAATTAACAAAAATCTTAGTTATTCCCGTGGTGTTTCCCATGGTAGTTTCGTTATACGCTCTTAAGTACCCAGCACAAGTTTTAATGCTCTTGCCAGGAATAAAATACAGAGTATCACAATCTCTTTTCTTTTCTTTGACAAGGCCTGAAAATTCCATATTTTCGTGTAGTATAATCACACCTCCTTGGAAATCAGGTCTGGCTGCTGTAATGTATTGGAGAAGGTATAATCCTGCCCCCAAAGTTTGCACGTTGTGTAGCCAGGTGTTGGGATGGTTTTTCCCCATGGTAATGGCCTTAATCCTGCAGAAGTGGATGCTGGAGAAAAATCAGCAGGATTTGCTTGCTGGAGCTGCATCTGAGTGGAGGTGCTCCTTTAAGAAATATGCTGAATAATTGGGTTTTTTTCTTACATTCACTTTCTTTTTTTGCTTGCCCTGGTGCTTCCCATTTCCAGCTCTGCATATGTGCATAATTCCAGAGACTCCTTCACTTGGGGCTACAAACAACTGTGATTCAGAGCCTTTCCCTGGGTATTATTGGGACTTGTCTGGAGGCTGAGATAAATAAGGGTTTATTTGTGGCTCTGCTGACAGTGAAGGATTTGAGAAGTGTTTTTAAAAATCTCTTCATGGATCGTGGACTCCTTAGAGCTGCTACACAACCACGGCAGGTTCTTCACTCCTGTCACTTGGGCATCTTCTTGTCTTCTCTCTGGTCAAAGGAGCTGCTACGTTTCTTCAAGTGGGGAGGAGCAGGAGTTTGGCGTTTTTAAGTGTCAGATTTTCACCTGTAAGGGCAGGAAGAGTGTTCTCTGTAGGAAGAGTCATTATAACCACAGGAAGGACAGGGAGCTGCTGGAGAGAGTCCAGAGGAGCCCACAGGGATGCTCCAAGGGCTGGAGCTCCTCTGCTTTGGAGCCAGGCTGGGAGAGCTGGGGGTGCTCACCTGGAGAGGAGAAGGATCCAGGGAGAGTTCAGAGCCCCTGCCAGGGCCTAAAGGGGCTCCAGGAGAGCTGCAGAGGGACTTGGGACAAGGGATGGAGGAACAGGACACAGGGAATGGCTTCCCACAGTCAGAGGGCAGGGCTGGATGGGATATTGGGAAGGAATTGTTCCCTGGGAGGGTGGGCAGGCCCTGGCACAGGGTGTCCAGAGCAGCTGTGGCTGCCCCTGGATCCCTGGAAGTGTCCAAGGCCAGGCTGGATGGGGCTTGGAGCAATCTGGGATAGTGGAAGGTGTCCCTGGACATGGCAGGGGGTGGCACTGGATGCTCTTTAAGGCCCTTCTGCCCAAACCATTCCATGATTCTGTGGTAGGTGTGAGGTTCTCAACAGGCTTCAGCTAAGGCAGCTGTGCTGGTACAGTGTAAGTTCATTGGACACTGCTGCTCGTCTCTTGATTTCTGGACCATTGGAGTAAGATGATGAGGGTGTTTTTCTTAACACCTTTTACAAATACTTTTTATAAGGATTTTTTTATTCCCTTCACAAATACTTCCCTCACCAATGTACTCATTTCCAAAGGATTCCTTGGTTTTTTTTTTTTTTCCAGCTGTCTGTTTAGAAGTTGGGTTACTTCAACCAAACCTCGGGAGAAAGTGTTGTCTCAAAGTGAGTGAAGCTGACTTTGGGGCAGTCCTGTGGGCCCTGCCTGATTTGTTTATGTAGAGAAAAGGGAAATTTTGTTCCTTGTGCCCACAGTCCTGGGGCTCCTGCACAAGCATTGCCCTGCGGGGAGGATGGGCTCTCCCTGCAGCCCTCACAGGCTGCTTTGGAGTGTGGGGAACCCAGCAAAGGCAGAGTGTGAAGTGAAAGGAATGATGCAGCTTCAGAGGTGTGAGTTTCTAGACTTCACTGGGGGGGAATTTAAGTCAGTTCTGAACTGAGACAAAGCAGAGTCACCTTGCAGTGTTTTACCTTCTGGAAGCAGCCCCAGCCCAGCACCCTTGACAGATGCTCAGCTGTGTCTGTCTGAAGAGCAAATCTTGTTTGGCTGGTTTTGCTGATAACCCACAAAAAGAAAAGTTCTTATCATTGATGGCTTAAAAAGTGGTGGCCAGCAGCTGAGAACTGACTGAGCCCAGTGTCTGCTGAGGAAAGTCTGATGGCTGTGGCTGGATTGTCAGGTTTAAGTTGCAAGTCCAAAAAGTGACTCCAGAGCCACCTCTGCCTGCTGTGCTTTGGTGATGTGCAGGGTATTGATCTTGAGGAATCTGCTTTGGGTGCTTCGGCACTTCTCAGCTGTGTATTGTTATTTTAGCAACTACTTGTTTGGGAAAATACTGAGTTGCTGAGCCCTTTCCAGCAGCTAAACCACAAGAAATCAATTAGGAAGTCAGCAGCACGTGACCAGCTTCCTTTCCTGGGCGTCAGAGACCGAGAAATTACTCTTGGGCTCATCTTCAGCCAGCTTTGCTTGAAACAGCACTGTGCCTAAACCACCCTTTGCTTATTCCAGCCTGCTGGGATTGTTTTATTCCTTTGCTGGGTTTCTAAGAGAATTCCTGGGTGCTGAAGGGACAGGGAGCTGCTGGGTGGAGAACACACTGCCTGCTGGGCTGGGTTATGTGGGTTAAGAGTTACTGGGTTAGAAAGAATCGTACTCAGACACTTGAGCCTGTTAATCAAAGTTCAACCTTCAAACCTGATGCCTGGTTTCACTGAATCTGCCTGTCCAAGAGGGTTGAAGAAATCAGATCCCTTGTGCATTGAAAAAGGTGCTGATTACTCGTGGAGCAGGCAGTGTTCCAGGTAAGATGATCTCTGGTGCAGAGATCAGGCTGACTCTGCTGGCTCTCCATGGCCTGTTCCACACAGCACTGCACTGCCTGGGGTCCTGAGGTGATATTTAAATTAAACACTGATTCCTGAAGTGCAGCCAGGTTCCTGAAGGGGGGAGTTGTCCAGGCAGGAGGGCTTTGAGCAGCTCTGGAGCTGTCCCTGAGCTTTGGGGCCTCAGGGACACGGAGAGGATTGTGGTGCCTTTGCTCCTCTGCCAGCTGCCTTGAGGTACAAGAGCGATCTGTGACTTTTATCCCACAACTGAAGCAAAAAATTTACTATAACGAGTTTTCAAAATCTCCGTGTTGTTAGTGGTGTGCTGAAGTCGTGGTCTCTGGAACGAGGGAGCCAGGAGTGGGATCAGCTCTGCAGCCAGAGCTGTCTTGCCATGGCCCCAGGGGCTGAGCTGTGCTGGGAGCAGAGCAGGGCCCAGTCTGCTTTCGGTTCATGAAACCACAAAAACATCTCTGAGGTGCAACAAGGAAACTGAGAATGAAGGCTGAGCCCTGCTAACATCAGCAGGGCACTCTGGGGAGCACGTATGCTGAGGGCTCCTCACGTCAGACCTCTGATGAGAGACCCTGGGCATGAGGGTGAACCCCCAAATTCTACAATTACTGGTGGAAAGGATTAAATATGATGAGTAACACTGCTTTTGAGCTCCCAGCTCTGCCTCCCTGTAGCATATGTTTATCTTTTCTGGAGGATGTGTTGGGTGTCCTGCAACTTTTTTAAAAACACTTCATAATTCTGCTTTTCTTGCTAAAAATAACAGTGCACTTCTTCCATGAATTTTACTACCCTGAGTGACCCAGGGCTGTCCCAGGGGTTCTCCAGGTTTTTGTGAGCAGGCTTGAGATGACTGACCAGCTTTCTGAGAGTGTGATTTCTAATCTGCCTATTCATGACCATGTTGTGTTAGGGCTGGGCCAGGGAGGGGCTCTGAAAGACACCCTGGTAATCCTTCAGTGAGTAAATTACTACCTCAGTACCTGGAGATGTTAGTATTGTTAATACTCACAATACATATGTGCATCATTAAGTTAGGCTTGGCTATAAATAATGGAGAAAGAAGAGAATTCAGCAGCTGGAGTGTAGTTGTTTGTATTTTTAGGTGTGTGACTGTGCTGTTAATTAACTGCACAACACTGGAAGCAGAAGGCTCCGAGGTGGAAGAGGACGGGACATTGCAATTAGCAACGACAGGGTGATGATGAGTTATTTTATACAGGTGCTGTGGATGAAATTTCTTGCTTCTTGTCTGGTTTTTTTTAACCCTGTGCTCTGGCTTGTTGGTGGCGTTATAGCAATTCCAGCTGGGAGTTTTTCCATCAGCCGGGATTCTCATCGTGTGCTCCCCTGCAGTCCCTCCTCTCCTGGAAGAGCTGCCCACAAGCTGGTAGACATAGCTGATAGTGATTTTAACAGATAAATGTGATAAAACCTGAATCCTGATCACTGGGAGGAGGCTGAGCTGTGCTGGGCTGTGTCTGCACTGGAAATAGCAGGAGAGAGGGGTGGGTGGGACTGGGATTGGGATGGAGAGGCAGGCTCCAGAAAGTGAGGGAGCTGCAGAGGGATCTGCAGAGGGATCAGTGCCCGCTGTGGGGGCCTGGTGGGCTGGGAGGTGTTAAACACAGGGGCTGCGCAGGGGCTGCGCAGGGGCTGCACAGGGGCTGCACAGGAGCTGCAGGCACAGATGGATGAACGGGGTGGGCGGCGGAATTCAAACCACGGTGGGTGCAGGGGGTGGGAACAACTGCCCGACGGAGCTCCCAGCTTTAAATAAAGGGTAGAGGTGCAGGTTTGATCTGCTGTGAGGGGTCCTGGGGTGCAGCAGAGCCAGGGCTTTTCCTCCCTGCCGCTGGAGGAGGTGTTGGGAGCTTGTGTGGTGGAAAATCCATCCTTCCACATCAGGAGGGTGCTCCAGCGCTGCCTGAAGGATGAAGTCACCTCTGTAATTTTACAGCTGCAATTAACATCTTACTAAAAAAAGCTCTGGAGAGGGAATGCCTTAAATTTGTCTTAGAGTGATATCCATTTGCAAACACATTAGGGAAAAACTGAACAGACCTAACCCTTCTCTTAGTTGTCATCATCCCCAGTTGCCATATTTAGAGCATTGTTTGTGTGATGGATGCTCTAATGGCAAACATTGCAAGGTTAACAGCTTGTGTTTTTATGGCAAAGCAGTAGAGAAAAGCTTTCCCCTCAACGAAAAAAATCCTTTCAGAGAGTGTAAAATGAAAACAAAAAGAGGAAGTGAACTCTAAATGAAAGCACTTGTGGAGAAAATGGTTTTAGAAAGAGCACTTCTATGTCTTGCAGAATGAGCAGGTGCTTTTTTAAGGGCAGTGGTTGTGTTGGGTGATATGCAAACTAAAATTAGCATTGTATCTGCTCTTCAAGTGCATGTGCAGTCTCTAAGCTGCAGCCCAAGGATCACTGCTCTGTTGTTTGCCGGAGCTGGATGAGTAACTCATTCTGCCCCAGTGCTTCAGTCATAGTCTACATCTGAGCTTGTGATGGAGTCAGCAGCAGGGTACAAAGATTTTGCCTCTCCAGAGCCTCACTGAGGTGCAGCTGCAATACTGAACAGCCTGAAATGCAGGAGGTTGGCAGCTTTTTTTTTTCTTCTTCACGTTAATCAGCAGAAATCAGTTAATGACTCATATAGCTTAAAATGTAACTGGAGGATAGCCCTGAAATCAGACAGTGGGTTGGGCCCTTCTTGTGGTGCTTTGGTGGATGGAGAATGTTGTTGGATGTGCAGGGTCTTGGTAGCAAATCTGGTATGTTCTGTCAGGAAAAGGAGCTGTTGGAACACATTTTCCTGGCTGGAGGAGGGCACAGAGGGTTGGAGTCCAGAGATAACTGGAATGAGTAAGCAGCTCCACCCCTCATCTGATAGTGGTGTGAAACACCTTTAGCAAACTGATGAGGGGACAGGGGATGGGAAGGACACAGGCTGACAGTGGCTCTCCCACCCTGATGCACAGCAGGTCCTGCTCAGGTCAGATGGGACAGTTCCAGAAGAGCAGAGCTGGAGCAGAGCTGCTGCTTGCCTGCTCTGTGTGGTGTGGACCCAGCTCAGCGCCTGTTTTGGGGACAATCACCTGTGACACACCTCCCAGAGATGCTGTTTTGACCCAAATTCCAGGTCAAACTCAGGATGGGCTGCTGGAACACAGGAGTCTGCAGCTGTGCCTGTGTTGGATTTAGCCCTGCTGGCTTTCACCTCTCACTGCCCCGTTCCCCTAAGGGAGCTGTGACAAGGACATCACCTTTGGCCACAGGATCTGCTGAACTTGGCAGGCAGGAGTCTCCCTGTGGGTCAGAACTCAGCCACGGTGTTGAGGCAGTGGAGCAGGAGTGGATGGTGACGTGGCACCTCTTATCTCTCCTGCTTTTTGTGGGCTGCAGAGTTTTCATGGGGAAAGCTCGTGTTACCTGCTCTGCAAGCAGGACTTGGAGAACTGAATATATTTTCCTCTAATGATTGGCAGAAGAGAGAAATACTATTTTCTGATGTTTGATCCCGGCCTGGGAGGCACTAGGGGTGAGAGGGGTCAGGTTTGACTTCTGAAAGAGACTGGGAAGTATTTCTGTTCCAGTAGTTGCATGTTTAGTAATGCTTTGTGGAAGTGAGGCAAACTGCTATCCCTGACATAGAAAACTGGGGTAAATTCTGTTACTGATAGTCCACACTTTCCTGGAAAACCTTGGAATTTGAAATGTGTGCATGCCCCAGAATTTCAGACCCGAACCTGAACTCAGCGCTGCTGGTTCTGCCTGTCCTTTTCCTCAATGCAGAGCAAACAGGGAGCCCTGAAAGAAAGAAAACTGCTTGTTAGCATGGGAATAACACTAGGAAATACCCCAGGTACAGCCCCAGGTGCTCCAAACAGCTGGACTTTTATTGGAGTCTCACTAATCAACTTCCCAGGTGTCTGGGTGCAGGTGCAGCCACCTTCCCCTGCAGCTCTGCACAGCATGTGACCTCCTTATCTCAGGTGGCTTCTTATCAGAGCCTTGCTGGACAGCTGGGGGTGGCCACATGCCCCCAGGATCTGGGGAACTTGAGGAATACCCAGAGGCATCAGCAGATGCAGGTCCTTGGTAAGTCCAGCCTGGAGTTAGAAGGGGATCCTGGGCTGGGCTTTGGTTACCTCAGGCAATTTTTCCTTCTCGACCTTCCTTTGGCCAAACTTTCCGGAGAGCCACAGGAACAATCTTGGATGTCCCACTGTGTCTTTGTGCCCAAGGTGGTCTTGGGTGCTCTCCAGCCTGGGCTTTTTGGCATGAAATCCTTGTGTTGTGCTCTCTGATTTCTTTTCTTCCTGCTTTTGACATATTGAACATCGTGTTTGTGGTGTTCTGCTTTGGAGCACTGACTGTGTTCCTAAGGAATAGGATCTTCCAAATCACAGTGCTGAAGTCAGTGGAGGACAAGGCAGACACTCAAGATTTATAAGAACTCTGGAATTTATTTCCAAAAGCAGGACATAAATCTTGAATCTTGGAAGAAATGCACTTATGTCAACTGCTCTTGCTGAAGAAGGATTGAATTAAGTATCTAAAGATGTCTGAGCCCCTGTAAAGAACCAGGAGTTTTCCATGGATTGAGGTTATCTTGGTGTTGAATGGTAGAAGGTGGAGTGGGAGAGCAGTGGAGCTCTTGGAGGGATTTCCATCAAATTGAGATTGGAAACTCATCCTGGGGGGTTTGGCATCAGAAACTGCTGGTGAGACTCACTCTGTGTTGAGCAGCAGAGAAGGAAAGTGCAGGGATTTAGGAAAACACTGGATTTGTATGGATGGATCTGCTTGGGAGGAGCTTAGGAGAACTTCACTGCCACAAATGGCAGTGTGACCATATCCTAAGTAATTGGGGACTCCACTTAGTCAGATATTTCTTTTTCCAGTGAGTCTCTCATCCACAGAAGGGCTGTTATCTGGGAGTGGTGACTGGCAGGAGGCTGATCCATGGCTGAAGGGAAGTTTGCAGCCCAAGCATAAATGTAGTAAAGCTGGAAACTTGAGCTGCAAAAGTGGCTCTGCTTGGATTGTTGGTTGTTTTAAGCCAATTTCCCACTACCGACCTCTCTTGCTAAAATAGTCCTTGATTTCTAGAGCAGGGCTTTAAAAGGCAAGGAGAAAAGGAAAAAGCAGGGCAGGAAGAGGAAAGGTAGGATGGAATTCAGTATTCCTTTGTGAATGGAAATGTTTGATGTGCTGCAGAGCAGCCCTTGCAGCTGCTGGAGAGCAGAGCCCTCGCTGTGGGGTTGTTGGTGTTGCTGGGGGTTAATCCAGTGAGGAGGGGCTCCTGCTGCTTGGCCCTTGGGAAAACTGCTGTGCATGGAAATGGGAATTAGCAGGAGCCTGGAGTGTTTCTGCGGGGTGTCTCACATGCTCTTCTCTGCAGGAGACTGCCAGGCACCGATTTTGTTTCTGGTTTGGGTTTTTTGGGGGTTTTTTTTGAGGCAGAAATTTCAGTTTTCATATGTTTATTTTGTTCCTGTGCTTGGAGGTCTGGGGTGGAATCTTAAATGCATTTATTATTGATAGTAGGGGTTGGAAACATTGGAGACACAGCCGTGGCATGGTCGGTGCTGGAGCAGGACTGTTTCTAAGGCTGTTACCCAAAATCATCCCAACTCCAGAGCACTCCAAAACTACAGCTGGATGCTGATCTTGATAATTTCTTTAGGACTTAAAACTGTAATGATTTCAAAGAATAAAATCTAAATTTGAGGGGGGCAGGGGGCTGCTGTTTTTCTTGAGTCAGCTTGCTGAATACTGGTATATTGCCTTTTAGAGTGCTGGAAATTCCTGGATTTTTCAAGCTTCTTAAGCAGGAGGATGGCCCCAAGGCAAAGACAGGAAAAGGTGTCAGGGGTCACAGGATCATGGAATGGTTGAGGTTGGAAAAAACCTCCAGGATCAACTTTGGACTTGTTTGTCCCCACATTGTCACCCAGCCCAGAGCCCTGAGTGCCACATCCAGCCCTTCCTTGGACACCTCCAGGGATGGGGACTCTACCACCCAGCCAAGCAGTCCATTCCAATATCTGATCACCCTTTCTGGGAAGAAATTCCTCCTGATGTCCAAGAGAAATCCTCTCAAAGTTTCTGCTTCCCATGATAGGATATTTATGATTCCTAAACATCTGAAAACATCTCCAGTCGAACTTGCTGTCTTTGTGAGAATTATTTATTGCCTTGAAATTCCTGAATGCCACCAAAATAAAGGAATTTTGTTGTGTTCTTGTCCTTATGAATGGAGCTGAGTAAATGTTCCTTCATGTCCAAAGCTTTCACTTGCAATGGACAAATCTTGCTGCTCCTTGGCACCAGTGTGAAGTTTGAGTTCCCAGTTGCCCTGTACTGCTCGTGTTGGATTTTAGTGTGTCTGTGATGTTCTAATGCCACCCTCCTGTGTCAGAGGGGGATTGAGTTTTATTTCTTTCCTTCAATGTCATTCCCAGGCATCAGAAGAGGCCTCACTGCGGGCTCTGGAGAGTCTGATGACGGAGTTTTTCCACAATTGCACAACAAATGAGCGCAAACGTGAGATTGGTGAGTTCCTGCCCCTTCCAGGGGCTGTTCCTGTGCTGCTCCTGCCCCCCAGCAGTGAGGACTGCCCGTGTTCAGCACCGCTGTGCCTGCACTCAACTGGGAAAGGTCCCCATAGTTGGGGTTTTGGGGGCTCTGGCAGCTCCTGTGGGTGATGAGCCAGTGATGTTTCCTCTGTACGTTGTTGGATTGTGTGTCCTGGGAAACCTCTGCCTGGAGGTGGAGCATGGGCCTCAGCATTAGGAGTGCAGAGCAAGGCTGTCCCAGTTCTTGTGGAATGACAGGCAGGAATAACAGCAATTCCCTTTTGGTGGGGTCATTAAATATGTCCTGAAAGGCAGCAGAGATCCTGGCAGGTGCTCTCTGGTGATTGTAAAGAAGCAGATTCCTTTTATTCCCAAACAGCCACAGGGATGCCCCAAGGGCTGGAGCCAGGCTGGGAGAGCTGGGGGTGCTCATCTGGAGAATAGAGGGATCCAGGAAGCCCTCAGAGCCCCTTCCAGGGCCTAAGGGGGCTCCAGGAGAGCTGGACAGGGATGAAGGATCAGGGATGGAAGGACAGGACACAGGGAATGGCTTCCCATGGCCAGAGGGCAGGGATGGATGGGAAATTGGGCAGGAATTGTTCCCTGGGAGGGTGGGCAGGCCCTGGCACAGGGTGCCCAGAGCAGCTGTGGCTGCCCCTGGATCCCTGGCAGTGTCCAAGGCCAGGCTGGATGGGGCTTGGAGTGACCTGGGATGGTGGAAGGTGGGGTGGGATGAACTTTAGGGTCCCTTCCAGCCAGACCATTCTGGGATTGTTCTGTTTTACCTCATGCCGAAAGTGTCATCGGCATGAAAGACTTGTCCCAGAAATCCTGTAGAATAAACAACACAAGGTTTTTGTTGTGGTTTTCCTGATGGTGATCTCCTGCTGTGGAAAAGGTATCCCTCATTTTCCTGCTTAAATTGCAGGAAAGGAAACAATTAATGAAGCCTGAAATTTGCTTAGCCTGTAAAGCAGCCCTTGTTGCTTTTCTTTTTGTCACATTGTCACCTCATGAGAGATGACCAAATCCTGCCCTGAGTGTTCAGGGCGGTTTCTGACACCCTGAGCTTCCACCCAGTCAGCAGCTCTTGGAGTTGCATTAGAAGTAGGTGGGTTTGGAACACTGTGATCTGCAGTGCTCCTACTCTCACAGTGACCTGAAATCCCAGCATTTGGCTTTTACAGATAAATTAACAGTGCTCATAATACAATTGCTGTGTGATTTGTTTTAATATTCACCTCCTATCTGCTGCAGTATTTATGTCAAAACTGATTCTGAAATGACACATCTGTTTTGTTTTCATTAAAGCCTGTTGTTACTTTGCTTTAAACACCATAGAATGTGATTTTTTTATATTTTTTGCCCTCCTCCAGGCTGAGTCATTCCCTGAACACAGGGTCTCTTCCCTCAGTTGTTGTTCTGTCACTATACATTGTTATGGCTTTGTTTACAGCTAAAGAATTTCAGTGGAATGTTTTACATCAAAGTCAAATTAAAACTGAAGTACATTTAAAAATAATATTTTACTTTTTTTTTTTTTAACAGAGGAGCTTTTAAATAACTTTGCCCAGCAGATAGGAGCCTGGAGGTTCTGCCTGTACTTCCTGTCCAGCACCAGGAATGATTATGTGATGATGTACAGCCTGACAGTGTTTGAGGTGAGGGCTCAGCTCTGCCTGCTCGGTGTATTCTCTGCCTGGTGCAGTTTTATCTGGCAATCGATTTTGTGGGGGGAAATGTTTGTCTGAAATGGCATCCCTGGTAAGTACAGTGATAAAGGATGCTTTTATTGCTCCCTGCCAGAGAGGTTGCTTAATGGCAGGCCCGGAGTGGGAGAATATGAATCTTTGTACACAAATTGAAGAATTCATTTCCTGGCATCTCTAAGCACAAATTACCTCCAGTTTCAGAGGCTGCTTGAGTTTCTGCACGATGCTTTTAAGGGTGTTATTGCTTTTATGCTGTTTTTATGATCAGAAATATGGGGGTGATTACCTGCTCCTGGCTCCTGCAGGCTTTGAGTGCTGAGAGGGAAGGCAAACTTGCTTTTATTTTTCTGATATTTTGTAGTTGTGGTTGGTGCTCTTGAACTACATCCTGCAAACTCGTGCTGGTTGGAGTGGTGAGGTCTCTCTTAGGCAGCCACATCCCACTCTTCACCTACTTATAAAAGAGCAAAATTTGGGTTAAAAGCCTTGATATTGTTCTCTGTCTACTGGAATAAGCAAAAGTATTCTGTGGACAGCTCTGTTGTGTCCCTGATTTCTCAGAGACCAGTGCAGTGTCTGTCCCTGAGGGTGTCCTGGGATTTGGTTGATGTCACCTCAGTCTGGGCCATTTGTAGCCTCTGTGTTGTGTTTTGGCTGGGTGGGCACTCTGAGCTGTGCCCCTGCATCAGAGGGATTTATATTTATAGCTTTTGCACTGGGCCACTTTTTAGATAAATTACATGTTTAGATGAAAATTCTGCTCCTAAAGTTGTGTTGTTTTTACAAATTATCTGCCTCGTTGATTTCTTCTCTTAAATATTCATTTGACTTATTAGGGATTGCAGAGGGAGTCTAGACTCTGTCTGCAAATGGAATCTGATTTGCCTTCTCCTCAAAAAGGGCTGATCATGGCGAGTGACATGGGAATTACTCCTGCTCAGGGGATGGTGTCCCACTGATTTTCCTCATGAGCAAAACAAGTGCAGGGCCAGGAGGTGGATTCAGGGATCCTTGGGATCATCCTGTGTGGATCCTACCAGCTCTGGATACTTTATGGAGTTTGGTTACTGAGCCTCTGCCTCCCTGGAGGGGGAAAAAGTCGCATTGAAATTCCTAATTGTGCCCTGATAATGAAATCACTGTGCAAGTGCAGAGGGAGGGACTGCCCAGCTGGGAGATGAGGATCTCTCCATGGAGGAGCTTGAATTCCCAAAATTAACTGGTGCAGTTAACTGGACATTGCCCAGTCCTCAGAGCCATGGTCTGTCCCAGCCTGCAGCTTCCCCAGGTATCCTTGGCTACTGGATCAGCCAAAGGGCTGTGAACACAAGGATCATTCCCAGAACTGCCCAAGGACACGGATTTCCCAAACTGCTTAGGAAGTCAGCAGTGAATTGGAGTAAAACTCCTCCTGACCCCTTTCCAGATTGTTTTCACCTCCTGCATTTTGGAAAAGAAAACATCTTCCCAAAAGTGTTTATAGGGAGAAAGCTGCTGGCAGGTGGGAGGAGTAGGACAGAACGCAGTGGGCATGAAGGGATGGATGTTAAGGCTAAACAGTTTTTCCAGTTTTATTGGGATTCTGAACTTGCAGCAAGGAGCCCTCAGCTGGTTGGGCCATTGTTTTCAGCCAGTGCTTGTGGATTTTCCCTGCTAGAAATTTTACCAACTTCTTTGGGGAATTTCTGTATCAATATCCTTGTGTTCCACTGGGAACTGGTGTCTCTGCAGTCCATCCTCCTGTGGATTGCATCTCCTTTGGCCATACATCATCTTCCACTTTTGGATATTTGAGGTTTCTTCCAACCCAGCCCAGGCTATGATTGTGATCTCCAGGATTCTCTTTCTGAAGCTGCAGATGGGCACAGACATGGCCTCAGCCTCCTCTCCGGGTTATCCCAAGAGATTCGGATCCTAATGCTCCAGAGCCCTAAATGGGATCAGGGCAGGGAAGCAATCTGCAACTCTGCTTTCCTTTGGATTTTGTCTGGCTTTAAGTGGACTAAAATCTTTCTGTGCAAGTGCTGCCTTGTCACTGCCAGGCACTGCCTGCTCCAGGAGCCCTGGGTGGCATCAGAGGTGTGGAAAACCAGCCCTCCTTCCTGTTTTTCTTTTCCTTCTTCCTGCACCAAGGCTGTGCTTCCCCCTTTAGAGGAGAAACCCTCGGTGCTCAGGGTTAAAAGGTAGAGGAAACGGTTCCGTGCCTGCCACTGTAGTTCTGCTTCACCCAAAACCAGTTAAACCAGTAACTTCAGTTCCATTGTGGCACTGCCAGTCCTGGGCCATGAGATGCAGCAGCTCTGCCAGATGCTCTGTCCCTGCTTTATGTTGTTCAGCCTGGAGAAGAGAAGGCTCTGAGGAGACATCAGAGCCTCTTCCAGGGCCTAAAGGGACTCCAGGAGAGCTGGAGAGGGACTGGGGACAAGGGATGGGGGCACAGAATGAGAGAGAATGACTTCCCACTGCCAGAGGGCAGGGATGGATGGGATATTGGGAAGGAATTGTTCCCTGGGAGGGTGGGCAGGCCCTGGCACAGGGTGCCCAGAGCAGCTGTGGCTGCCCCTGGATCCCTGGAGGTGTCCAAGGCCAGGTTGGATGGGGCTTGGAGCAACCTGGGCTAGTGGGAGGTGTCCCTGACCAGAGCAGGGGTTTGCAACAGGATGATTTTTAAGGTCCCTTCCAACCCAAAGCAGTCTGAGATTCCCAGTTCTCTCAGTGTTTCACCTCAGCCAAGCATGTCCAAGGTGAGCTCATTTGGGATGCCCATTGCTTTTCCAGAACCTGATCAACAAGATGTGGCTGGGGGTCCCATCCCAGGACAAGATGGAGATCAGGAGCTGCCTGCCCAAGCTGCTGCTGGCTCACCACAAAACTCTGCCTTACTTCATCAGGAACAAGCTCTGCAAAGTCATCGTGGACATCGGCCGCCAAGACTGGCCCATGTTCTACCACGACTTCTTCACCAACATCCTGCAGGTAAGAGCCCTGTCCATGAATGAAGCCAGGTTTTCCCTTAGAAACATCATTCTGGTCCCATGAGTTGGGATTTCTTTTGATGAAGATTAAATAGTAAATGTTGCTTTGTAAATTCCTGTTTAGTTTTGTTGTAACCCTCGACCATTTCCATGTTATGTTTGTCTCCGTTGTTAAAAGTGTTTTGAGGAAGGAACAATACTGTGCCACAAGTATTCACTTTGAATTTTAAATATTATGGGCTGGTTCTTGAAAGTACAGGGAGTATGGGTTGTTCTTTAAACAAAAAAGTCAATAAAATGGTGGATGTGTCACTGATTCTCAAAAGGGCGATTTTTCAATGGGGCTGTTACAGATTTTTCACCCAACAGCCAAAAACATCCCAAAATCTCTGGTACCTCATCGGTAAGGTCACTAGTGGGATGTTGTTGGGGTGTTTAGGAGGGCTCCTGCAGGAAGGTGAATTAAGGATCCTGACTGAATCCATGTTATTAGCTGGGATGTTGATTACAACTCACATCCTTACAGGGAATCCTGAGCCAGGCTGCTGCTGGAGCATCACCAGGCTGGTGCCAACCTCTTTTTGTTGGAGAATTTTGTCTCCAGTTCCCTTAAAATTGTTCCTAATTGGCTTAAAGAGGCTGAGTGTAAACTGAAGTGCTGCACAGGCTTTTTCTGCTGACATAATTACATGATTTGAATGCAGCAAAGCCCACGGCCAAGCCACAAGGCAGTTATTTAAATCCAAGTCCTTGAGTGGCAGGAGTTTATTTGTTAAGGCAAATGGATCTAGTATTAATTGCAGAATTTAAAACAATCCTGTCTTGGCTGCAGAGCTCATTACTGGCTGGTGTAATCACTTTTCTGATTGCTCTGGAGTGGGACATGCTGCAGTTTTTACCTCAGTTGTCAACTTGACAAGAAATAGTTGGAGATAACTGTCTCCATGTGAAGTTTTGCCTCTCATTTCACCTGGATCTGGACTGAAAGGCAGCCTGAGCTCTCCTGGCCTTTCTAGCACTCTGGGGTTATCTTAAGGGATTGCAGAGCTCACTTGAGGAATCTATTTTACCTTAAGCCTCTCCTTGTGAGCTCAGCCGTGGAGGGAAATGTTTCCATAAATTAATTTATGTGGCAGACACATTCCTAAAATATTCAGAGAAAGTGGAAGAAAACCAGTAATGCTGAATTCCAGGGCCTCAACAGAAGGAAGAGTAGCACAGGAGCAGAATGATTTGCTGTTAGAATTGCAGATGAGTCTTGTCTCAGGACTTTCTTCTGAGATCATTTGCAGCATGTTCTTTGTTCTTCAGCATTAAATTGTATCCCAGTACTCTGAGTAGTCCGTAAACCTTTTACTGAACCCCTGGAGGGGTGGGGAAGAAAGGTAAATTGGGATATTGTATTGTCATAATGCAAAGCCAGTAATTCTATATAAAGTACAGCTTCCTTAGAGGTTTAAAATTTGTTTGGCCTGACTGAGGTACCAGTGCCTGGTATTGCTAAAACTCCCTGAGTTTGTCAGACAATATCCTGAGAGATGATTTTCAGTCCCTTCACAATTTACCAACATGTTGGGTGTTTCATTGAGTTCTTTGCCATCGGCTCCTGTGTCTGGGACTTCCTTTTCAAAAGCCCCTTGAAGAGCTTTTAGATGGGCTATTTTCTCCCCAAATATTTCACCAAACTCTGTTTTTAGCAACGTTAACTCAGCCTGGCTCTCGTTTGGAGGGTCAAGGGATCAGGAGCAAAGTCAACCTGTATTACAGAATTATGGCTTCAAGGATTACTTGTAGAAACTGGGATTGGCTTTGGACTTTCTTCTCCCAGAGGGAGCAGTGCATAGATCTCTTTGGATGTGTCTGGGCAGCAGCGAAGTGAAGAGCAGTGCTGTCCTTCAGCTGGAAACAAAACTTTGTTCCACTTCAAGAACAAATATTCCAGTGGCTGATGAAGGCCCAAGTCAGCTTTTTGTGCAGTCCTGTTCCAGCATGGGGCAGAAGTTACTCTTTCTGGGGAAAATCCAGTTTCCAGTTTGAGACCCAGTACAGGTGCAGGGGGAGGTCAGATCCCTCAGCTGTGGTCTGGTGGCATCTGCTCCTGGCTGCAGCCTGTGGGAAGGGTGGGATTTTTGGGGAAGCTGTAAGGTGTGAGCTGCTGGTGCTCAGGTGGTCCTGGGCAGGCCTTAGGGCAGAGGATGCAGCAAACAGAAGGGACAGGCTGTTCCTGTGACCACGCTGGGACACAGAATGTGTGCAATGACATTAGGAAAGCTCTCTTGAAACCCCGAGGATTCCCGTGGGGCTCGAGCTGTTGCGACATCAGAGATTCGTGTGTGTGGGAACTGAAGTGCCCTCAGTGGTGAGGCTGTCCTAAACTGTGAGCAGTGCTGCTAATCCCTGTCTGTCAGTGAGTGTTGCCATCACTGCTCTCCTGTCCTCAGCTGATCCAGTCTCCTGTGACCACTCCCCTGGGGCTGATCATGCTGAAAACCACCTCGGAGGAGCTGGCGTGTCCGCGCGAGGACCTGAGCGTGGCCCGCAAGGAGGAGCTGCGCAAGCTGCTCCTGGACCAGGTGCAGACGGTGCTGGGGCTGCTCACAGGTACGACTCACACGGTGCCACGACTCAGTGTCCCCTCAGCACCCAGAGGTGCTGCCAGGCTGGCACTCTTGGGGCTCGGGGAAGCAAAATGGGGACGATTGTCCCACCACCATGTGGCAGCTGCTGCTGCACTTGAACACTCAGCTCTGCCCTGCAGTGTTTGGGTCAACTGAGTATGAACCAACTGGTGTAGCAGAGCAGCTGCTGAGCTCCCTCCATGAGAGGGATGGAGATTGTCTTCTCTTAGTGAGCCCAAAGCCATTATGGAGTGTTTCCGTCCCTCTCAGTGCACTGGAGGTGTGTTCTGCCAAAGTGCTCCTGCAGTCTGTGCTGTGTGTGCTGGATCAGTGTGTCTTTGGGAAGGCATTCCTGAAAGGTCTTTCTCTGGCCAGGTATTCTGGAGAGCATCTGGGATAAGCACAGTGCTACTGCTGCCACTCCACCACCGTCCCCGACCTCAGGAGAAAGTGGTAAGGAAAAGCTACAAGATGGGATTTCCATGTACTTAAACCTGCAGTATCAGGCACAAATTCCTTCCTTTACTGTCTGACCTCTCCTAATAACCCTTTCCCAGAGCTTTTCACAGGCCAACAAATTCCTGATTGGAAAGAAAAACCCGACACGCAGAAACAAATTCCACTGTGGGAACACCCCACGGCAAATGTCATTAATGTACCCACAGAACTGCTTGTTGTCCTCAGAAGGCAGAAACCTCCCTGAAGTTTCAGTACAAAATGCTCTAATGACAGTGAATTAAAATCATGAAATGGTTAAAGGTTGAAAAAACCCTCTAAAGTCATCAAGTCCAGCTGTTACTCCAGCATTGCCAAGGCCACCACTAACCCTGTCCTTAGTTGCCACATCCAAACAGCTTTTAAATCCTCCCAGGGATGGGGGCTCCACCACTGCCCTGGGCAGTGCCAGGGCCTGACCACCCTTCTGTGAAAAAGTTTTCCCAATATCCAACCTAAACTTCTTGAGGCGGTTTCCCCTTGTCCTGTCCCTGTTCCCTGGGAGCAGAGCCCGACTCCCCCGGCTGTCCCCTCCTGTCAGGGAGTTGTGCAGAGCCAGAAGGGCCCCCTGAGCCTCCTTTTCTCCAGGCTGAGCCCCTTTCCCAGCTCCCTCAGCTGCTCCTGGTGCTCCAGCCCCTTCCCCAGCTCTGTTCCCTTCCCTGGACACGCTCCAGCCCCTCAGGGTTGTGAGGCCCAGGACTGGCAGTGCCTCAGCAGTGACAGCACAGGGGACACTCCCTGCCTTGGCCCTGCTGCCACCCCAGTGCTGCTCCAGCCCTGATGCCATTGCCCTCTTGCCACCTGGGCACACTTTTCCACTGAGAAACTTTGCAGCCCCTCTTCCCCAAGCCTGTGGCCTTGCATGGGGTTGGCATTATCTCCTGAATTCCAGCTGTTGGCACATCAAAGCCAGTGGAGAAAAACTGAATTCTACCTGGGAAAAGGAAAATAAAGGTAACCAAGTCTCTGTGAAATGGAACAGGGTGCCCAGGGAATCTGGGGCTGCTCCATCCCTGGAAGTGTCCAAGGCCAGGTTGGACAGGGCTGGGACAGTGGAAGGTGTCCCAGCCATGGCAGGGGGTGGCACTGGATGGACTCTTAGGTCCCTTCCTACCCCAACCGTTCTGTGATTGTGAAAGTTTGTTCTCTGTCAATTCCTGTTAGGCTTCTGTGTGAGTGCTTATCTGATGTTAACCCATTGACATCTCTATTTCTTAGTTACCTCCAGAACGGAGAACACATTTTTATGTTGTTGTCCTTGGCACACATTTCCTTGTCCCTGGGACCTTGAACAGTTCCCTGGGAGCTGCAGATCACTTCCTTGTGGCCAGATTGCACCAGGCAGCTCCAGACTGCTGCCTCTGATAAGCTGTTGGCAGTGTTTTGCTTGGTGCTAAACCTTTCACATTGAAGTCTGAGCAGCATTTCAAGTGTTCCTTTCCTGTGGAAGGGCTTAAGATACTTCTGTATTTCTATGCAACCCACAAGCTTTAATGGGAAGAAATGTTCCTTTGGGTTGGCAGGGGGAGAGTGGATTTTGCTGTAGCTGGGAAGAGTTTGGACAGGAAATATTTACAGAAAAGATCAAAGCTTCTGGTGTCAATTGTCAAGAATGGTGCTGGGGGAGGGCATTGGTAGAACAAATTCTGGGCTGGCTGTCGTGGAAGTCTGTTGGAGATGTCCCTCAGTCCCCTGGGGCTTGTGCTGAGGCAGCTTTCATCCACCTGTGTGCTCACCTCGTGACTTGGGATCATATTTCCCAAACTGGAAGTTGGCTGCACTTCTATGCCGGGCTTTTTCCTTCTCCCCTCTCAGGGAAAATAAACAAACTTTTCACAGTGTTTTTTCAAGATAATTGCTGAGAACCAGGAGCACACTGGCAGTGCCTTTTTGCCTGTGCAAACTTGTCTGTGTGAAACTCTCTCAGTTTTATTTTTCTGTGCTGTGTCTTTGCTGTCTCCATGTTAAAACTGGTTGTGCTTCCACTTCCTGAAGTCACAAAATCACTAAGGTTGGAAAAAACTCTGAGATTGAGTCCAACCATTAACCAGCACTGCCAGAGCCATCAGTAAACCGTGTCCCCAAGTGCCACATCCGTGTGGCTTTTGGACAATTCTAGAGATGATGATTCCACCACTTCCAAAAGGAACACCAGGTGCCTCCCTCTGATCCACTGCTTGCTCATTTTGTGTTCCCTGAGAACTCAATTCATGCAGGACTCAATTCCTGTGTGCTGGTGACTCTTGAATGTTTTCATTGCTGAAGTGAGGCCACCACCCTTCACTCTTTCCATTCAGGTGAGGTTGAAGTTGTTCCAAGAGGCAAAACAAGCTCCTGAGTCCCCATAAATATTTAATATCTTCCATCAGAGCCCAAATCTCTTTAGGAACTTAGAAAACCTCTGCTTCCTATTTTTCATTTGCACAGGGAAGTGGAGTGAAATGGTTACTTGCAAGTCTTGCATAGGTTTTAAATAGCACTCAAAGACAACATTCAACTCATTTCTCATATCACTTAAGCAAAGGAGCTCTGATAATGTCCCAAGCAACATTTGAGTTATTGCCGTGGTGTAGGATTTACTCAGCACCAGGCTCAGCCTCCAAATGTTGTCTTTGCATGATTTATAGCACATTTCCTGATGGATCCCTTCCTCAGGAATACCTGAGGTATTATACCTCTCCCGTGGCAAACAAATGAGTAGCAGAAGTATTTGTGGCTGTTCTCCTGCTCCCCAGGCAGTCACTGGGAGTTCTCTCTTTTGGCATGAATGCAGCTGATGCTGTAAATTTGTCACCTGTTTGCAACGACACTGAAAATCCCTGAACCTCAGAGCTTCAGTGATTTAACTGCATGCAAAGCACTTGAACCAACTGTGTGAGTTACAGGAACATAATTGGGACTTTCTGGTGTGGATGGATTAAAAGATAAGAACCTTTAATTCTCATTGATTTTTGTGGAGTTGGCTGAACTAAATGTTTGAAAGAGTAATAGTAGTTGGGGTTGGAAGGAACCTTAAACATCATCCCATCCAACCCCCTGCTGTGGCAGGGACACCTCCCACCATCCCAGGCTGCTCCAAGCCCCATCCAGCCTGGCCTTGGACACTGCCAGGGATCCAGGGGCAGCCACAGCTGCTCTGGGCACCCTGTGCCAGGGCCTGCCCACCCTCCCAGGGAACAATTCCTTCCCAATCTCCCATCCAGCCCTGCCCTCTGGCAGTGGGAAGCCATTCCCTGTGTCCTGTCCATCCATCCCTTGTCCCAAGTTTCAGCTCTCCTAGAGCCCCTTTAGGCCCTGGCAGGGGCTCTGAGCTCTCCCTGGATCCTTCTCCTCTCCAGGTGAGCACCCCCAGCTCTCCCAGCCTGGCTCCAGAGGGGCTCCAGCCCTTGGGGCATCTCTGTGGCCTCCTCTGGACTCTCTCCAGCAGCTCCAGGTCCTGCTGCTGTTGGCCCCAGGGCTGGGGCAGCTCTGCAGGTGGGGTCTCACCTGAGGGGCACAATCCCCCCCTCCTGCTGCCCACACTGGGGGCTCAGCCCAGCACAGGGGGGTTTTGGGTTCTCACAGCCCCAGGGCATGGTCAGCTCTCATCCTCCAACACCCCAAATCCTTTTCCCAGGGCTGCTCTCAGTCCATTCCCTGCCCAGTCTGGATTTGTGCCTGGAGCACTAGACCTTGTTGAGCTTCAGGGCGTCTGTAAAAGCACAACATGAGCTGTCCAGGGGTGTCCAGGTGTGAATGTGCCCACAGAGGGGCTCAGTGCTAAGATTGAAGGGCAGGATTGTCTTGCTTAGCCACAGCCACGTGATGCCTTTGGCTTCTGGAGCGCAGGAGAAAGAAGCAATGATAAGGCTTGGCAGGGAATTATGAATTTAGTGATGTAAGACATCAATCTTGGTGAAAAATGAAGACTTAGGAGGGATGTGTTCATCACTCAGGCTCTTGTGTACGTTGGAAGTAGATCAGTAAATCATGGCTCTTGTTTTGGCACTGCTGGTGTGTCAGGATGTTTCACTTCCATAAAAAATCACTTGGATTCTCTGAGAACTTCAGATTCTGTAGCAGAGCAAGCACCAGATCTTTAAAGATGAAGAGATCCTCAAGGAAGAGAAGTGTACTGAACAGCCTGGGGAGGGTGGACAGTTCTGCAGCAGGTGGAAGCCTGGAGATTGTGGGCAGCCTCTGTGGGAAAGGCAGCCTGGCTGGGACTGGCCCTTGGATTCCAAACCTTCTGAGGAAGCAAAGGCCATCAGGGATAGGGGAGTCTCTGGGTTGTTGATGTCTTGGTTAGAGGTGGGAGATGAGAGGTGAGTGCATGTGGCCCCCTCTTGCTGTGAGGGGGGAGTTCACCCTGGCCTGGGCAGGATTATCTTTAGAGTTCTGTGCGTCACTCTGCAGGGAATTCACAGCAGCAGCCATCAGGAATGATGCCCTGCTGTGCTGCTCTGTGGAACTGAGGCTCATCGGCACCTTCAGTGGTGGCTGCAGTTCAGCTCTTTTGGTGTCAGTAGGTGCAGAGGAGCAATGAAAGCTTTGTAGAAGTGCACTAAAGGTGCTGGAGGGGTTTGTGTGGTTTCCCTGTAAGTAACAACAGAAGTAAAACATCCTCTCTGTCAAAGAAACTGAGCAGGAGCTGTGTTAGAAGCCTGCTGACACAAAGAAAGTGAAAGCAGGGTTTACTTCTGTTCCTGTTTGGGTAGAAAGTGAAACTAGGAGCTGGCATGCCCCAAACAAAGCAGCTTCACGGTGAACCTGGGATATTGCAAATGTTAATTTTATGTGGCTTCAGGTGGAGGCTGGAGAAAGTCATGGAAGGTAAATCCTGAGGCAGTGTCAAATTTTTCTGACTCCACCTTTGTTGGGAAGCCTTTGTCATGGTGTGGTTGGGAGTCTGCGGGATGTGAGCTGTGCCTGCCCTGGCAGAGGAGCTGCCCTCACTGAGCCTTTTGGTGTGACTGGGAACATCACCAGAAGCGTCCCAGGCCAGCAGAAGACACTGCCACGTTCAGTGTAGCAGGGATGTGCCAAGCTTGTATCAAGGATGCTCAGCCTTGTGGAGGACAGAATTTTATAATAAATTCCTACAATGCACCCCATGGCATTGTGTTTCCTGAAATACCACGAGTGCCCTGCCTGGTAAGGCCAGAAGGGTTGTGTGAGGCTAATTCCTGTGTACAGAAATCACCAGTTCCTCTCAGACAGATAACCTGCTGAATCACAGGATGTTCTGGGTTGGAAGGGATCCACCAGGATGATCAGAGTCCCACTCCTGGCCCTGCCCTGTGCTGGGAAGCTGGGGGTTCCTGCCGTGCCTGACTCCGCTCTCTCCCCCAGGTGACCTCTTGAGTAGCCTCTTGCAGAGCCCCAGCGCAGCCAAACTGCTGAACCAACCCATCCCCATCCTGGACACAGACAGTGAATACGTCTGCTCCCTGGCCCTGGAGTGCCTGGCACACCTCTTCAGCTGGATCCCTTTGTCCACGAGCATCACCCCGTCCCTGCTCACCACCATCTTCCACTTCGCGCGCTTCGGCTGCGACACGCGCGCCCGCAAGATGTCGGCGGTGAACGGCAGCAGCCACAACTCGGTGCTGGGGCAGGAGCGGGGCCGGCTGGGCGTGCTGGCCATGGCCTGCATCAATGAACTCATGTCCAAGAACTGTGTGCCTATGGAGTTCGAGGAGTACCTGCTGCGCATGTTCCAGCAAACTTTCTACCTCCTGCAGAAGATCACCAAGGAGAACAACGCGCACACGGTGAAGAGCCGGCTCGAGGAGCTGGATGAGAGGTAGGAGCGGTGCCAGGGCCTCGTGTTTCCTCTGAAGGACTGTGGGGTTTGTTCTGGGGTCATGCAGGGTGTGTCTGATGGCCTTTTTTCAGAGTACTGAGCCAGGGCAGCTGGGCAGACAGGTGGGTGTGCCCGGGTAAGGGCTGGGTGCTGAGGGAGCTGCTGGCCCAGGTTTGTGCTCCTCGCTGTCCCTTCCCTCCCCTGTCCCCTTGGTTGCTGTTTGACTGCAGGTCTGAGGTAGCACCGGAGCTGAACCTGTTGTCACAGAACACAGAAGAGGCTCTGAGGTAAAGGCACTGCAGTGTCTCTGTCCCCTCTGGTCAGTATCTGCCACTCTGCCCAAACCACACTGACTGGGGACACATCCTGCAAGTCGTGACCTGAGAGCAAACAGCAGAAGCTTCCTGCCCTTCATTGAGCCATGGCCATTTCTGGTTCTTTTTCATTTTCGCTTTTTAAATTTGTTTTTAAGTAGCACCAGACACAGTTTGGGGAGCTCTGCTCAGTTGTGAATGGCTCCACTTCCAAGGCTTTCCACAAGCTGGGCTGGAGGCAGCAGGGAAGCAGCAGCACCTTGGGAAAGCTGTGTATTCTCATTTTCCAGGGTGTTACTGCCACCTTTTGTTCCCTAGCATAGCTCCACTCTCTTATGTCAGGTATTCCTACTTGTAGGGGACAGAGTGAGACTCGTTTTGCTGTTGTGGTGAGTGGCTAAGCCTGGGTGTTGGCAGGGTGGTGACTTGGTGCTGCCTCTTGTCACAGGGCTGCTGACAGTGGCAGAGAGGTTGTAACTGTGTGAAAGTGCTGAGTATCTTACTATGGGTACACAAGGGTGGAAATAAATTTCCACTCAGGAGAAAAAAAACCATTTAGGATAAAGGCTCTGGGTCCATTTGTAGAGAGGACTTGCTGCAGAATTTTCCTTTTCCATATCCTTAGATAAAGGTGTGACTTGGGTGTGGTTAATCCAGACTCAGGGAATTCTGCTCATTTTTTGCCAGCTCTGACTTGTGTCACTCTGCCTAGAAATGAGACGTGGGAACATGCCCCCTTTGCCACAAGTTCTCCTCTGGATTTCAGAAAAGCTCTCCTGGAAACCCACAGTCCCCTGTTTAACTGTTCTTTCTTTTATGGACAGTATCAAGCAGGAGGGTCTGGAGCTGTGCTGCCCCGGGCCGAGGTGGTGTTGCCATTCCATGACATTCCTCAGACCTGTTACCCACAGGGACTGTTGGTTGTCTGGAGATGGGAGACCCCCTTTATTCGTTGCTGAGGTCTGAAATATGGATGGAACCAAAATGTTCTGGAGACTTGAAAAGTCCAGCTGGCTTCTGGGGGGTTGGAGCTTTCTTTTCTCCTTGTCTTGTCTGTGGAAAAGGCCATGAGGATTTTGCTTTTGTCACTTAAGGGCACAGCTGTACTTTTTGTGTCCAGAATTAAAGGACTGAATTAAAGTGTCATCCTGGCTTGGAGTAACAAAATCCTGAACTAAGGGGACACTGAAGAAACCCCCTTCAGATGGGTGTGCTCAGAACCTGCGGGCCCCAGAGTCCTTCCTTGCCTTCCTCTTGTGCTGCTGGTTATTTTTGTTCTGTTAAAAATCAGTCTGAACACTTTGGAACTGCCAGACTAGTCCAGGAAAGAGTAAGTTCAAATTGCCTTTTGCTTCATTTGTGTGAGGATCCAGGCAATGGCTCAGTGGTTGGAGAAGGGGGCTGGGGGCCAAGGAAGAATTTCACTGGTGTCAGGTAAGAGCCTGTTTAGAAAATAAAAATTGAAAGGATGGAGATGTTTGAGTCTGGACTTCTTTTTTATTATTATTTTTTTTCCTCTGGCTTTGATTTGGAAGTGTTTGATCTGTGCTCAGGTGTGCTCAGGGATCTCCTGTCAAGTAGGCAGTGCCAAATAAAGAAGGATCTTCATCTTTTTTTTGCATATTCAAAGCAGTGTGTGGTTTCAAAGGCTCACAACAAGCCCCAGTGCTGCAGCTCTGTCAGCTGGCAGTGCTGCTGGCCATGAGGGAGTTCTTGTTAGAAAGAGTGGGGATTCCCAAAAAACCACCCAAATCCCCAGAATTTGCAGCAGTGCAGAGCAGGCAGTAGAGTAAAACCAGGCTGCTCATGCCTGTCTGAAACTGTGCTGAGCCCAACTTTTTATTTAAAATACAAACTTTAAGTAGTTTCATGCATTTCCGAGCTCTGGACGTGAGGGAAGGCTGGAATTGCCTGTGTGTGGTGTGTGTGGTGCTGCCATCCCTCCTGTGGCTGATGGAGTGTTTAACTCTTGCTGCACAGAGGGATCTGGAGGTGATTTTTAACCTCTTGCTGTGCAGGGTGTGTTTGTGTTCCCCAGTAAAAGCTCACCCCACTGGGGGCTTTGCTGTTTTTCCCTCAAGAACTCTCCATGCTGCACTGAGGTCGTGCTCTTGCTGCAGTCCCTGAAGATTTGGTGGCTGACTCCTTTTGGGAACTACACCTTGTACATTCCCTGAGGAGCCCCATGCTTTGGAGGAAGATTTCTCTTTCATTTCCTAATTCAGTCCCAAGCCTGGGCCCTGCTCAGAAACTCTTGGATAGCTGAGCTCCACTGCAGGAGGAATTTTCCTTTCCAGCTCTCCCTGGCTCTCCCACCCTCCTGTAAATGCAGCCCCTCTGTTGCTGATTCCTGCATTAACTTCTTGCATCCAGCTGAACTCCTCAGGGCTACAGTTCATTTCACTAATCCTGTCTTTGTCAGTACAATGACCTTTGCTATCAAATTCTTTCTCCAGGGTGGAGGGGGTTGTGTTCATTGCAGGCCTGGTTGAACTCGATATTTATCTGAATATTAAAGTTGCTTTTGACTAGATTGTCTTTTCGGCTGTTTCAGGTGTTCATGGAGTGAAGGGTTGCCCATCCTGTAGGTAATTGTTGCAGGGCTTTATATTTTAATCATTCTACTGCTGGTTAATTGTAACTTTGCTTTGAATGAGAAGATTTTGAGTGGCTTATATCACTATTTCAATGAAATTGCTTTCCCTTGGGGCACCTTTCCTGTTTTTTTCTCAGTGCTTTCTCCTTTCCCTTGTAGCTACATTGAGAAGTTCACAGATTTCCTCCGTCTCTTTGTGAGCGTCCACCTCCGAAGGATCGAGTCCTACTCCCAGTTCCCTGTGGTTGAATTCCTGGCCCTGTTGTTCAAATACACTTTTCATCAGGTACAGCCCCACATCCAGTTTTACCCAATCTGTTGTGTTGTCCAGGGCCAGCTTGTTTGCCCCAATCAACCTGAAAAAAGAGCATTTAACTGGTCTTACTGGCACTTCCCAGTGCTGCTGGGGACTTGGAAATGGCTTCATGTGCTCTTGGATTTAGCTGCAGACAGAGGTCACAGGTGGTGACCCTTCAACAACTTGTCTGATGTTAAACTTTGCTTCTGCTTTAATTCTTTTCTAGTCCTTGGGATGAACCATGTTGGAGAAGTCTCTCAGACTTGCTTGGCTTGTTTTTGGGGATGCTGTTCTTGGCCCTCAATCTATGGCTTTCTCGTAGCTTTTAGTTTTTGTGTTAAAAACCCCCAAGCCCTGTGGCTTTGGGTTGTTTTACCTTGCTGTAGAAACTGTCAGAGCAACTCAGCCCCATTTCCACAGGAATAATGACACAGAAACAGCCTTAGAGTATCACAGAATCATGGAATGGTTTGGGTTGGAAGGGACCTTAAACCCATCCAGTGCCACCCCTGCCATGGGCAGGGACACCTTCCACCATCCCAGGCTGCTCCAAGCCCCGTCCAGCCTGGCCTTGGACACTCCAGGGATCCAGGGGCAGCCACAGCTTCTCTGGGCACCCTGTGCCAGGGCCTGCCCACCCTCCCAGGGAACAATTCCTTCCCAATATCCCATCCATCCCTGCCCTCTGGCAGTGGGAAGCCATTCCCTCTGTCCTGTCCCTCCATCCCTTGTCCCAGGTCCCTCTCCAGCTCTCCTGGAGCCCCTTCAGGCATTGGAATGCTGAAAGCTGGCGTAGCAAGCCATGAGATGGGTTAATGCTGACACCAACCTTGTAATTCCTGGGTTCCTGCCATTGTACAAAAGCTCTTGCTCATCTTTTGACAGCTCTGAATCTCTCCAGGGACATCCTAGAACTCTTTCATTAAAGCAAGAATATCTTCCCATGGATTGAGGTGGATGTTAACTCCTGTTTTCATTGTGTGAAATCCATCTTGCCACAGCTTGCTGTACTCATTGGGAATCTTGGTGTCTTTCAGCCTACACATGAAGGTTACTTCTCTTGCTTGGACATCTGGACACTCTTCTTGGACTATCTGACCAGCAAAATCAAAAGTCGCCTGGCAGACAAAGAAGCAGTGCTCAACAGGTGAGGGCTGGGGAGCTGCCAGGGTGGGGCAGCGTGGAATCATGGAATGGGTTGGGCTGGAGGGACCTTAAAATTCATCTCATCCCACCCCTGCCATGGGCAGGGACACCTCCCACCATCCCAGGCTGCTCCAAGCCCCATCCAGCCTGGCCTTGGACACTCCCAGGGATCCAGGGGCAGCCACAGCTGCTCTGGGCACCCTGTGCCAGGGCCTGCCCACCCTCCCAGGGAAGAATTTTTTTCCTACAGCCGCAAGGAGACTTTGTGGTCACCATGGAAGAGCTGTGAGAAATAAGCTACTGCTTGCTGCAGCCTCCTGTGTGGTTGAGTCCTTTCTTTTGCTAAAATCATGCATAAACCTTAGTGTTTCACAGCCATTCACAGGAATTCAGGCTGAGCAGGTTTGGGTAGACAAACTGTCACTTACATATGTTGTGTGTGAACCTTGCAGGCAGGGGAAGGAAGCTTTGTAGTCTAAAATAGAACTGGAGCACATTTTAGCACAAATTAGAGGAGGAAACTACAACACAAGTTGCTAACTTAGTGTTCACACAGCTCATACAACTAATTTATGAATTAGGAAACAGATTTCATTTAATTAGAAGTTTCAATTTCCTCTTTAAATAGAGGATGTGTTTCTGAGACATACAGATGAAGCTGGAAGTCAGAAGTTGCACTTGCTTACTACTGTGTGTATTAGTTACAGCAGGGGTTGGCAGCTCTTCCGTGGCAGGTGCTGACCCTGAAAGGGGTGGGTTTTGTTTGAGAAGAGTCTCTTTGCTGCCACTTTAAAAATCTGATGAATATCCTGGTGAGTCGTTCAGGTTTTTGAGGTTTTAAAGCACCATGGTTTGTGCCATGTTTAGTTCTGCTAAGTGCAGAAGGAAGATTCTTTCCCTTAAGCCCCTGGATGCAGTTGGTTTTTAAAAGCCAGCCTGGCATCATAACCACAAGGAAAAGTGGAATTACTGTAGAGCAGACAGCTCCTCCTTTCACACGGGAACTGTGGGGTTTGAATTTCTCAAGAAGTCGATTTTTGGGTTGGAACTTCATGATTTGCTCCTGTACCTGCCTAACATGTGTGTTGTGTTGGGGTCACTCAGCTTGTGAAGAAAACTGTCACAAAAAGCTGTCTCTGGGTCTGTCAGACTGCAAGATCATAAACAAAGCTCGTGAGTGGTTGTGGCTGTGCTGTTTGTCAGAGCTGCCTGTCCTCTGTGACAGCTCTGACATCTCCACGTCCCTGAGCCGTGGGAACTGTGAGCTGGGCAGTCTGGGAATGGTTACACCACAGGGGCACAGGGGACATTTCCTGTTCTGCGGTTCAGAGACTTTGCATTTTGTACACAATGCCACTTTTACCACTGGAGAAGTTGCCAAATGCAAGGTTACGCCACCTTGCCCAGAGCTTGCAGCTGCCTGGCCGGTGGCACAGTTGATGTGTCACATCTGACACTTGCCTTGCGTCATGCCCTGTGTCTGGTACTCTTTTTTAAGGCCTGTTTTTCCAACCTGATTTCCCTAGGAAAAAAACAGGATTTTTTAATGAGACCCCAGCTGTTTGGAGAAAGAGGTTGTTCAAGGAAAAATCAGACCAGCCCTACGTGAAATCCCTGAAGTTTGGTGTTGTGGCACCAGGAGTGACTGTGTGCTCTGCTGAGTTTGCAGCTCAGCATTATTTCTGTTGGCTCTCTGGTGTGCTCTGTGGCAGCTCCCTGGCTCCAGAGGTGCAGTGGTATCTCAGTGATGTGCCTACAGTGTGAGCAGGAAAGGGGCTGGCTTTGTTTCAGGGGAGAAGGGCCGGAATTGCAGTGTGGGGAAGGAGACAGCACCCCAGACAGGCTCAAGGTCCCACCTCTGTTCCTCATTCAGTGCCCAGAGCAGAGCAGCACAGACTGCTGAGGACAGCCCAGGCTGTGAGGGGCTCTTGGTGCCTCCTGTTTGTGGACACCTGGTGTTGTTCCTGGCAGGCTGCTCCTGCTTTTCCTGTTTTGAACTCCGGGGCTGTTGCTGCTGCTGACAATCCTCCCTTTCCCTTCCAGAGGGATATTGGGTATTGCCAAGGCTGCTACCTTGTGACCTGAAATGGGCTGATACCTTGAATCCCAGGAGCTGCTTGGTGTAACTGTTCTGGCTGAGATTTCCTGTGCTGGAAGGGTTTTATCCACCTCTTTGTGTGTCTCCCTGGTGGCTGCAGGTACGAAGATGCCTTGGTTCTGCTGCTGACAGAGGTGTTGAACCGGATCCAGTTCAGGTATAACCAGGCACAGCTGGAGGAGCTGGATGACGAGACCCTGGATGATGATGTAAGGAGCAGAGCTGGACAGGACAGGGCCACATGTCAACCCTTGCCCTGCTGACACCTGCAGTGGCTTTTCCACAGCTTGTACTTGGAGTATGGGCTAAACAGCTGCTTCTCCCCTCCCCTCTGTGTGGGGTTTGAGCTGTGAAACAGCTTCAGATGCTTTTCACAAAAAGTCACGGTGAAGATGGAACCTTTGGGCTTAAACTGGTTCTTACTGGGGGAAAAATTGAGATCCTTACATTCTGATTGTCAGAGATATTAGGTGTCCATGTCTGGACACCTTTGGAATGTAAAGTCTTTAATTAGTTTGGAATTAATTTGCTGGTCACTTGAGAATTTAAATGCTAAAATATCTCTGAAGCAAAAGCTTGAAGCTGTGTAGTGTTGGTGCTTGTGTTTAAGCTTATTTCTCCTAAGTTAGTATTGATAAAAGTCATGTTGAAGCTCATAAATGTCAAAGTGGAGTAGGTGGCCAAAATGGGTGGGGCCAGAGCCCTGGAAGGGCGGATCAGCTGTCACAAGAGGGTAGGTGAAGGAGCAGAAGGAATTTCATCACAAATGGGATCAGACATTTTTAAATTCTGGGGTGTTGAGAGCTGGTCACATCACAGCTTCTGAGCTTGATAGCAGCACCATTTCATAAGCAAAATAAATTATTTTCTTGATTCATTTGACACTTGTGTCATCTGGATAATCAGCTGTCATACTCCTTTCAAGACCATGTTGGTGTTTGGATGCCTTTCCATGATGATAATAATGTCACAAATAAGGGTATAAATTATCTAGAGCAGTCCTGATGAAGTTGTCCTTATGCTTCCAAAGCAGTGTGGCAAATGGTGATACTTGCAAGACTTCAAGCTTTTGGTATAAAACTTGAAAAGGGTTTTAGTTCATTAGTTACAGACAAAATTAAGTCAGGACATGGTGCTATTGATTCAGTTGTTTATGTTCCTGTGTGTGCTTCTCGTTCCATTTTTACCTTCTCATATTAAAGGCAGGTTTGGGCTATGATGGTAAAGGCAACTTCTTTCTCAGTCACCTGTGTAGCTGAGCATGGAAAGAGTCTTTTACTGTTAAAATAACTATTTTACTCCTCTATCAACTTATTGCCACTCTTTCTCCTCCCTTCTCCTGCACTGTCCCCCTGGTTTTATCAATTCTGTATGAAAACAGAATGAATTCTATATGAAAATGAGTTTGAGTGGAGTATGCAAGTTATATTTCTCTATGGTGCTGTTTTGGGTCAGTTTGGGGAGTTTTCTCCCTCCTGTCCCTCCCTTCCCAGTCCCCAAAGCTCCGTGTTCCCCTGGGAAGGGCTGTGCTCACCCCAGTGTCCCCTTTGTCTGCAGCAGCAAACGGAGTGGCAGCGGTACTTGCGCCAGAGCTTGGAAGTGGTGGCCAAAGTCATGGAGCTCCTGCCAACTCACGCCTTCTCCACACTCGTAAGTGTCCCCGGGCCCGGGGTGCCCCGTGGAATGAGCACCAACTGCTGTAGAGTTGGGGTTTTTTTTGATAGAAGCCTCAGTGCCAAAAAAAAAGTAGGGAAATTTGGGGTCGATGCAAAACTTGGCAAGGGGAGATTAGAAATTGAAGAGAAAAAAACTGGTTTTGGCTTTGTTGCATTTTTTGGCGTGTTTTGAAGAGACTGCTTCAGTGTCTGAGTGCAGCTTGGTGGACACTCTTTAGAAATTCTCACCTCCCAAAGTGTAAACATTTGGCAGCAGCCCCTCTGTGCTGTTTATCTTGGCCTTTATCTCAGAGGCAGGGCTGTGAATTGGGCAGATAAGAGTCATTATTAGGGCTTTAAAGAGAGTGGAATCTTTCTTTTAATTAAAAGCTAGATAAAAATGCTGGAGAGAGGCCATGGACTATTGGGAAGCAGATCTGGTCTGGATAAGTGCTTCTCTTCAGCTACTGTCACTCCCTTTGGTGGTGTAAAGGTTGTCTGGGTTTGAGCATCATAACAATTTTGAGGAAGAGATCTTGAGGCTGGAAGTGTGGCCCAGAATTCAGAGCAGCCCAGGTGGGGTGTCGCTGGGTGAGGAGAAAGTGAAATAACACTGCTGAGATCTCAGCGAGTCATTAATCCTGCTGGGAACGCTGCACACCTCGACCTCTGAACTGTATTCCCAAGAAGCAGAGAAAACTGGGCTGCTGCAGAGGCAGAAGATGCCTGACCTGAAGTGCCTTCGCAGTTGCTATTTTTCTTGAAGCAGGAGAAGCCTGTCAGGAGAAGGAGGGAACAACAGCAGAGGCTGCTGTGCAGCTTTGCAGTGAGTCAGCAGGAGGCAGCGGGGAGCAGAGCGGGTGTTTGAGGGAGCAGATGGATCAGATGGAGCAGAGCATGTGGCTTCCTTGGAGTAACACATTCACATGAGGAAGGTTCTGTGGTTTTGTAAACTCCCCTCAGGCACTTATGCAAAGACACTCCACTGTTAATTAGGCACAGCATGTTGGAAGCCGGGTAGGGAGTGTTTTCCTGAGCCCTGCATTGTTCCCAGTTCTTGTGGACTGGGGAATGTGGGAGGCTCTCAAGCAGTTCCCAGTGCTTTTCCCAGTGGCTGCAGGGCTGGAGGGTGCAGTGGTTAGTTTAGGAGTTTTAGCAGTGGCAAATAATTAAAGCCATGGACAGCAGCTGCCATTACTCCAGCCCATGCTGGGCAAGGAAAGGCTGCAGCTCCTTCTGCTGATGGGCGAGAGAACTTCCATAAAACCAACCACCAGTTTCAACCATTTTCCCCAACAGAAATTAAACAAAGCTCTACCAGGCTGAAAGGGTTGAAAAATATTCTCCAGCTGAATTACAAGCAGGACCTGGCATGTTTGCTGTCACTGCTGAGTGATGGAGCTGGGCTGACACTGTGCTCCTACACCAGGGTGCATGAGGACTGTGATGTGTGTTTATTCCTTTGGCTGTTTCCCCGTGGAATTTCAGCTGCTGCAGCCTACAGCTTGCTGGCAGAGTGCTGCTGCACTGCTTCCCTTCTGTACCCTGGTAGAGGCACTGAACTCAACTTTCTGGTTGCATTATGTTTTGGGAGATTTTTAAGTATCACCTTTTGAGAAGGTGATTTTTCCAGGTGAGGTGGGTGAGCACAGACTGACTTCAGACTGCACTTCAGACTCTGCCACTCCTCTGCTCCTTGGCCTGGGCTGTACCTCCAGCTGTGTATTGCTGGTGCTGTGCCCTCACTCCCACTGTCAGACCATTATCTTGTCAGCCTGATTGCTGGGGTCAGAGGCAAAGGAGAGCTGCCACAGGGAAGTGCCTTCAGGGGAGTGATATCTGTTTTCCTGACAGCTGTCAGGACCTAGGAAGTTGTGGGATGCAGCATCAGCCCTGAGTCCATCCTGCCCTTCCTCCAAATGTCTGTCTGAAGGCACTGGGGAGAAATGAGAGAACTGTGCTCTGGCAGAGCAATCAGTAGTTGGGTGTTGCTGTCTGCCAAGCCCCAGGATCACAATCAGTTCTTCTCTCTTCCAGTTTCCCGTTCTGCAGGATAACCTGGAAGTGTATCTGGGGCTCCAGCAGTTTGTGGTCACTTCAGGAACAGGTAATAACCAGCCTCTAACACTGTGCTCCTCCCTCTTTCATCACTGCAAAACCACTCTAGATCTGCTGTGGTGTTGTTTTTTCTATATTCAGTGATCCAACCCCGTGTGGTGTCTGATGGCTCAGGAGTTAAACTCCATCAGCAGACAGAAATCTCAAAATCTGATTTATTCTTATTGGCTTGGTTCTTCTCTTGTTCTGGTATTTGAAATGAAGATACCAGAGATGTAAAGAGCAGGTGTGCAGCCTCAAATACTGCAGCTCCTTCCTGAGAAACAAGGGAAGCAGCAGCAGTGAGATCTGCCTGAGGGGAGGTTGTAGCTTAAGGTGATATTGAAATTCCCTGGTGTGACCAGGAAAGAAATCTGTCACATCTCCAATACTGCTGGACATGGCAGAATGGTGGCTGTTATATAGCCAGTTCTGGAAAAAAATATTCCCAATTCTAGGATCATTTTAGCCCTAGGATAAGCAATGTGTAGGGTTTAGTGCTGTGGCACCAGCCTGTGTTCAAAGCTGTCCTGAGGGCTGGATCAGCAGCAGCAGCTCAGATGCAGCTCTGCATTGAGCCCAGAATCCCAGAATGGGTCTGGAAGGGACCAGAGTGAGCCTCTGATCCACCTTCCCTGCTCATCCCAGAGCACATGGCACGGGATCCTGTGTTTGTATTGATGGCACAAAATGGAGAGCTTGTTGCTGCCGAAAGCTTGATCTGAGATTAAATACAGTCAGTGGAAAGAAAATCTGATTTTCTTCAAAAGGTGGTGTTGCAGAACATATTTGCTTTTTTAGTAGAACCTCTGGAATGTTTGAGCCCAGGTGTTCACACCTGAGCAGCAGGAGGATTATGTGTGGCTGGAAAATCTCCTTAGTGGGTTGTTTTTTGTACCTGAGAAATATGGAAGTGCACAGCACACCTCACATCAGATGTGAAGTCACAAATTCTCTGATCCCAAATCTGGGATCACTGGAACTGTAGCCAGCAGAGGGAGTGTGGAAAACCACCTTCTGCATGTGGAAAACCACCTTCTCCAGGGCTGAGAATGCTCCTGATGGCAGCAGAAAACAGAAAGGCTCCTGTTTGTGTAGGAATTAACACCATACAGAAGGAAATAAAGGTGTAAAAGGCTGAAATAGTCGTTGACATCTTTATCAGCCTCTGAAGTGTTGTCAGAAGAGCTGAGCTTCCTTTCCAAGCTTGAGTGCTGCAGTGCCTTGGCCAGTGCTGCCATCTGACCTGTGACCCAGCTCATTTCAGAAGAATGCTTGTCATGTAATTAGAATAAACTTTGCATTTCCTGTCACTTTGTCACCAGGTTTCCCATCCCCAAGAGCTGCAGGGATTAATCACAGAGCTGTGGGTCTTTTCCCTTGCCCGAGCAGGGATTTCCAGCTCTGGGGGCAGCTCTCGGAGAAAGGCTGGTTTGTGGCAGTGTTGCTGACGGTGTCCCCGCAGGTCACAGGCTGAACATCACAGCAGAGAACGACTGCAGGAGGCTGCACTGCTCCCTGAGGGACCTGAGCTCGCTGCTGCAGGCCGTGGGCCGCCTGGCCGAGTACTTCACCGGAGACGTGTTCGCCGCCAGGTTCAACGACGCCCTCACCGTGGTGGAGAGGTGGGTGCAGCCTCTGCCGCCCCTGCGGGCACCGTGACCGACGGGCCTTCCTCCCGCCTCCCCTTGCTGTGAGGAGACGGAGGTGTGAGGGGTTTGATGGCCACGATGTGGGCTGTAAGGCCAGCGCTGTGTGCTGGGTTGAGCCCCCGGTGGGGGGTTCTGCCCCTGCCCCTCTGCTCAGGTGAGATCCCACCTGCAGAGCTGCCTCCAGCCTCTGGGCCCAGCACAGGAAGGATGTGGAGCTGGAGCCCCTCTGCTGTGGACCCAGGCTGGGAGAATTGGGATTGTTTCCATCTGGAAATGAAACAGCTCAGGGGTGACCTGGTTACCTCTTCCAGTAGCTGAAGGACCCATCAGGACAGATGGAGAGAGACCTTTTATAAGGGCCTAAAGTGCCAGGATGGGGGAAATGGCTTCCCACTGGCAGAGGGCAGGGATGGATGGGATATTGGGAAGGAATTGTTCCCTGGGAGGGTGGGCAGGCCCTGGCACAGGGTGCCCAGAGCAGCTGTGGCTGCCCCTGGATCCCTGGCAGTGTCCAAGGCCAGGCTGGACAGGGCTTGGAGCAGCCTGGGATGGTGGGATGTGTTCCTGCTCATGGCAGGGATGGAATGAGATAAACTCAGTCACTTGAAATATTGAGGGACTTGTGTTCCAGCATCTGCATTTATGAGGCAATGAAATAACAAGTAGAGTTTGATTAAAGTTGTCTCTTTCAAAACTAAATCACCAAAACTTCCTTTGATGGTTGGACTTCATGATCTTCAAGGTCTTTTCCAACCTTGATGATTCCATGATTCTTCTCTTAAATGAAAAGGCCTGTGAAAGCTGAAGGGGCAGACATTTTATTCTTCCTTTCCAAGACAATTAGCACATAGTTACAAATGGCAGAATTTCAGGCCTTTACACAAGTTTTGTGTTTTCATTTCTGTGTAGGAACATCTGACTTGTTCCATTTTATCCCAAACACTGCAGTAGGCTCTGAATTATTTTAAGCTAAATGGTCAAAATCTCAGTTGTGTATTAGCTGAATATTGACACAGACTGGGGAAGAGCTGCAGTAGATCAGGTGCTGGAGCAGATTTGTACAACCCCTTTGCACTGCCACGTGTGTTTGCACCTGCAGGTTGGTAAAGGTGACGTTGTATGGATCCCAAATCAAGCTGTACAACATTGAAACCGCCGTTCCCTCCGTGCTGAAACCTGACCTCATCGATGTGTGAGTGTGGGCCACACCCAAACTGCTCTGGGAAGGGTTGGATCTCCTGCATCTGCTGCTCAGAGCCCTCCTTGGCAGATTCTCTGGGAAACAGCCTCTCCAGCTGTTGGCAGCTCCCCAGCAAAGCACCTTTTCCAGCTGATGGAAGTTAAGGCTGCTGCCAGCATACTGGACCAGTCTTTCCTCTAATGGAAGTAGCCAGGTCGTTTAAAGGAAAACATGTTTGTGCTGAGAAGGAAAAATGTCCCTTAAATCAGCTCTGAGAGCAAACTGGGATTGTGCCCTGTGCTGGTGGCTGTAAAAGCAGGGTAATTAATGAGGAAATAAGTGTTACAACAGTGATATTTTAAAGAAATGGATCCACTGTGTAATGTATAGTTTATTTATAAATCCAGTTGATGGATTTTTTTGCTACCAAAGTCAGATCTGTGGCTCAGGTAAAAGAGGTTTTTCTCAGTTGAGGGTTTCAATCCTTGTCTTCCAAGACAAACATAAGCCTTGCAGCTGTGCAAGCCATTTGTGGGACAAACAACTGCCTGCCATCCAGGCCCTGACATTCTGTGTGAAATCCTGGAGCTGCTGGTCACAGATCACCTCTGTGGTGACAGACTTTAGGGACCCTCCCTTGCTGAGGCTGTGCAGCACAAACCTGTTCCCTGCCAGCTGGAGTTCTGTGAGCAGAATTCTACGTTTGAACACTTGCTCTGGTTTGTAATTGCACCTTCAGCAGCTCCTTGAAGACTCCCACTAGATTTCACCATATCACTGTATAACTAATGGGATTTCTCCTATTAGTCCCAAGTGAATGGCACTGAAATTTGTGCAGGTGATGTTGTTTGAATGGTTTTTCTGGTTTACAGTAACTGGGGAGGTGTTTTCCATGATCTGTCAGCAAGGGTTCCCCCTTTTCCCTGTGCCTGAAGAAGCAAAATGTGGTCCATTTTCTGGTGGACTTAATCTTGTTTCTATTGCAAGCAATAAAAGAAATGTGGTCCATTTCTAATGCTTGTCTGAGAAGGCAACACTGTCACACATTTGGGGGACACCTTTCTGAAACATCCTGACTCAAGCCTCACATGATAAAGGTGTGATTATGAAGTGTGGTTACAGTCAGGTACCAGTTGGTGATAACTTTGCTTTATCAATTTGCATTTTCTGCCTTGGTGGGTCCAAGACCAAAACCAAGCAAGCAGTGAAGATTTCTTACAAACCACGCTGCCAGCTTTGCCTGGAACACCAGTGTTGTGTCCCTTTGTGGTGCTCACTGTGTCCCCTGGTGTCCCCAGGCACGCCCAGTCCCTGGCAGCCCTGCAGGCCTACGCTCACTGGCTGGCCCAGTTCTACAGCGAGGTGCACCGGCAGAACCCCGAGCAGTTCATCTCCCTGGTGTCCACGGCGCTGGAGGCCATCACCCCCCTCATCAGCTCCAAGGTACTGCCCCCCTGGCTCCCCTGGGGGCTGCACTCTGCTCAGCTGGGGAGGGCTGGGGCTGGCTTTGCATCCCGGAGCCACGGGAAGTGTCCTAACAGCACTGGGGGTCAGGCTAATACAAGCACAGCAACTTAAAGGCTTTGAAACTCAGTCTAATGATTTTATGGCTTGAAAGCAGGGAAGTCTCTCATGGTATTAAGGGAACTGAGCTATGCTCTGGTTGACAAATAAATCATAGAATTGTTTAGGAAAAGCTCTCTGAGATCAAATCCAACCATTCCTCCAGTACTGCCAAGGCACCACTGACCTATGTCCCCACATGCAACATCTACTTAAATCCCTCCACAGGGTTGCCTTGAGCAACCTATGCCTGACCACCCTTCCCATGAAGAACTTTTCCCAAAATCCAATCTAAACCTCCCCTGGCACAGCTTGAGGCCATTTCCTCTCATCCTGTCACTTTTCCCTGGGAGCAGAGCCTGACCCCCCCTGGGTGCACCCCCAGGTCCTGGCAGCTCAGCGAGCTGCCCCTGGCTGTGTGTGCTGGTGGCACTGGGCAGCCTGAGCAGCCCTGTCTGTGTCTCAGGTGCAGGAGAAGCTGCTGCTGTCTGCGTGCCACCTGCTGGTGTCCCTGGCCACCACGGTGCGCCCGGTGTTCCTGATCAGCATCCCGGCCGTGCAGAAGGTGTTCAACAGGATCACGGACACCTCTGCCCAGCGCCTCCCCGACAAGGTCAGTGCTGCCTCACAGGGCAGTCAGGGCTCCTTGGGAAGATGTGCCTCAGGTGGGGAAGGATAACCTCAAAAATCAACTGGAGGGGCAGCAATCGTCTCTGTATTGTGGATATCCACAAATTACAGCGATATTGTATGTAATTAATCATCTGTTTCAAGGAACAGCACAAGGGAAAAATACAATTGCACCTCAGATGTGATTCTTTTCTCATTTGTTGACACCATCCCCAGTTCTGCATTATCTTTACAGTATAGGCACGTTGATTCTGACCTACACAAAGAGCTTTTTGTGAAACTCACTTATTTATATTGCAGGAGCAATGTAAATAATATAAATATATTCCATTTATAGCACTGACAAGCCACAGTGCTGGGATGTGGTTGTGTTGTGTGCTGGCAGGGAAGCACAAAGTGCTGCACAAGTGCAGAAGCTCAGCTTGTAAACCAGACAAGGAGTAATGAAAGTAAAATCATCTTTGTTTTGGTAAACACCAGAGATTTACTGCTGCAGGGAAGGGCTGACAGAGCGGGGAGCTGCTTCCAGGCCTTAAATCCTGGAGCTTTGCTTCTCTTTCTCTTTGCAGAGCTGGTGGTTTTCACTTGAGCTCGTGTTTTGCTGTTGAACAGTGAGCACCACTGGTGACTTGGACAGTCATAAAATGTCACTTCACTCCAGGCTTGTGCTCTAGCAAAAATTAACTCAGGAAAAAAGTTAAAACTTTGTCTCTGCTCAATGTTGCCCAGAGAAGCTGTGGCTGCCCCATCCCTGGAAGTGTCGAAGGCCAGGCTGGGCTTGGAGCAGCCTGGTCTGGTGGAAGGTGTCCCTGCCTATGGCAGGGGGTTGGAACTATGTGACCTTTAAGGTCCCTTCAACCCAAACCATTCCACGATTCAAGGGTTTTGCTGTCAGTCCAACCCTCGTGCTGTTTGGGGTCTTGTAGGTGGCTTCCTGCTCCCACATCTCCTTGTGGGTACCAGGAGCTCAGGGTTTATGTCCTGTAAGGTGTTGATATCCTGCAAGGTTATATATATATTTATGTTTATAACCTGTGTGGATGTTTTGGGAGCTGCAGTCCATCCCCAGTGTCCAGGCAGCTCTGCAGAGCCCATCCAGAGCCTCCCACACATCAGAGATGCGCAAAGCAGGGGTGGAACACGATGAGCTTTAACCTCCCTTCCCACCCAAGCCATTCCGTGACTCTTCCCACCCAAAGCATTCCTTGGCTGTGATTCCTGTCCCTCCCAGGCCCAGGTGCTGGTGTGCAGGGCTCTGTCCAACGTGCTGCTGCTGCCCTGGCCCAACCTGCCCGAGAGCGAGCAGCAGTGGGCCGTGCGCTCCACCAACCACGCCAGCCTCGTGTCCGCCCTCACCAGGGACTACCGGCAGCTCAAGGCCACGGCCAGCCTGCCCCAGAGGAAGGTGCAGCTGGAGGACAGTAAGTACCAGTGTCCTGCTCCCTCCTGCTGCACTGGGGAGTGTCATTAAGCTGATTTGCCGGTAATTATTTTGGCTGAGAAACTGTTTTGCGTACGGGGAGGACGGGAAGGGAGCAGGTTGTGTTTTCTTTCTGTTTTTAGAGGCTTTTCTGCTCTGTACAGGGCACTCTCAGCCCAGGTCACCTGTGAAGTCTTCCATTAAAGTGCTAAGGAAGGTGGGGTCAGGGTTGGGATAAAAGTTGAGATAGTAAGGATTGCATGGGGAATACTGACCAGCCTCATGGTGTAGTATCAGAAATACTGGCTGGGAGCAGTGGTAATGAAGATCATCATTGTAAAAAGCGAAGGGGGAAAATAAGAATTTCTTCCAAGCTTGGGAAGTACTGGCCAGGGGTTTTTTATGTGGGAGGAATGCAAGGAAACTCCTGACAGAAGTGCAGGGAAACTACTGTGTATGCTTTGGGCATGGTTTGGGGTGATTTTTGGGTTTTGTTCACTGAGGATCACTTTAGAAATCATTCAGAAATCTGCAGTGTCACACATCAGTTGTGTGTGAGCTTAATATCTCTTCCTCTTACCTGTGAGCAGTCTTGACACATGCAAGAAGCATCACTCCTCTTGTTTTGCAGCCAAAGTGATCATCCACCAGACACTGAGCGTTCTGGAAGATATTGTAGAAAGTGTCTCTGGAGAATCCACCAAGTCCCGGCAGATCTGTTATCAGTCGCTGCAAGAATCCGTGCAGGTCTCACTAGCCCTCTTCCCAGCTTTCATTCATCAGTCAGGTATAACCTCAGGCCAGGGGTCATGCTGTGAGTAGCTTTCTGAGCTCCTGCTAACACCCAGAGCAGCAGCACGGAGTTGTGGTGTGGGTGTGGAGTGTGTGAGCTGGGTGTGCTGGGAGAGCTGGGCTGAAGCACAGCAGGGAAGGGACATTCCTGCTAGCCAGGATCCAGGCAGGATTGTCACAGTTTCAAAGAGGAGCTAGTCCTGACCACAAAAAAAAAAAGCTTTAACATACCCTCACTAGCTATATTTGCCATTTACATTCTCTGCAGAAGCTTGAAGACTGAGTTGTCATCAGATTGGGTCAAATGATGTGGGATTTGGGGATTTTTCCCCTCAGATGGAACCAGGACTGTCACTTGGCAGCCTTTTGTGTCACATCAGGGTGCTTCCTGCTGTTCCACTTGGAGCTGGGTGAGATTTTCTCGGTGATGGGGTTGAGGGGAGACAAAAGCAGTGAAAAGCAGAGGATCCAAGGCAGCAGCAAGGGGGCTGTGACTCCAGGGAACTGTTGTCTTCAGAACAGGCTGGCAGCCTCATCAACTGCAATTTATTGGCAATCAAAGGCTGTGTGATGAGGGAGGAGTGGGACAGCTCCAGCTTGGTTTTCCAGTCTTTATTGGGATGGATGGAGGATGAGCTCACTGCGTCACCACGTGCTCACTTCTGAAGACTCGCGCGTTCTTCTCAGTCCCTGCCAAAAGAACAAGCTGGATTCTGTCTCCTTCACCCTGAGCTGTGTGGATGTTCTGCATTTCCTGGTGTTTCCTGTTAACCCTGTACAAGCAGTGAGAACAGGAGATGGGCCTGGAGCTTTCTCCCAGCACTCTGAGGCCTTGCTGGCAGGGTTGTGTTTGTTCTGGGGGGTTGGTGCTGCCTGTGCTTGTTATCCTGGGCAGGTTTTGGAAGGGGATGAACCATCTTAAAGCCCTGTAGGAACCAGCTGATGGTTTCAGTTTCTCAGACAACCCTGTTGGTAAATTCCCAAAAGTAAATGGGGTTCCCTGAACAGGAGGAGCAAACTTCAGATTTAAGCATAAAAGACTTCTTGATACACTTGGATGTTTCCTTAATATGTTCCTTTTGCCTTTCTCTTCTCTTAGATGTGACAGATGAGATGCTGAGCTTCTTCCTCACCCTGTTCCAAGGCCTGAGGGTGCAGATGGGAGTGCCTTTCACTGAGCAGATCATACAGACCTTCCTGAACATGTTCACCAGGTACTGCCCAACAGTGGTCACTTCTTTCTTACCCCTCAGGATGGTTTATCTTCGGAGCTGCTCAGCCACTTGCTCCCTGTCCCTAAAGTGGGGTGTTCCCAACCTTTGTGGCCAGACTTTGTCACATCCCAGGGCTGATTCTGATGAAAACGCTTCCGAGTCTGGAGAGACCCAGTGCATGCTCATCAGTCATTCCTGCCATTGTGCAATTCCAGCTCTCCCAGAGACTTTCTGGCTGCGTGTGGTGTTGAACTGGGCTCTCACATTCCCTCTTAGCTCCTGCCCAATGTCAGTGTCCCCTCACTCATCTTTTGTTAGGGAGGGGGGGGGTCTGTCAACCCTCAGTCACAACCTCCTTCCCTCCTGTGGCTTCATGTACTTGGCCAGTATTAATTGAGCATTTTAGAGGCATGACCTCTTTTCCAGCAAACCAGGTGAGCCTTTGGATCTCTGGTAATGTTCCCAATGCCTGTTTGTGTCGCAGGGAGCAGCTGGCAGAGAGCATCCTCCACGAGGGCAGCACCGGCTGCCGGGTGGTGGAAAAGTTCCTGAAGATCCTGCAGGTGGTGGTGCAGGAGCCAGGGCAGGTGTTCAAACCCTTCCTGCCCAGTGTGATCTCCCTGTGCATGGAGCAGGTGTATCCCATCATTGCAGAGGTAGGCAAGGGAAGGCATTGCTGGGGGGGTGGCAGCAGTGACGCTTTGACTTTCCAAGAGCTGCAAGTGTGGAGGGAAAACACCCTGTGGGGGAGTAGTCAGGGGGATTGGAAGCAGGGAGGGTGGAGGACTGTGTCAGGCATTTCAAGAGAAGCTGAAGTTAGGGAGGTGGTCGAAGTAGGAGGTACAGCTCGGAGTCAATGATGTGTCCTCAGCATGATCCTCCAGCTGCTGGTGCTCCCTTAGGAGAGGGGCTTTGATGCTTGGCTGCAGCACTGGGTGGAGGGATCCAGGGCTTGGGGTGGGATCCCAGCAGAGGAGCTGCCCTGAGCTCTGTCCCCTCTCCTGCCAGCGCTCATCCCCTGATGTGAAAGCAGAGCTGTTCGAGCTGCTCTTCCAGGTCCTGCACCACAACTGGAGGTACTTCTTCAAATCCAGTGTGCTGGCCAGTGTCCAGAGGGGAGTGGCAGAGGAGCAGATGGAGAACGAAGCCCAGTTCAGTGCCATCATGCAGGTAACTCAGCCATTCCCAGCATTGCCCAGGGAATGCAGGGGAGCACACCCTGCTTGGGGCAGCCCATTGAACATGGGATCACAGAATCATCGAGGCTGGAAAACTCCTCTGAGACTGATCCAGTCATTGCCCCAGCACTGCCAAGGCCACCACTAAAACATGTCCCCAAGTGCCACATCCACACAGCTTTTAAATCCCTCCAGGGATGGTGACCCTGCCACTGTCCTGGGCAGCTGTGCCAGGGCCTGACCACCCCTTCCATGATGAATTTTTCCCAATATCCAACCTAAACCTCCCCTGGTACAGCTTGAGGCCGTTTCCTCTCATCCTGTCCCTTGGGAGCAGAGCCTGACCCCACCCCTGGCTGTCCCCTCCTGTCAGGGAGTTGTGCAGAGCCAGAAGGGCCCCCCTGAGCCTCCTTTTCTCCAGGTTGATCCCCCCCAGCTCCCTCAGCTGCTCCTGGTGCTTCAGCCCCTTCCCCAGCTCTGTTCCCTTCCCTGGACACGCTCCAGCCCCTCAATATCTTTGTTCCTGTGAGGATCCCACGTGGCACATGTGGGTGATGGGTTTAGATGAGTCTTGACTGAGGTTTTGCCTCTCAAAACTGCTGAAAATGAAAGTTGCTGAGGAGTGACCCAGCTGCTGGGCTCACAAGGACAGAGCCATGCAGGCACGAGGAGACAATGTTAATTCCTTTGCAAACCTCATCCTGTAATAAGAACACATTACTGCCCCTGACCCATTTAATTGTGGGTGTTGTGCTGGGCCCTGGGGAGAGCTGTCAGGGAAGTTTTCCTGAGTGTCCTTTGCTTTCCATGGACTTGCTGAGTGCTGCACCACAGGCCCTGGTAGGGAAGGGTCAGTGGGGTAACACCTGACAGGCTCTGGCCTGGGGAATGGAGACTCATGGAATGGTTTGGGTTGGAAGGGACCTTAAAGCCCATCCAGTCCCACCCCTGCCATGGGCAGGGACACCTTCCACTATCCCAGACTGCTCCAAGCCCCATCCAGCCTGGCCTTGGACACTGCCAGGGATCCAGGGGCAGCCACAGCTTCTCTGGGCACCCTGTGCCAGGGCCTGCCCACCCTCCCAGGGAACAGTTCCTTCTCAATATCCCGTCCATTCCCTGTCCTCTGGCAGTGGGAAGCCATTCCCCTTTCTCCAGACCCTTGTCCCAAGTCCCTCTGCAGCTCTCCTGGAGCCCCTTTAGGCCCTGGAAGGCAGGGACAGCGTGTGCACAGGGCCAGCTCCAACCTTCTCAGGTTGGGGCATTGGAATTTTTTAGAATAACAGACTGTGTTCCATGTGTTACTTTGGTCACAGCTGGCCAGATGAGTTCCCTTGAATTCCTAGATCTCCTTAGACTGCAGGTGGGAGGACTTTGGGAGAATTTCCCCATCGTGGAGTGCCTGGAGAAACTGGGTCCTCTGTGGTGCACAAGTGGAGAGGGAGCTCTTGCAGTGACATAAACTGGGTCATGTTTCGCTCTGGCCTTCCCTTCTCCTGCCACCTTTTGGTATGAATGAAGCCCAGGCTGGTTCCTGTGCAGGGCTGTCCAAGCATCTCTTTCACCTGTAGCTGTGTGACACTTCCACACTCTTGAATGCCTCATTCTGGAAGATGCTTGTGTAATAATCTCAGTTCAGGCTGGGTGACAATACTGCACTGCTTGTTTTCCTCCTTGGCTCTTGTTGCTCTGATAAAAAACTCTGGTTTAGTGTTCTGTAAGAGTTCCCACAGCCAGTGCTTTGTGTGGGGATATTAATAGTTTGTATGCTGATTTCCATGTGAGATCTAAGGCCAGAACTGGCTCAGTCTTGATGGGATCTGGGTCATTTTTGCCCATTTGACAATAAATGGGTCATGTGGGAGAATAAACTCTTCTGTTCACAATGCCTTTGAAGAGGAACTGTTAAAATCCTGCTGCCTGTCTGTACAGAGTTGACCTCACCCACCTTCATCCCCTGTGCAGTGTTTTGGAGGTGTTCAGGGTGGAAAAGATGTTTGATCACACACTGAACAGCCCAGCCAGACCAGCTCAGGGCCCAACAGGTTTTGTTCTGGCCTCTTCACTGCACAGGCTCCCAGGGTTCATCTCCAAATCCTAAATCAGGGCAGTGACATCTGCTTGGGCTCCTGGCTGAGGGCCCACCCTGGGGTGTGTCCTGCTCTGTTCCCCCATGCTGTGGTGCCTTAGGTGGCCTCCCTGAGGAGCAGCCCTGCCCTTCCTGAGCAGCCTGCCTGCCCAGGGGGCTGGGCTCAGCATCCCTGGCCCTCTGCAGTGCCAGCTTGGCCTCCCTGTTCCCAGTGGACCCATCTTAGCAGCTGCTCTGCAGGGCTATGCCCGTGTTCCCACCAAAATGCCATCCCCTGGATCTGGTGGCAGCACAGGTGATTTGAACAACTGCCAGTCTCTTGTTAGCTTGACTCCCAGGGTTTGTCCTGGTGTCAGGGTGGAAATGCTGTTGTTTTGCCTGGCAGGTGTGATGTTTGTGGTGGTCTCCATCCCTTTCCTCCCACTCTGCTTTGTTCCCAGGCGTTTGGCCAGTCTTTCCTGCAGCCTGACATCCACCTGTTCAAGCAGAACCTCTTCTACCTGGAGACACTGAACACAAAGCAGAAGCTGTACCACAAGGTGGGTCCTACCTGAGCCTGTACCCTCTGTGCATGGGAAGAGGTGGGAGCTGTCCTGGGACTGGTTTTAAGCTGCTCAGAAGTCCAGGTCAGGATTTGGGGGTTCTGTGCCACAGCCTTTGGATGGTTGTCTTGCTCCATGTGGTTGGAATGGAGTTACCACCCCTCTGATACTGGGAACTGGGAATGGGAGGGATCCCAGCTCCAGTCAAACAAAGCCTGGATGTGTTCCCTCCTCTGAGGGAGGGAAAGCACAGAACACACAGTGACAGTGAGGTTTGCAATTGGGATCATCAGTGGGACAGTGAGTGCCTCCAGCATTCCCACCTGGGCAGCTGCAGGTATCCAATATTCCCGGGTCACTGCCACCTGCGAGTCTCCCTCTCTCTTTGGAGCCATCCTCCAGGCCCTGTAACCTACCCTCAGCTGCTGCCATGAGGGATTAAATCTGGAATCCAGGGAATTTGGTCAGCCTGGGAAAGCAGAGCTTTCAGTTTCTCATCTGTGGTCACACCTGAAGGGCAGCCCTTTGTGTTCACAGGTGCCTGGGGCAGACTTGAGGCATCTGGCCACATTCCCTGGCTCCCAAAAACACTGTGTGGGGTACACATGGCTTGGAGTGGGACTTGATGCTGGTGGCTTTTCCAATGCTTAAAACTTGGTCAGAGTACGGAATCATAGAATGGTTTGGGCTGGATGGGACTGCAAAGCTAATTTATTTTTACCCCCCTGCCATGGATAGGGACACCTTCCACTGTCCCAGGCTGCTCCAAGCCCTGTCCAGCCTGGCCTTGGACACTGCCAGGGATCCAGGGGCAGCCACAGCTGCTCTGGGCACCCTGTGCCAGGGCCTGCCCACCCTGCCAGGGAACAATGCCTTCCCAATATCCCATCCAGCCCTGCCCTCTGGCAGTGGGAAGCCATTCCTCCTTGTCGTGTCCCTCCATCCCTTGTCCCAAGTCCCTCTGCAGCTCTCCTGGAGCCCCTTTAGGCACTGGAAGGGCTCTGGGGTGTCCCAAGATCTAAGCCCCAAACCATGAGGTAAGTGTGGCCAAATTCAACATTAACTTTCAAGCTGATACTAATTGGGCTTGTTTTAGCCATTTTTGATCTGGCTTGGCTTAGCAAATCATCTCAGTGCTCACCAGAGTTTGCAGATGTGGCTGAGGCCGTGGCTGCTCTGTCCTTGCTGGATTTGTCCTCCTGTGGGAGGAGTGAAGTCCCTTAACCCTGTGCCCCTGTCCCTGTGCAGAAGATCTTCAGGACCACGATGCTGTTCCAGTTTGTGAACGTGCTGCTGCAGGTGCTGGTGCACAAGTCCCACGACCTGCTGCAGGAGGAGATCGGCATCGCCACCTACAACATGGCCTCGGTGGACTTCGACGGCTTCTACTCCGCCTTCCTGCCCGAGTTCCTGGCCAGCTGTGACGGCGTGGACTCCAACCAGAAGAACGTGCTGGGGAGGAATTTCAAAATGGACAGGGTAAGGAGGGGACCCGCAGCGTCCTGGCGTTCCCAGGATGTCCAGGGCTCCCCCAGAACACAGCTGGGAATGTCCCCAGGCAGTGCCTTTTGTTCCCAACACTTCCATGCTCAGCAGTCCCCAGGCAAGGATTGCTCACTGCAGGTAGCAGAGCTGCCATCTCATCCCTCAGGCTGCAGGATGCTGTGGGAGTCAGGGAATGTGTTTCCTGGAGGAAGTTTTCATTGGAGTAGGCTGAGTGGGATGCTCAGGTCCTTGCCTAAATCTTGCTCCAGTTGCTGGCCAGATGTTTGAGAGTTACAGTAAGGACAACAGCAGAGTACCTGCAAACCCCTCGTGTGTGGGAAGGAAATGTGTGGAATGTGATGGCAGAGCAGCAGGGTCTGGCTTCCATTTACTGAGGGCTGTCCATTGGGTGCTCCCTGCCCTGAGGGAGGGGATGGAAACCAAGGGTGAGGATGGGAATGGAACCCTGGGGGAATTGCTTGGCTCTAGAAGGCAACTGCTCTTCAGGAATATCAGCCCTTGTTAAGGGAATGTGTGATGCCCAGGAGCCTTGGCAGGAGGGCAGGGAATTAGGGCTGCATCTGGCTATGGAGCCAGGCTGGGAGAGCTGGGGGTGTTCACCTGGGGAAGAGAGGGATCCAGGGAGAGCTCAGAGCCCCTTCCAGGACCTAAAGGGGCTCCAGGAGAGCTGGAGAGGGATTTGGGACAAGGGATGGAGGAACAGCCCAAGGGAAATAGCTTCCCACTGCCAGAGGGCAGCGTTACTGGGAAGGAATTGTTCCCTGGGAGGGTGGGCAGGCCCTGGCACAGGGTGCCCAGAGCAGCTGTGGCTGCCCCTGGATCCCTGGAAGTGTCCAAGGCCAGGTTGGGTGGGGTTTGGAACAACCTGGGATAGTGGAAGGTGTCCCTGTCCATGGCAGGGGTGGCACTGGATGAGTTTTAAGGCCCTTCCCAGCCCAGCCGATTCCATGACCATTCCTCTCGTGCCTCTCTGCACAATGGGAATCCGGAGAGGGGAGCAGGGCCTGGATCCCTGCAGTCAGCCCTGAAACCATCCCTGCCCCAGGAACTGGAGTTCCCTGGGCTCAGGCTGAGTCCGGGTGGATCTGTTCAGGTGGGAACACCCAGGGGCTGTGTGCCCCTCTCTGCTCCCCGCCGCCAGTCCGTTCCCAGCAGTTGTTGTTGTGTCCCTTGCAGGACCTGCCCTCGTTCACCCAGAACGTGCACAGGCTGGTGAACGACCTGCGCTATTACAGACTGTGCAACGACAGCCTGCCCCCGGGGACTGTGAAGTTATAGTGACTGCACTGGACTGCTGCCCCTGCCCGGGAACAGCTCCGTGTCCCGGTTCGCCCCCGCTGCTCCCGGGCCGTGCCGGCGCTGCGGGCCGGGCTCCTGCCCTGCCCACGCCCTGGATTCACCGCGCTCCACCGCTTCCTTTGAGTTCTCCCTGCCCAGCCCGAGGCCGCAGCTGGAGGCAGCAGGATGTGTCTTAATGCCCACCCCCGGGGCATCCCGACTGTTGGGAAATCCCTCTCCCGGGGATTTCCCTCTGCTCCTGTAGCACTTTGTTGCATCTGGAGGTGTCTGGAGAGATCGTGTCCGTATCAAACACGAGGCAGAAGCGCCAAAGACCACTTCAGACATTCGTACCTTCGTGTCATTCCACCTTCCTGCCCCGCCCAGCTCTCGGAGGAGGAGTCTCCTGACGTTGGGACTGGTTTGGCACTTCTGTCACTCCCTTTGTTTTTAAATTGCCTTGAAAACCTCCCCGATGTTGGCGGGGATTTAGAGACTTTTTTTGGGTTTTTTTTAAACGTTTTCTCATCATTCCATTGTGATACTAAAACAACATGCTTAATGGGAATAAAGTGCTTACTTTGTTGTTTTAAATAACTTGGGGCTGGGTTAGTTTCCCTCTAGGTCATTCTGTAAATGAACATGCAGTGATGCACAGCTTTTCCCGGGATCAGGAATGAGGAGCTGCCAGCAAGGATCCCAACAAGTCCAGCAGCTCCTGGAAGGTGCAGATCAGTGGTGGCTGCTTCTGCTGTCTCCTCATTGTTTTCCTCCTGTTTTCTGTCACATGTTGTGGTGATCCATTCATTCCCTCCATCACCCTTGTCTGAATCGATCATGAAGTGCCTGCAGGAAGAAATCCCCCGTTCCCAGGGAGCCTGGAGTGAAGTTCACCCTCACTCAGTGACCCAGCAGTGGCATCTGTCTGGTAAAATCCCAGACACCAGTCAGGCAGGCCCAGACTGTGTGGGGCTTGTGGATCTCTGATCATGCAGCTGGGAAGGATTTCTTTTCCTTGAGGTCTATGGACAGGAAGCAGTATTAAATCAGTCTTAATTCTTACATTTAATAGATTAAATTTGAGAGGAACTTCTCACAAGGGCATGGAGGGACAGGACTAGGGAAATGTCCTTAGGCTGAATGAGGGCAGGGTTAGATGGGATATTGGGAAGGAATTGTCCCTGGGAGGGTGGGCAGGCCCTGGCACAGGGTGCCCAGAGCAGCTGTGGCTGTCTCTGGATCCCTGGAAGTGTCCAAGGCCAGGCTGGATGGGGCTTGGAGCAACCTGGGATGGTGGAAGGTGTCCCTGCCCATGGCAGGGGGTGGGGTGGGATGAGCTTTAAGGTCCCTTCCCACCCAGCCCATTCCATGATTCCATGGAATCAGTCTTAATTCCCTGGTGATACTGGGCAGCTGCAGTGGCAGGAACAGCACCAGGCACTGGGAAGGGAGCACTCCTGGATGTTCTCCTAGGAATGTTGGAGACATGGGTGTGATGTGGCTGCACCTGGACAGCTGGGAGGTGTCAGGGGTGAGCTGGAGTGTGGGAGCACTTCCTCCATGGTTCCTGTGTTTGTTTTATGGACAAGCCCCTTCCCTGTGCACATTTGTCATTGGGAGGTGACAGATTCTGTTGGGATAATCTGTACAATCCCTGCATCCAGGCTCTGAACTGGCACCAGTTGGATCGTTGGGCTCCCTGCCCTGGAGCAGAGTCCAAATGCCCAGGATGTGCCTCACCTGCTCCAGCCCGTGCAGGTGAGGGCTGAGCTGCCTGCAGAGGGGTGAGGGAAGAGGAGAAGGTGGGTGGTGATCTGTGCCCAGCTGAGCTCCCTGCCAGCCACACCTGGAATAACACTTGGAGTGCCACTGTCTCCACGTGACACTTGGAGTCCTTGTTCCTGCTGATACCTGGGGGCATGAACACCCCGTGCAGGGCCGAGCCCTGGCCCTGCTCCTGAGCTGTTCCTGGGCACTCTCAGCAGCTCTGCCCTGCCCTGAGCTGCACGGGGGACACTGGAAGGTGGCAGCCACCTCCTCCAGCAGTTCATGGCTGTGGCTCCCTTTGGGGCTGGGCTGAAGGGATTTCATCCCAGCACAGCTCCCCAGGCTCATGCTGCTTCTATTTCTTGGCTTGACAGAGGGTGAAAATACAAGATTTTCCCTTGGTCAATGCCAGCAGCTGCCAGGTGGGAAAAGCCCAGGCTCCAATCTTCCACCCCTTGTCCTAAAACCTCCTTCCCCTTTGCCACCCTTCTGTCTATATCCCCTGGCCTGGCAAACCCTGGAGAGGGGCCTTTCCCCACCACCAGGCCCTTGTTTGGGGGCAGAAAGTCTGTTTTCCACACCCTGTTGAATCCATTTGCCCATGGGAAGCCACCAGGGTGTTTTTTGCCATGGTGCTGAGTACATCAGGTCCCCAGAGCCCCCCGGGCTCTGACAGGGCTTCTGTCCCCCATTCCCTGAGCCTTGGGAAGGCAGAGTGGGATCAAGCCCAGCTTGTTTCTGTGTGTGCTTCCAGGATACTCCTCAGTCCTTCAAATCAGCACAGATTTGTGAAACTGGCTCAAAGCAAGCAGCCTTGTCAAGCTGCTCTCCCATGAGGTGTCTGAGTGCATGGGAAGCCCAGTAAAGAGTGATTGCCCAGCCTGGGCTCTGGAATGGGGCTTGGAGAAGTGATCAGAGGGGCTCCTACCTGGGCAGTTCTCTGCTCTGTCTGCCCTGCTGTGGGGCAAGTCTGTGCCCCACAGGGGGACGCTGCCCTGGCAGGGCCTAGGATTCCAAACCGGGATGTTCCGTATCAGGATGCTCCGTGCTGGAATGCTCTGGATGGGGGGATGCTCCGTCCCGGGATATCCCGAGCAGGCGCGGCGGCCCCGGCTGCTGCTTTAAGGGGAGGGACAGAAGCCTGACCCGGCCCCGGGCTCGGCCGGGTCCTTAAAGCCTCCGCAGACCGAGCGGGCCCGGGTCCGACCCGCCGGGGCCACCATGCGCTCCCTGGGGCGCTGCCTGGCCCGGAGCATCCCCCGGGGGCGGCCGGGCATCACGCCCCCCGGGCCCCGCTGCTACGGCTCCGGTGAGACACGGCCCCGTCCCTGTCCTGTCCTGCCCCTGGGGACCCTGTCCCTATCCTCATCCTGCCCCTGGGGACCCTTCCCACATCCCTGTCCTGCCCCTGGGGACCCTGTGCCCACCGCTGCTCCAGGGGACCCGGTCCCCATCCCTGGGGCCTTCAACCCCTTCCCTGTCCTGCCCCTGGGGACCCTTCCCACATCCCTGTCCTGTCCCCAGTCCCCTGCTTGTGCTGCCCCTCAGAGCTCCTGTTGCCGTCCTGTCCCCTTGGTGCCCCATCCCCTGGCAGGGTCCCCGCTCCCTCCATCCCGGGCGGGTGGCGGCTCACGGGCTCTCTTCACCCCTTTGGGGACAGTCGGTGCCAGGCGCTGCTGTCCCCAGCCCCGTGTGCCCCGTGGGATGGGGCAGAGGCCGGAGCTGGCACTCCCTGAAGGTCCCAAGGGGTTCAGTGTCCCCGGGGCTGTGCTGAGGGGACCCTGTGCCATCCTGGGAGGACAGGGCAGGACCTGGCAAAGCCGAGCCGTGTTCAGCAGTGCCCGGGGAAGCGGGTGAGCTCACGGCGTCGCTTTGTCCAGCTCTGTCCCCGCCAGCACTGGGGCCACCCAGCTGCACACCCCGGGACGGTTCCCCGAAGCTTGGGATTGGTAGTGAAGTGGCCTCTGTCCCTCTCCCTTCCCCTCCTTCCTGTCCCCTCTGTCCCTCCGGCGGACGGGATGCACTGTCCCTTGGGGGCTTCTGTCCCCTCCCGCGGCGCAGCTGTGGCAGGGCCAGCGGCGCGGCGACACCCTGCTGTCCCACGGGTGACAGCAGGGCCGGACCCTGCCGTCCCACCGCGATCGATTTTGCTCTCCAGCAGCGCAGGGCTGTGACCGGGGACCCTCCGGGCGGGGGAAGGCCCCGGGGCCAGGCAGGGGCCAGAGTCCCCAGCACCGGAACACGGCACACAGACATGCCTGGCTGAAAGGCTCTTTCCTGGACACGGACATGTCCCCAACACCCATCAGGGCTTTGTGGCACGTCCCTTGGGACCCCACCAGCCTGAGAGGCACAGCTTGTCCCGAGCACGCGGCCCCGAGATGGGGACAGGGATGGGGACAGGGATGGGGGAGGGTTCCCGTGACAGCCTGGGGGCCGAGTACAGCCCGTGGTGCCGCGGGGACACTCGGGGTCCTGCTGCCACCGTGCCCGTGTCTGTGGGGTGTTGTGTCCCGCGGTGGTGACAGTGTCCCGCGATGGTGACAGTGTCCCGGGGTGGTGACAGTGCCCCGGGGTGGTGACAGTGCCCCGCGGTCCCCGCGCAGCCCCCGCGGCGCTGCAGGAGAAGACGCTGGTGGTGGCCAAGCCGGACGCGGTGCAGCGGCGGCTGCTGGGGGACATCATCCAGCGCTTCGAGCGCCGCGGCTTCAAGCTGGTGGCCATGAAGCTGCTGCAGGTACCCGGGCCCGGCGGGGAACGCTGCTCCGGGAGCGGGGGTGGCCCGGGGACACTGCCCGGGTGTCACTGTCACTGCCTCAGGTGGATCGGAGGCTCGTGGACCAGCACTACGAGCAGCTGCGGCTGAAGCCCTTCTACCCCGCGCTCGTCACCTACATGACCTCGGGGCCGGTGGTGGCCATGGTGAGGGGACAGCTCGGGGGTCTCGGGGGGCGCGGGGGGCGCAGGGGACTCAGCTGTCCCTGTCCTGCAGGTGTGGGAGGGCTACGACGTGGTGCGGTGCACGCGGGCCATGGTTGGGGACAGCAGCGCCGTGGGGACCATCCGCGGGGACCTCAGCGTGCACATCACCAGGTAGGGCCGCGGGGGGCGGGAGCCCACGGCCGTGGCACTGTCCCCATCCCTGTCCCCTCGCAGGAACGTGGTCCATGCCAGTGACTCCGTGGAGATGGCCCAGCGGGAGATCGGCTTCTGGTTCCAGCGGGACGAGCTGGTGGCCTGGGACAGCAGGGACAGGGACAACATCTACGGGCTCTAGGGCCGGACCCCGGCCGGGGAGCACCTTCCCGCCCCCAATAAACCCCGGTGCCTCCAGCTCTGACTCCGGTCTCCTCTTTCGGATGTCACCACAAGTGCTGGGGGCTTTGGGAAGCGCTGGGATGTCCCCGGAGGGCACTGGGATGTCCCCAGAGGGCACTGGGATGTCCCCAGAGGGCACTGGGATGTCCCCAGAGGGCACTGGGGTGGTGCTGGGAGACTCTGAGAAGTTCTGGGTGTCCATGGACTGTTCCTGGGGGGCACTGGATCGGTGCTGGGAAGCTCTGTGAGAAACTGGGATGGTGCTGGGAAGCTCTGGGATGAACTGGGATGTTTCTAGGGGCGCTGAGGCAGTACTGGGAAGCTTGGGAAGACCCTGGGATGTCCCTGGGAGCAGTGGAACTGTACTGGGAGACCCTGTGAAGAACTGGGCTGTGCCTGGGAGACTGCAGGGGCTCTGCAGGTGACTGGAAGAGACCCGGGGGATGGTCTGAGATGTAAAACTGGGGGCTCCGTGCGACACTGGGACACCGCTGGAACACCGCTGGGACACCGCTGGGTGGCACTGGGACATCACTGAGCGTTACCGGGATGCCACTGTGAAGCACTGAGACACCACTGGGTGGCACTTGGGGGCCACTGGGACGCCAGTGTGAGGTACTCGGACACCACTGGCACAGTAGATATCACATCACTGGGAGCACTGGGACAGCACAGGGACAGCACTGGGACAGTACTGGGACAGTACTGGGAGCATTGGGAGCACTGGGAGCACTGGGAGCACTGGGAGCATTGGGAGCACTGGGAGCATTGGGAGCACTGGGAGCACTGGGAGCATTGGGAGCACTGGGAGCACTGGGAGCATTGGGAGCCCTGGGACAGCTCGTTTCCCCGCGCTGCAGTTCCCGCCGTGGCCGCTCGGTGTCGCTGTGCCCGGAGCGCCCCCGTTGCCCGGCGACGGCGGCGGCGCCCGCGCAGGCGCAGTGAGCAGCGCCACCCCCGCCATGGCAGAGGGCGTCATGGCCGCGCAGGTGCCCCCGGACGAGGACGGGGACGAATGTCTGACCCAGTACCGGCACCTGCTCAGCCCCGACCTGCTCGAGTGAGTCCCGGAGCTCCGGGGGCCCGCCGGGGCCGCCTCCCCGGGGCCCGGCTCTGACCGTCCCTCTGTCCCACAGGGGCCAGGTGGCTTTCATCACTGGCGGTGGCTCCGGCATCGGCTTCCGAATCGCCGAGATCTTCATGAGGTGCGACCCCCTCCTTCCCTCCCTCCTTCCCTTCTTCTTTTCTTCCCTCTTCCCTTCTTTTCCCTTCCTTCTTTTCTTTTCCGCACTTTCCTCCTCTTCACTCCCCTTCTCTTCTCTTTCCCACCGTCCCATCCCTTTCCCCGCTGCGGTGCCAGGCCCTGGAAGAGCCGGGATGTGCAGCCGAGGGCGGCGGAGCCCTCAGGGAGGCTCTGGGGGCACGGCAGGACTTTGGCTCTCCCCGTCCACGTCCCACGGGCTTGGAGCAGCAGCAATTCCTGCAAGGAACAGCCGAACTCCTGGTGACCCCGAGGTGCTGGTGAGGATCCGGGCCCTTCTCACCTGTCCCTTCCCTGCAGGCACGGCTGCCGGACCGTCATTGCCAGCAGGAACCTACAGCGAGTGGCCGAGGTGAGTCCAGGGAGAGCTGAGAGCCCCAGAAATCCTTCTGCTCTCTCCCCGTGGGTTTGGGAGCCCTGGGAATAGTGCAGTAGGAGGAATGGCTTCCCAGTGCTTCCCAGCCTCCCGGCCCTGGGCACTCAGCAGTGCTGGGCAGGGTGGGTGCAGGCTTGGGGGGCACCGCACCCCCAGCACAGCTCAGTTAACCTGGAACCTGCTTTGTGGGGGCTGCTCCACGGTCACGATGGCTTTCTGTGGGACAGAGAGACAGAAATGAGCTGTGGGGGAGGTTTGTCAGCAGGGCAGAGCCCAAGGCTAGACAGAAGGCTGTCCAAACACACTCCTACTCAGCGGGGAGTAGGATCAGACCCCAGGAGCAGTGTGGGTTGAGGGGGGTTGTGCAGGTATCCTGAGTTGTGGGGCCGAGGGGAGGGTACAGCTGTGGTTGGCTGTTGTTTCCCACTCCCTCATGCTCATGTGCCAGAAGAAGCTGCAAAGCTCAGCAGGTTTTTAGTCCTCGGGGGCCAGAGTCTTCTGAGGCCACAGAATCTGCAGTCCAGGACTCCAGCTGCTTGTGCACCCATGTGTTGTTGGGTCCCAAACCTCACACAGAGCCCAAAACAAAAGTTGGAGCAGCTCTGCATGTTGTGTGGAGTTGCTGCTGAGCTTGTGTGTCCCCCTGTGCTTAATTTTCTGGGGAAAATCTTGCTCTTAATGAGCCATAGGGGTTGCTTGTGACAAACCCCGAGCTGCAGAGCTGCTCAGAGCCTGACACCTGGCTGCTCTGTCTTTGCCCTTTTGCCCGCTGACTTTTTGGGTCTAAAGGGCAATTATGCCTGGCCTCAGGCCAAAAATGCCTTGCTGAGGTCCAAGCTTTGTACTTGCCCTGCAGAGGTGTTCCCTGGGATGTGCTGTGTCCATGGCAGCCCATGCAGGTAACTGGGCCTAGCCAGCTGTGGCCAGCCCAGCATCCAGTGTGGGCTCAACATGCAGGAGCTTCCCTTGGCTAGCCCAGGGCTAGCTAACTCTCAAGTCTGTTTTTGTTCTTTCAGGCTTCGAAGAAGCTGGTGGCAGCCACGGGGCAGCAGTGCCTGCCCCTGTCCATGGACGTCCGGCAGCCCCAGAGCATCGCAGCAGCTGTGGACGAGGCACTGAAGGAGTTCAAGAGGATTGACATCCTCATTAACGGTGAGGATGGAGAGGGCTCACTGCTGGGCAGGGTGTTTTCCTCCACAGGCACCCCTGGGAGCACAGAGGAAGCAGAGATCTGTGTATGGTACATGGCCATTGTATGTCTGGGTGTGGATCATCCCTGCTCCCCTTGTGCTGGCTGTGCCGCTGGGCACCCTGAGCCACTAGTTTGTCCCTTACCAGGGCTGTCTCCACGTGTTCTCCAGCATGAAAACGTTATCCCTCACCCTCCCTGTCACAGAAGGGCCCTGACATCTCTCCCAGCCCTGTCTTGCCTGTCACTGTGGTTCAGGTGCTGCGGGGAACTTCCTGTGCCCAGCCAGTGCCCTGTCCTTCAACGCCTTCAAGACAGTGATAGACATCGACACCTTGGGCACCTTCAACACCTCCAAAGTCGTCTTTGAGAAATATTTCCGGGTACGTGGCACGGAGCCAGGGGGCTCTGAGGAGACACTCTGGTAGGCAGGGGGTAGTGTCAAACCACGGTGTGCTCCTGGGGAAATCAGGGAACTGCAGGGACCCAGAGCCTCCCTGCACAGATCCACTCTGTCCCCTTCCAGGGATCCCAGCCCTGAACTGGGGATCCTCCTGGCCCTTGCCCTGGGGCTTTGTGCTGTTGCAGCACCTTTCCATGTTTTGCCACCTGGAGAGGCTGTGATCTCCTGCTCCTTTTCCAGCTCTGCCACTTTCCCTTGGCCTTTCCTTCTACCCTGCATGTTCTACCTCTCCAGCAAGGCCCTGCTGGCTGCCCCACCTCTGAGGTTCAGGGGGTAGAGTTGGCCCCAGTGATGGCTTGGCAGTGCCCGTGGGTGACTGTCCCTCAGAGCCCTCTGGGACCCTTTGTACTGCTCCTTGCCTAACTCCACATCCCCTTTCCTTCCCCAGGACCATGGTGGGGTCATCGTTAACATCACGGCGACCCTGAGCTACCGAGGGCAGGCCCTGCAGGTGCACGCTGGGGCTGCCAAGGCTGCCATAGGTACCTCAACACACCCTGCTGGGGCTCTGAGCCACGTGGGGCCAGGAAAGAAGCCAGTTCTTCCTAAGTACTGGGGTGGGACGATGCGTTGGGGATGGACAAGAGTGAATCGCTGTGGTTACTGCATGCCTGGGTTTGGGATGAGACTCTTCTCCCCTCCAGGGAGGGCCCTTTGCTCTCAGCCAGACTCTTCTGTGGCTTTTTCTCCCCCTCAAGAGAAGTCGCTGGAATGGCTGCGCTCCCTGTTTCTCACAGCTGTTGCAATCCCTCCCCAGATGCCATGACCCGGCACCTCGCAGTGGAGTGGGGCCCCAACAACATCCGTGTGAACAGCCTGGCCCCCGGCCCCATCTCGGGCACCGAGGGCTTCCGACGCCTGGGTGAGGCAGCCTGGGCCCCCGGCCCTGCCACGGCAGTGCCCTGCTGGTGTTCTCTGGGAGGGACCCCAGTGCCACACAGCTCATGGGCACAGCTGTGCTGTGGTTTGGCTGCCACAGCTCTGTGGGAACAGCCCTTCCCACGTCCCTGGTCCTTCCCAGTTTGGCAGCAGTTTGGGCTCTCTGATGCCATGATGGAATGTGCTCCCCCGAAACTCAGCCCTGCCTGAGGGGTTGGTTATTGCAGTCCCTCAGCAGGGTGTGGTTCAGCCCCAGAGGATGGGAAAGACCTGGAGTTCTTAGAGTGGGTCCAGAGGCCGTGGAGATGCTCCAAGGGCTGGAGCCCCTCTGCTCTGGAGCCACAGAGACCTCAGAGCCCCTTCCAGGGCCTGAAGGAGTTCCAGGAGAGCTGGAGAGGGACTTTGGACAAGGGATGGAGGGACAGGACGCAGGGAATGACTTCCCACTGCCAGAGGGCAGGGTTAGATATTGGGCAGGAATTGTTCCCTGGGAGGGTGGGCAGGCCCTGGCACAGGGTGCCCAGAGAAGCTGTGGCTGCCCCTGGATCCCTGGCAGTGTCCAAGGCCAGGTTGGATGGGGCTTGGAGCAGCCTGGGATGGTGGAAGGTGTCCTTGCCCTGCCAGGGGAGGAGAAGGAGAGATGCCTCCCAGCCCCAACCATGCCATGCTTCCATGGTTCTGAAGCTCTCTGAGGTGCTGTTTTGACCTTGCTGTGCCAGCACAAAATCCCTTCTGGGCTTGAGCTCCCCTCCTTTAAATCTCCCCAGGCTTTTGCCCCAGGGCTGTGCCAGGATCTCATCCCAGTTCACTGGAGCACTCAGCCAGTCCCATGGGCAGTGCTGCAGTGCCTGGCCAGCCGTGGTGGTGGACAGTCATCCCAAACTGACTCTCTCCTGCTCCTTTTAGGTGGGAAATTTGCTGAGAAATCCAACCAGTTCTCGGTGATCCCGCTGCAGCGCGCGGGGAACAAGACGGAGATCGCGCACAGCACGCTGTACCTGGCCAGCCCCCTCTCGTCCTACGTCACCGGCACCACCCTGGTCGTGGACGGGGGGAGCTGGCTCACCTCCCCCAACAGCTTCTCTGCCTTGATGGGTATTGCCTCCTCCTCTGCTAAACTCTAGGTGACTGCATTTCCCCCTCGTGGGATTGGAGCAGGGCTCCTCAGGGAAACCCTCCTTTCCCTGGGGCGCAGGGGGCAGATCCTGTGAGGAGAGGCTGAGGGAGCTGGGAAAGGGGCTCAGCCTGGAGAAAAGGAGGCTCAGGGGGCCCTTCTGGCTCTGCACAACTCCCTGACAGGAGGGGACAGCAGGGAGGGGAGGCTCTGCTCCCAGGGCACAGGGACAGGACAAGGGGAAACGGCCCTAAGTTGTGCCAGGAGAGATTTAGGTCGGGTATTAGACAAGATTTCTTCATGGAAGGGGTGGTCAGGCACTGGCACAGCTGCCCAGGGCAGTGGTGGAGTCACCATCCCTGGGGGGATTTAAAAGCCGGGTGCATGTGGCACTTGGGGACATGGGTCAGTGGTGCCCTTGGCGGTGCTGGGGAAACAGTGGGATGTGATGGTCTTAGAGGACTTTCCTAACTGAAAATGATGATTCTTAACCGTGATTCTCCTGGGACATAGCTGCCATAGCAGTGAGTGCAGTGTTCTCATGGATAGTCCTTGGGATGACTTGGGACAAGCAGAATCTGCTGGATTTTCCCTTTGAGCCTGACTTGTGACATGGTGTCTTTTGGATGCTTGTCCAGACACCTCTGAGATTCCCCCAAAGCAACATGATGCCCATTTCCCGTGCCCCAGCAGCAGGATTGAGCACAAAGACTCCCAAGAGCCTCTTCCTTTCATGAATTCCTGCAGCCTGGCAGGGGAAGGGGTCTCCTGCCTTCCTCTCCTCCCTGCCTGTGTCCTGGCAGCTTCCATGAGCTGGGCAGGCCCCAGCAGGGCTCTGTCCCCACCTCCACCCTTTCTTGCAGGTGTGTGGGCTGCAGGAGCAAACCAACCCCAATGATGGACAGCCTGGGATTGACTGATGGCCAGATGTGACCTGGGACGCCATGGGGGGACATCTCCCAGAGCCAGTGCCGACAGCCACAGCCTCTCCTCGGCCACTGGTGGTAGTGGTGACACCGCCAGTCCCGTGTCTGCCTGGGGGACACAGCTCTGGGGGTCCCTGCCCCCATCCTGTGCCATTGCTGCCTTCTGAGCTGCTGTGCCTGTGGGTGCAGAGACAGCGTGGAGGGCTGAGATGGTCACTGTCCCTTTGTGGCTCCCTCCAAGCTGCTCTTGTGGCCCCTCCCAAGCCCCAAGCAGAGCCACCCATGGATCCCCATCCTCTTACTCCCCTCTCCCCAGTCTTAGCCTGAGAACTGCCCCAGACCCCCAGCAGCAGCTCCTTTTTGGGAGGGGAAGCAGCTCAGCCCACCCATGGTTGGGGTCACCCAGCGTGGTGGGCCCAGTTCTGCCTTGGCAGCTCTTGGAGGGGAAACCCTGGCAGGGGGAGGTGGCTGTGTCCCCTAAGGGGTCCTGGGAGGGACAGTGATCCCAGGAGGCTGCCAGGGATGCAGCTGGGATGTCCCTCTCCTGGGAGCAGAGGTGGTGTGAGCACAGATCCCTCAGGTGTGGCTCTGCCCTGCAGCACTGCAGGTGTCCGGTGGTCTGTCCACACCCATCTGTCTGTCACACCAGTGTCACGCTGTCTCCTTCCAGACACTCAAGCTGAGAGTAAAGGAAGGGCTAAGACTGGAATCCAGTCCTTTCCTCCTGCTGGGCTGCAGGAGCCACAGTGGGGCTGCATGGATGGCACAGCTGGAGCCAGCCCTGTCCCTGGTGCTGGTGCCCCAGGGGACACACACTGCTGGTGTGCACCCTCCTGCTGCTGCTGGTTTTGAGGCTCACCCTGGAGTCCATGAAGCTTGCTCTCCCACTTAATTGTATTTCCTACTTGATTGTAGACTTGCCAGATTTTACTCCTTCCTCCAGGCCACAAATAAAGAATTTGCCCTGAGCAGTGATGCCTCTCTCTGCTGCATGAGCACCAGTGCCCTGCCCAGCTGACTGGTCCTGGTGGTCCCAAATTGGGCCCTGAGGGAAGGGGGAGACCCACTGCTCCCACTGCCAGAGCCTTGTGTGGCTCCCGTCCTCAGCTCTGCGGTGCCCCAGTGCTCCAGGCCCGTGGGGCTTGGGGACCTGCCAGCTCCTCAGCCCAGTGGCTCTGGGAAGGTGGTTCCAGCAGCAGAGGTGGTGGGGAGGTGCTGAGGGCTCTGGTGGGAGACTCAGCCCTTCAGAGGGATGGGGATGCAGTGCTTGGCCTGGGATCTGGGTGTGTCCTTTGCCCGGGCTCCTGGGATTTGGCTCCAGCCACAGTATTCCTCTTCCTGGGTTACAGGATGTGCTTTCTCCTGACAAACTACTTGTGTCATGTGTGTTGGCCCTTCTGCCCAGCTGCAGCCTTGTCTCTGACCTGCATCTCTGTTCTGGGAGGCTCCATGGATTTCAGTGTTCAACCATGACCAGCTGGGCACTGTCAGGGCTGTCCTGGCTCTGTGGCCACCCCAGGAAGAGGAGTTTGGCCACGTGCCTCCAGCTCCAGGGGAAGGACAGAGCTCCGTGCCCAGCCTTGGCATGGTCTGCAGCTGCAGGAACCCATCCAGGGGTGCAGAGCTGCCACTCTCAGCATCAGGCTGTCACCTCCAGCCCTGCAGGCACCTTGTTCCCCTGCCAGTCCCATCCATGCAGGGACCCTGGCTGCTTGAGCAGTCTGGAAACTGGGAATTGTATTGCCCAGGGGATTGCAGGGAATGGTTTGGGCAGGTGTCACCGTGCAGCTGTGCTCCCCCTTGGGGACTGACAAAGCAGCCCTCTCCTGCCCTGGTCACCTTTAGCAATGGCTGTGATGAGGAAGAGGATTTGGAGTGGAGGTTTCCATGACTGGACAGGGGTGGCATCCTCTCTGCTGAACTCTGACTGTCAGGGCTGGGTGTGCTGGGGGACACATTGTGCCCCAACCAGGCCGATCCTGAGATGTCACACACCTCCATGGCCTGTGCAGGGTCACTGGGGCCAGGGATGCTCTTGCTCATCAAGTTTGCTGCTAATTATACCCAGGGGTTGTAATTCCACCCACTGGGCCAGCTCCTGGGTGTGTTAGTGGGGTCATCCCGGTTCTCCAGCAGAAACTGCAGGTGCACTGAGCCTGCAGGCTGTGAGCCCTAAACACGGGCATTAATTAACTCATCAATGTGGTCCCAGGGGTGTCCCGCTGCTCAGTTCCCCCCTGGAGCAGCTCAGGGATCCTGGTTTACAATCCTGTCCCACTGGGGTTGGGGTCCCAGAGCACAGCTCATCTCCCCAGAGGGATTTGGGTGTCTTGGCGCACAGTTTGTACCCAAATGGATTTGGGGTTCTGGTGCACAATTCGTACCTGGAGCAGCTGGGCGGTCCTGGAGGATGGTTTGGGTTTGGGGTCCCGGGGCGTGGTTTGGGTTTGGGGTCCCGGGGCACGGTTTCTCAGCAGGGGGATTCGGGGGTCCCCATTCACGGCGGCCCTGGTCCCACGTGCTCGCGCTCCGCCTGGCCCCGCCCCTCCCCGCCGGCCCCGCCCCCGCCGCGCGCGAGCCGGGAAGGGGGCGTGGCCTCGGCTCGGGTTCGCGCCGCGGAGGGGCGGGGCTAGCCGGACCGGCAGGCGAGTGACGTCACCGCCCCGGCTACTGCGGCGGAGGCCGGGCTGGATCTGCCGGTTCTCCGCGGGCGGCCCCGGAGCGGCGGCGCGGGCGGGCGGGGTTGTTTCTTGGCTCCGCCGCTTCCTCCCCCAGCCCTCGGTCCCGGGCAGGACCCGCGGCCCCGGCGCTCGGAGCCGCCGCTCCCCGGGCGGGGCGGGACCGGTGGGGCCGCCCCCGGTGTCGGCGGGCGGGGCCGGCGCTCCTCGCACAAAGCCGTGAGCGCCGCGGGGACCGCACCGGCACCGGCACCGCCCCGATGTGAACGGGGCATGGCCGCGGGGCATGGCCCGGGGCGGGCGGCGGCGGGCGCGCAGCCCCGGCGGTGAAGATGGAGCCGCGTCCGCCTGGGACCGAGCCCCCGCTGCCCCGGGGGCCGGGACCGGGGCCCGAGCCGGAGCTGGAACCGGAACCGGAGCCGCAGCTGGACCTGGAACCGGACCTGGACTTGGAACGAGAACCGGAACCGGTGCTGGACCTGGAACCGGTGCTGGACCTGGAGCTGGATCTGGAGCCGGATCTGGCACCGGAGCCGGAGCTGGAACAGGAGGCGGACCCGGAGCCGGAGCTGGATCTGGACCTCTGGGCACTTGAGCCCGCCGCTCCCGGCGCGGGGCCGCCGCCCTGGTGCCCGGGGGAGGCCGGGGGCAGCCCGGGCCCGGGGGGCCCCGCCGAGCCCCCGCCGGACGAGGAGCCGCGCCTCCGCCCGGTCTTCGACGCCCTGGACCGCGACGGCGATGGCTTCGTGCGGGTGGAGGAGTTCGTGCAGTTCGCCACGGCCTACGGCGCCGAGCAGGTGAGCACCGGGCACCGGCACCGCACCTGCCTGCCGTGGGCCCCGGGCGGTGCTGGCCCCGGTCCGGGCACCGCGGGCGGCGGCACCGCTCGGCGTCCGGTGGCCCCGACGGGGATGGTGATGGTGGCTCCTGTCCGGGCTCCGGCCCTTGGAGAGCGGCGGTGTCCCCAAGGACAGCGCTGGCCTCGCCGTCGCCCCGGGTGAAGGGCACGCGTGGCCCCGGCGGCTCCCCCTGTGCCCGGGAAGCAGCGGAGCTGCCGCGATCCCGGGGAGCAGCACCGCGGCAGCGCCGCTGGGAGCCGGCGGCTCTTTGTTCTCCATCACCGCCGCCTCGGGGTCGGGCTGGGCAGCGGGGACATCCCGGGGCCGGGGCCGCTCCGTGCCGCCCTTGCTGACACCGCACTGGCCATGGGCCACCTCCATAGCGGGGAGCATCCCTGCCACGGAACGAGGTGATCCTTAAGGGCCTTTCCAGCCCAAGCCATTCCCTGGTTCCCTGCTGCCTCGCTTATCCCGGGTTTGACAGCCTGAATGTGTATTTTTCCCCCCGTTTCTGCTGCTTTGTGCCCTGGCGGGCTGGTGTTCCCCTGCAGCACATCAGAGGCGATGTAATTTGAAGCTGCCTGGGCTGACCCAAAATGGAGCGAGCTCCGGCAGCGCTCACCAGGGGATGGAGATGGATTTGTTGGTGCTTCATGCGCTGGCCTGGGCTGGCATCGCTACCAGGAAAAGATTTTTTTTTTTTTTTTAAGGCGTGCAGGTATTGCTGTGAAGTTTCCCTGTGCCTGCCCGGGTCTGCTCTCGTTCTCCATCCGTGGCTGCTGCGTGGGTATTCAAGTGCCATGACAAAGCAAATCATGTGTGAAGGAGGCTTTTGGTGGAGGAGGGCTTTTTATCCCTATCCTCGTGTTAGAAACGCCTCTGAAAGATAAAACAAAAGGTATTTATTTTAATTAAACAGCCCTGCAAAGTGGAGACAGGGAATTTCTTTGTGTTGCTGGTGGGGGCACTGTGTGTGCAGAGGGGCTCAAGGTGTGAGCACAGGTACCTCGGCTGCTCCTGCCTGTGCCAGGAGAGGCTTTATTCACAAATCCTCTGTTCTGCACTGTCCGTGGGCCGGGCCCCCTGTGCCACCGCTGTCCCAGTGCTGTTCCCAGCAGAGGAAGCAGGAGCAGATGGTCCACGGAGGCTCCCTGCTCCTGCACACGGTGCCACCTCCCTGGGAACTGTTTGCCTTCGTGTCCCTTGGTGTGGAGCAGCCCAAGGACGTGGGAAATGGGGACAGGAGGTGGCGTGTGCGTGGCTGGGGACATGGCAGGTGGCTCCGGGTGTGCAGCTCAGCGCAGCAGCGCCCGGTGCTGGCGTGGGGATGGTGCCAGAGCTCCAGAGGGGCCTCACTGAGGCTGGAAAACACTGAGAGCACGGCCTGGGGAGTGGCTCTGGGCTGTTCAGGTCACTCCAAAACTCAGGAGGGTATCCCCGGAGGTTTTGTGCCACTGGATAGTGTCTGTCTGTATGGATCCATCTGGGAAGGGGCTCTCTGCAGGCTCCCTGCTCTGTCCTGCTGAGCCCAGCTAATGCTGCCTGTGCTGCCATAAATGATGCTTTGAAACCCTATTTCTCTTCAGCAAGAAGCTGGCACAGGCAGTTCTTGGCATGCAGGGTAACTGTGTGCTGGTACCTGAGCACCTTGGGGAGGTCGGTGTGGCAATGCCTGAGCCAGCAGGTCCTGGGCACTCCAGGGACTGGCAGAGGAGGAAAGGTGATGCCTGTGTGTGTGCAAGAGGACTTGGTGGGAGTCTGCAGCTTAGGGAAGAGCAGGGTGCACTGAGGGAGGAGGAGAAGGGTTGGTGATTGGCTCTGTGAGCTCCCAGCAGATTCTGGAATCACAGAATGGCCTGGAGGGAAGGGACCCACAGGGATCACCCAGTCCAGCCCTGGCCCTGCACAGACACCCCAACAATCCCATCCTGGGCATCCCTGGCAGTGCTGTCCAAACACTCCTGGAGCTCTGGCAGCCTCGGGGCCGTGCCCATTCCTTGGGGAGCCTGGGCAGTGCCCAGCACCCTCCGGGGGAAGTGGGTGATAAACACTGTTCCCTGATATCCAGCCTAACCCCCCTGATGTGTGGAGTAATAAATGGAGGAGTTCTGGAGAAGTTCCTTGACCTATTTTGCATGAAGCAGCTGGAACCTGGGCCAAAGTGGGTCTTTTGGGAAACGGAGATCCAGCTCAGGTGGAAGGTAAAGGGGAGGAACATCCCCGGTGTGTAAAACAGTGTTCAGGTGACTGAATGGGACCCTCAAGGTGGAAATAAAGTTTGTGCCACAACCAGACCTGGGATGCTGTGAGAGAGGGGTGGGGGTTTGATGGCTGGCTGGATAATCACAAAGGGCAGTTGATGAGGAACAAATTCCAGCCCTCTTGCTGGAGGTCCTGCTCCCTTTTTTCCTCCCCTCCTTCCTCCTGCTTGCTGCCCACGGGGGTGGCTTCATAGGGTGGAACAAATGGCTAAAGTTAAGCACTACAAGCAGCTGATTCCCGTGGCTGGAGAGGGCTGAAGGGTTAAGGAGAGCCAGTGAGTGTGTGTGTATCCACACGGATGAGGAGCCGGAGAGCAGCAAGTGTTGTCTTTAGCGCTCACTCAAACACCCAGAGGCATTCATGGGCTGCTGAGTGAGCGCTGTCAGCTCGTTTGGCTGCAACAATTATTAGCTAAATGTCAAAGGGAAGGCACCAGCTGGCGTTTATTCCATAAACACGATGGGATTGTGGATTTCTGGTCGGATGAATTGGGTATTTTTCTCTCCATAGGGATAAAAAATAGGATTGGGACGGGTTTTTGTGTAAGCCGCTTGGGGTGTTGGAAGGCTGGCTGGGCTGGGAGAGCTCTGTGGTTGTGGGGCTGGCGGGGAGGAGATCAAGGCACAGGTAAAGGCAGTTTGTTTTGATCTGCAGTGATAACACCCATAGGGATCCAGGCTCTTGCCAGCACCTTCATTTTCAGAGGGCTGGTGAGAGGAGGGTGCTGGGGGTGACACCTGAGCCAGGGTGGCCTTGGGCAGGGGAGGGGCAGCCCTGGGATGGTCCTCCCACAGCCTCTCCCAGGAGCATGTTTGCCCAACATGGATTGTTTTGCCACTGGAAGGGCTCACATGGACCCCTGATATGCTCCATGGATTTACAGACAAGATGTGGGACAGAAAGGTCTTGAGGACAACTTGAATTTCCTTGAGAACAACTTGAATTTTCATCTAAAACCCCTGGACTGCTCCCACACCACCTGGGAGGCAGCTGCCAGTGGTGCTGTGTTTTTATGGTCTCCTTCCTCCCCCTTTTCCCTGCATTTCTCTGGGATCTGGTGCTCTCTGGAGCCACTGGCTGGGGCAGAAGGATGGAGTAAGATTGGCTTAAATAGGGAGGTGGGGGCACACTTGATGTCACTTTTATGTCACCTTGTAAAGCAGGAGGGGTTGTGTCTTGCACTTCTGGGGGTTGCACAGAATCTAAGGCCATTGTGCAGCCACTTTTGGTTTAAATTTTTATTTCAAAGTTTAATTTTACGTGTCTTCCCCTCTGTACCCTTGCATTGTGTCTGTCTGGCTGAGGTGACAGAGCCCAAGGCTTTTCTCCCTGGATATATTTCCAGCAGGCTCAGAGGAGCATGGATTGTTTGTAAGGCTGAGGACAAGTGTCCTGCTGGCACCTTCGGTTGTTTTTCCTTTTCTGTTTTGATCTGTCAGACAATTGGAGAAGGAAAAGCCTCTTGCACCACATGACCTCCCTGCCTTGGCTCAGTTAAGAGAAATCCCTGAGTCTGTCTAACTCACTTCCAAAGGCTCCTGTTCCAAGGGATCTTCAGCCTTTTTTTCCCTCTTGATGATCAGTTTGAGCTTCATTTCAGTGAAGTTTGTTTTGCTTTCTTTAACATTTCCATCCCTCAATACCTGTCCTGCCACCACATCAGCTCATCCTCAGCTGAGCTCTCCATATTCAGCTTTTAACTTCCCCTCTGGGGATGGTTTCTGAAGGGTTTTATCAGGTTGTACTTTTCCCAGCAGCTTCTCAGCCTCTTGGAATGGGGTGCCCAGCCTGAGCTGAGAGCTGCGGAACAAATCCCATTTTGGGGCTGGCAGGGCTCACTCCAGACAGCAGCTGCAAAGAATCCTGGAGTTGGCTTCTATTTTTGAATAAAGCAATCTGAAAATCTGGCAGTTAGTTTCTGTCATGAAGTCGGGGTCGTGTCAAACTGCAGCTTTTCAGTGTCGCCCCCCTGGTGATGCCAGGCTGGCTTTTCCTGCTCCCCTCTGATGAAGCCCTTGGGAAGTTTGTACCTGGATGCAGGTTCCTCCTTCCATCTCCCGTGGCAGTACTGACCTTGCATCTGATTTCGGATGTCCTTCCTCTTCCCCTTGGTTTTCTCCCACTTCCCTGTGAAATCTAATGATCTGTCACAAGGAAACCCCAATTGTTGGGGTTTGGGATTGGTTTTTTCGTCTTCCCATGGTTGTTACCCAGTTTGAGCGGAGGAAATGCTAGTTTTATGAAGAGATTTCTAAAATTACCTATCATGGTTTCACAGACGAGTGAGCCTTCAATTGTCTCCAACTGTGTTGCTGCTGCTGTACCTTCCAGAGGCTTTAATTGCTGCTTAACTTCATAGAATATCCTGGCTTGGAAGGATCATCATTCCAGCTCCTGGAATTTGGTTCCCGCTGTGGAGAGGGGCTGGGATGGCAGTGGGGGATGCTCTGGGTGTGCAAGAGGTGCCTGTGGACACCCCTGTGTGCTTTGGAACAGCAGCACATCTGAAATATTTTGCTTGTTTTGACCAAGGGCCCAGTTTTTTTTCCCCCAAAGAAAATCATGGCAGGGAATTTGTGGGTTTGGGGAGATTGGGTGGAAGCCCTTTCCTCTCCTCCTCCCTCCTCTCCTCCCTCTTCAAAGGCCTTTTACCACCGTCAATAAATACCAGGTCTGTGTGCTCCAGGAGCTCCAAGACAGGAGTTTTTCTTTTTCCCCTCAGAGAGGAAAACGCTTCCAAGCCAGCATATTTTGTGTAATTTTGGGCGAGGTGGTGGCTGGTTTGCAGATTCCATTTTCAGCTCACTTGATTCACTTATAAATATCCCAGAAGGCTCCGAGGAAGAGATGATTCCTGTGCTGCTGGGTTTTTTTAGCTGCTCCTGCTCGGGTTTGGCTTTGAGCTGCTGGGAGGCCTCCTGGGAATGGTGGGAGGGCTGGGAGCAGAGCAGCCCGGGGCAGAGCTCTCTGCTGGTGTGTTTGTGGCTGCAATCACAGGGATGGATGGCTTATCCCAGGGATCCAGCCCAGGACTCAATGCTCAAAGGCAGGGTTTGTCTGCGTGGGCTGGCACGAGGGTGCTGGTGGTAATTTTATGCCAGCTACCAGTTTATTAAATCAACCTTTTTATTCTGCCTTGCTCCTTCAGGTTGAGAGTGCAGTGAATGCAGAGTGGGGGGTGGATTTTTGGGAGAGAGACTCCAGACACTGGCATGGAGGGAGAGGCCAAGGGGGAATGACTTCCAACTGTCAGAGGACAGGGATGGATGGGATATTGGGCAGGAATTGTTCCCTGGGAGGGTGGGCAGGCCCTGGCACAGGGTGCCCAGAGCAGCTGTGGCTGCCCCTGGATCCCTGGGAGTGTCCAAGGCCAGGCTGGATGGGGCTCGGAGCAGCCTGGGATGGTGGGATGTGTCCCTGCCCATGGCAGGGGGTGGCACTGGGTGGGATTTAGGTTCCCCTCCAACCCAAACCAGTCTGGGATTTGTTTTGATCAAGGTTAGTTGCATTCCTCTGGAAGCTGAGTTCATTCCTGCAAACAAAGACAGCCAGGTTACCCAGAGGGAGGAGGAAGCATCAGTCCCACCTTTGCAGGGCTGGCTCCTGCTGTGGGTAAGGGAGCCCCCCTGGGATGTGCAGGGATTGGGGTGTGGGTGCAGCACCAGTGAAGAGCCCAGCTGGGGCTGGGGGGCACTGCCCAGGCTGGGACAGGAGCCCAAGGAGCACAAGGGACCATCTGAGGGTGTTCAGTGTTGGGGTGGAAAGGCCTTAAGCCCATCCCGATTCCACCCTCTGCCATGGGCAGGGACACCTCCCACCATCCCAGGCTGCTCCAAGCCCCATCCAGCCTGGCCTTGGACACTCCAGGGATCCAGGGGCAGCCACAGCTGCTCTGGGCACCCTGTGCCAGGGCCTGCCCACCCTCCCAGGGGAGAATCTCTCAGTAATATCCACTGTAAATCTCTCAGTTCAAATCCATTCCCCCTTGTCCTGTCACTGTGTAAAAGCTGTTCTCCCTCTCTTTTTATAACCCCCCATTAAATACTGAGAGAAGAGAGGTGGATTCACAGGAAGCTTCCCCTCAGGAGCAGGGTATTTCCTAAGGCTGCGATTGATTAAAATTGGATTGGGGTCATCATAATTAACTGATTGGAATATGATAGTGCACCACAACACAGGGCTCTTCTGGAGCTGCTCTTGCCCACAGAGCCCTCTCCCAAAGCATTCCCGTGCTGCTGATCCCATTATGTAACTCAGCCCGGACAGTAATTGATAATCATTACAATTGCCCACAGAATTCCTTTCCCCTTTATTCCCGTTTGACTTTCGTTTGCTGCTCATTGTCAGAGGAATGATCCACTTGGAACCCAGGGGCTTTTTTTTTCTTAATTCCTGGGTTTGGAATTTTGCAAAACAAATGACTTCCCTTTAGCCTTAGCCTGCTTGGGCAGGCAGAGCTGCTTCTGCTGGGCCACCCTCAGCATCCTCTCTGCCATGGGACCAACATTTTTCCAGCTCCAGGAGGCTGATGGCAGTGAACCATGGCTTGCCTCTCCCTGTTCCTCATGCCTGGCTCCATCTTTCCATCATTCCTGGCCTGGCACCGTGGGCAGGTCCCTGCTGAGCCCGGGGGAACAGTGCCAGCGGTTCCTCTGTGTGGTTGTGTAAATTCAGGCACCCGTGCAAAATGGTGGTACAAAGCTGCCAGACTGGTTCTGCTGGGCTGAGAATCAGGGAAGAGTTGAGGTTGGAAAGGAGCTCTGGGATCATTGAGTCCAACTGTTCCAACATTGCCAAGGCCACCACTGAAAGGTGTCCCCAAGTGCCCGTCGTGGCAGGTGTCACACACAGGGTGGATATGGCCTTGGGGAGTGGTGCATTTGGAACCTGAAATGACTTTCCCACATGCCAAAAGCATTCCCAGCTCTTCTCAGAGCGCAGTCCATGTTCTCAGTGTGCCCTGAGCTGCCTGGAGCTGCTCTCCTGACGGGTTTTTTGGGACATCTGCAGTGCAGCTGTTGGCTGAACCAGCCCAGTCTGCAGGACAGTTGTGCTTCCCTGTTTGTCCCATGTCAGGCAGAGCTCCTAAAGCTCCTCTCAGCTTTTGTTTTCCACTTTCAAATCTTTCCATCTTTCCCACATGTGGGATGTGTTGAGGGCTGATACTTTAGGTTCAGGCCTGAGGCCTCCCAGCAGAGACAGGATTGCACCAACCACAGCGGGAGAAACATCAGGGGTTTCATCAGGCTGCTCTCAGAGTCAGTGCTTGTTCATATCTTTGTGTGTCTGGCCTTTGGATCTTCCAATATTGCCATGGGAAGGGACCTTAAAGCCCATCCAGTGCCACCCCTGCCGTGGGCAGGGACACCTTCCACCATCCCAGGTTGTTCCAAACCTCACCCAACCTGGCCTTGGACACTCCCAGGGATCCAGGGGCAGCCACAGCTTCTCTGGGCACCCTGTGCCAGGGCCTGCCCACCCTGCCAGGGAACAATTCCTTCCCAATATCCCATCCAGCCCTGCCCTCTGGCAGTGGACAGACGTTCCTTGTGTCCTGTCCCTCCATCCCTTGTCCCCAGTCCCTCTCCAGCTCTCCTGGAGCCCCTTCAGGCCCTGGCAGGGGCTCTGAGCTCTCCCTGGAGCTTCTCCTCTCCAGGTGAGCACCCCCAGCTCTCCCAGCCTGGCCCCAGCCATTGGAGCATCTCTGTGGCCTCCTCTGGAATAACTCCAGCTCCTTGTCCTTATGTTGTAGGCCCTTGGTGTGCTTGGTAGCAGGCCGATGCCTCCAGGCTGAAGGACAGCTCTGTATTCACAGGGGAGTCACAGTTCATATCAGTGGCACCTGGCATGAAGCTTGTTTTGGGATCCCAAAACTTCCAAGCCCAAGGAATGGCCCTGAAGATGCCACAGAGCAATGGAAATGGCAGCCTGGGCTTTCTGCATGGCTCAGAGCTCTGCAGAAATGGTCTCTTCTCCCCAAATTTTGGGTTATGATGAGGCTTCCCCTTCCCTGTAGAGCTTTTTGCCAGAGTTGGTGTGGGGCAGAGTAAGTTACTGATGTCCTGTGGGTCGTGGGGGGAGGGAAGAGGAGGGGACACGAGCAAGGGGAGCCTTGGGGACAAGTCCTCCCAAAGTGCCACTAGTGCCCAGCTGGAGTGGTTGGTGTGGCTCCATGGGGGAGGGCAGCTGGAAGAGCCCAAATCCCTGTGAGTGGTGGTGGATCCTTCCCTGGCACATGGCTGTCCTGCTTTTGGGTTTTCCTCCAGGGAAGTGAGGATGGGAGAGCCTCAGTGGCTCAGGGATGGCACTGCTGGCACGAGGGGTCCTTATGGCTGTGGGGTTGGTCCAGGCACTGTTTTCCTGATTTTGGTCAGGGTTTTTTCCCCTCTCTAGAGAGAAAGGTGCTTTTAAAGCAGGGCATTGTGGAGGCTGCTGTGGAGAGAGTTCCAGGCTGCTGGGAGGCTTCTCCCCATCCAGCTGCTTCCAGCATGACAGCAAATCCCCTTTTCCCAGGGCTAAACTGCCTTTGCTCCCTGTTAGCACACTCTGTGATCCTGTTGAAGCTGAAGCACGCAGGGACAGTGGTATTTGATGGGAATTTGTGTGCTGGATGAAATGACATTAATTCCTGAGCTCCTCTGTGTGTCCTGGTGTGTCCCAGCTCCGTGTGCCATGGGCTGGGGACAGCTCAGGGCTGTCCTGTGAAGCCATCAGTGTCCCAAGGGTGGCTACAGCTTTGTTTCCAGGCTGAATGTCCCTCTGTTTGGTGGCGTGGCCAGCAGCCTCGGAGCGCCCCGATTTATTTATTTTTAATAACACATTGTAGTTTTCCAGAAGAAAGAGCTCCTGTTCCCTCTGTGCAGTGTCCCGTGGTGAAATGCCAGTGGTGTTAGGCTGTGTTTGAGTCGCTGCTGCTGCTGGAAGGGCTTTTCAGCCTGCAGGCTCTTCCTGCTTCCTCCTGTCCCCGAGGAGGAGGAAAGGCAGAGGGAGAGGAGCTGGTGCTGGGAGCTGCGTCATCTGGCAAGGCCCGGCGGAGCCGACTGTGGAAAATCCATTTGCCAGAGCCCAGTAGGAAGCTGGGCTGCAGCAAAATGTGCAGGAAGTGGAAGGAGCCCAAAGCAAGAGTTTGTAGAGAGAAGAAGGTGTTGGGGGCAGGAGGCAAAGGGTGAGGGCTGCGGTGGGCACAGGGCTGGGCAGGGATCCACAGGGCTGCTCCTCACTCCCACATTCCCAAACAAATACAGCCTGAAAGGAGGGGCTGCCTGAGGGACTCTGCCTGGAGAAGGTGTATCTGTATTGAAATTCTCCTAATGGGGAAATCACATTCAGTCCCACCTTGGCTTTAGAGGCCGATCAGGCCACTGGGGCTTTCACTGCTGCCTGTGGCTGGGGAGGGATGAAGAGGCAGCTGTTGCCTCCATTTTGCCTGGCCACATTCCTTATTTTTTCCAGGGGAGTGGCTGTTCTTCACCCTGCTCACTGTGTGTGTGTGTGAGGAGTTTACAGCTGGGGGGGGAACCAAAATTTGGATATCCTTGTGGAATTTTTTCCCTGTGCTTGCTGAATGGATGCAGCAACCAGTTAATCCTCTCCTGGCTGCTTGGAACTCTGGGCCTACTGTCCTGGCAGGAGCACGGCAGGGAGGATGCAAAGAGCAGAGGGAAGGTTTGTGGAACCTTCCCTGAAAGGTCCACGGGGAGTTTTGGAAGCTTTGGTTTGGAACAGGAGAGTGCTGGAGGTCTTGGTGTGGAATAGGAGCATTCTGGAGACCTTGGTTTGGAACAGGAGGGTTCTTGGTGTGCAGCAGGGAATTCCCTTGTCCTCTGAGGCTGTGTGGAGCATCCATCCCCTCTGGCATGGTGGGGGGGCTGAGGTGTGGTGGATGCTGGTGGCACAGGCAGGACTGAGGGCCCAGAGCACATTTGGCTCCCTGTGCAGGGCAGGGCCCTGGCTGCCGGCCTGGCAAGGCCAGGGAGCACATTCCAGGCCTCCTGCTGCTCCCCTGCTCGGAGGAGGTGCTGAGGAGCATTGGGGTTGCCATGGTTGGTTGGTTGGTGTGGTGATGCCTTCAGGCCTAGTGCTTGCAATCCCTGACATCCTGGGGTTCACAAACTATGCGTGGCATCTCAGCCTCTTCTCCCTTGCTCCAGGAATCTACCTCTGAGCCTTTGATCCGTTCTGGGCTCCTTTTCCCCCCTCTGGCCTGTCTGCTCTGTGTCCTTCACACAAACAGCCCTTTCTGGAGCTGCCTGAAGGGGTGCCAAAAGGAGGGGAGTAACTTGTAGCAGCTCTAAAAATGAACTAAGTCTTTGTGCTTTGCTGGTCTCTGTTTGTTTTCAGGCCGGTTTGTGTCACAGTGAGCTCAGTTTTGCCAGGCTGGCAGGCACAGTGGGGCTGGGCCCGGCAGGTTCCTCCTCTCCTGGTCGGCTGCTCCTGTTTGCAGCTTCCCCTCCTTGTGCCCACCAGATTCCTGCCATTTACAGGGTGAGAGGTGCAGCTCTCTGCCCTCGGCATCTGAACAACGTGGACCTCTGCTGGAGAGGGTCCAGAGGAGGCACAGAGATGCCTCAAGAGCTGGAGCCCCTCTGCTCTGGAGAGCTGGGGGTGCTCACCTGGAGAGGAGAAGCTCCAGGGAGAGCTCAGAGCCCCTGCCAGGGCCTAAAGGGGCTCCAGGAGAGCTGGAGAGGGACTGGGGACAAGGGATGGAGGAACAGGACACAGGGAATGGCTTCCCATTGCCAGAGGACAGGGTTAGATGGGATATTGGGCAGGAATTGTTCCCTGGCAGGGTGGGCAGGCCCTGGCACAGGGTGCCCAGAGCAGCTGTGGCTGCCCCTGGATCCCTGGGAGTGTCCAAGGCCAGGTTGGACATTGGGGTTTGGAGCAGCCTGGGACACTGGAAGGTGTCCCTGCCCATGGCAGGGGTGGCACTGGATGTGCTTTAAGGTCCCTTCCAACCCGGACAATTCTGGGATTCTGTGACTGCTATGAGTTACGGCCTGGATCTTGAGCTTTGGGGAGGGTGAGTGTGCCCAGCCCGTGAGAGGATTTAATCTGGGATGTGCCATGGGGGTTTTGTGCTGCTTTCCAGGCTGGAGGGGAGCACAGGGAAGCAGACACCACAGCCCTGGATTTCTGGGCCTGCACAGCCTCTGTAACCAAACAGCCCCATCACAGGAGCACCTGGGTTTGCTGCAGGGCACTTTGCACGGAGCCACACCAAGCAAAACATTCAGAATCTTAAAATGCCTGATCCTTGGTATGTGACCTCCTGGTGGGTTTTATTGTGTTGCTTTTTTTTGTTCAGATCAGCTCCCAACCCTCGGGAGGCTCCATGTCCCTGTTCTGCAGGACACAACCCTGGTGGCTCCGTGCTGGCACTTGGCTCTTCCCCCAGGGTAGCTCCATCCTCCGCCGAGCCCTGTGTTTTATCTAAGCAGTGACCAGGCACTAAACCTCTTTTTTCTCTCTTGCTTTAACTCGGCCTCCTGCCCCTCAGCCGTGTTTGGAAGGATGAGAACAGGTTTCCCTTGTCATCAGAGGAACAAAAGATAGAAACAAAGGCTTGGAGGGTGGAGGAAGAACTCTCTTCGAGTTCATTAAACAAATAGATGTTTAGAGTAGGGCATCGTGGCTGCTGAAGCCTTTGAGCACTTAGGGAGCGACAGGAAACCTGGAACACTTGAGACAAACAATTTAATTTGGATTTAATTTAAAACCATCTCAGCGTAACTTATATTCCTGTTAATGTTTCCAAACCATCCTTGAAGTTGTTTGTTTAAATATGTTTTTTATGCTTCAGCGGCAACAATTGAGGGATAATTTGGAAATGTCACACTTGGCATTTGAGAACACAAATACCACAAATTGAGGCTCTTGAAGCATAGAGGTGTTCCTGCCTCCAGATATCCGTGGGGCTGGTGGGGTTAGTCCAGAAAGGTCCTGTACAGGCCAGAGGAATTTCTACCAGCAGGTAAAATATCCCAAAATTCCGGATGAGTGATGCAGGTCCTGGTTTCTTGTGGGCATGGGCAGGAAGGATGTGAGTTCTCAGGCTTTTTTGGCTGCCAGCTCTTTAAAACATATTCTGGCTTTTTTTTTTTTTTTCCTGCTTCCTGGTGAATTTTGAGGGTTTGAAGGAAGGCCTTTTCCTCTGCAGGCTCCTGGTGCATGGAAGGGATCTGGTCCTCAGCATCAGCCTTGGGCTGGTTCTTGGCTCACACTTGGCTTGGAGATCTCTTCCTTCCCCTTCCTAAAGGGGAAAATAGGAGTTTGGTGGGGAGGGAATTCTCCCCTGCCCATTCTGTATTTGCATTCCCCACTCTGGTGTTTTCTGCAGAAGGAGCCCAGTGACCCTGGAGGGGCTTTGGGGCCAGAGTCAGGGCTGGCAGGACTGGGGGAGAAACTGCCCCAAGGAGGTGATGTGCAGCAAAAGCTGTGGCAGGCTGAGAAGCTTTGCTCTTGGATTAATAGGAAAAGGAGGATTTGTTAGGCAAGTGGGTGTATTAAATGGCAGGGATTTGGGTGTATTAAATGGCAAGGATCTGGTCTTCCTGGGAAGAGGATCTGTCTTCCCCTTGGGAATCTGCTCACTTTGTTCCTTCTCTGTGTTGGTTTGTGGGTGATCTCTCTGCCATTCCTCCGCTTTTAATACTTGCAGCCTTATCCTTACAATAATTATTCCTCTTTAGTCCTCCTAAATGCAGGAGGTTTATTCCCCTTCTACCTTAAATAGTAGCTTTGGTTATTTCTTTGGCAGGAAAAGATGAGAGCAGACCAGGCTGAGGCTTCCTTTGTCTCCTTCCAGGAAGGTGTCTGGATCCTTGTTTCAAGTTCCAGGCTGCTACCAGAGGCCCTGGAGCCTCGGGATGAAGGGATGGGAGGGATGAGCTGATCTCTGGGCAAGATTAGAGAGGGATATTGCAGAAAACGTCTTCACCAGGGTTGCTCATGGACCTTTAAATAGAGACCTGAGCAGGCACGATCTGCCTGCTGAGCTCCTCCCGGAGCTTTGGGAAAGGCTGGGAGAGCAAAATCCTGGCAGCAGCCCTGGGTCAGCGCTGCCACTTGTGAAATAAATAATGCAGTTCTTGCACTGCTTACTCACAATTGGCCGGGGCCGATCCCTGTAATGAGATCTGCCCCTCGGGGGTGTTTTAAAGGTTACTTAATTAGGTGTAATTGCAGCAGAATAGAAACCTGCTTTGAGGTTCTGAGTGCTTTGTGGAGTGCCAGCTCCTTCAGCGAGTGAGGGAGTGAGATCCCATAAACACGGCTGGGGCCGGAGTAATCCCGAGTTGCGGCCTCCCCCTCGGCCTGCCTGTTCATGGCGATGGAGCCGCAGGAGTGAAGCGCTGGGAGGGGTGTTCCTGCCTTTGGGAACGGTGCAGCTGTGCTTCCCAGCCCGGCAGCAGTGTGGGGGAGCCGTGCTCACACTGTCGGGCCGGGAATGCTCTCTCAGCACCCGGCCCGGGGGATGGATGTGCTCCGACCCCAGACAAACGCTGCATTAGCAGGGATCAGTTCATTTCAGCTGATCCCACCGCAACCCCTGGATTTAGGGAGCGTGGGATCTAAAGAGAGCTGTGTGGGGACGGATGTGTCTTTGGCACTTCAGCAGTTCCAGCACGTTTCCCAAAGGTGAAAAAAAGAATCTCTGTCTTCTGTCATCAGCATTTAAAAATATTACACATTTTTCTTTGAAAGGATTGGTTTAGCCCTGAGAGGCAAGGTGGGTTTGTAGGGACAAATGAGTGTTTTGGTTTATATCCCTTTGTGTTAAACACGGGGGTGGAGGTGCTGCATCCACCTTTGTGTAACCGTGAGAGGTTTTATATGGCGTGTTCTCGCTCGGATAAAATCCTGTGGGCCACTCCAGGCCACACACCTGGCTAAGCAGAGAGGAGAGCAGCTGCTGTGAGCCCTCCCTGCGCTTCTTATTGCTAAAAATCCCTCAGTTTGGTACTTCTGCCAATGCGGTGCTCGTCCTTGTCTCTCCTTCAGTTCAGGGGTTGTCTCACTTACAACACTGTTTCCCCCAAAAGATACAGGCTGTTCAGAGCAGACCTTCTGGCAGTCTGGGGAGAGTAATTAAAGTTACGTGAGAAGTGTTTGGATTTTCATGTCCTGCCTCAGCCTCCCTTCCCATTCCATGGGAACTGCAGCCCATTTGCTGAGGCATTTGGGGGTCTTTATCAGGAATATGTCAGTATCCATTCCTCCTCTTTGCCTCCTTTAGATTTGCTTCCAGAGTCTGTGTAGATTAAAGCAGCACTGAGAGTTGATTTTGTTCCCAGGGCAGGAGATGGAAGCACCATCCCTGTGAGATACCACATGATTTGATGATCTGAGCTCCACCAGCTCTTCTTGGGGGCTGCTTGGCTGCTGTGGCTGCTAGCAATCTCCCACCCTCCTGCACCCTCCAAAGAATGTCTTTTTGGAAACTGTTTCAGCCCTGGTCTCTGCCAGAATATTTGGGAAAGCTGCTGGCAGGCTCAGGGGTTGCAGGGGGTGTTGGCTGCCCAGCACAGCCCTGAATTCCTTCAGGGATCACACCTAAAACAAGCACAGTGGATGTTTTGTCCTGCTGAATCCATCTGCTGTGTGGTGGAGACATGGAGCATCCATAAGGATAAAGAGGAGAGGCCTAGAGCTTCCTTTTCCTTTTCCTTTTCCTCCAACCCGCTAAACAGGGAATTCACAGCTGGGGAATCCTTCACCTCTGTGGGAAACTTCCACTGCGGGGCTGCCAAGCCTTTGTGTGTGAATTTGAATTTGGAGTTGTCACTGTTGGAGGCTCAGGGTCATTTGCTGAGCTGAGCTCAGTGCATGCTGAGCAAGGAAGCTCTTTGTGTGCTGTGAGAAGCCCCCATGGCATCAGTGTGGGGCTCTGGGGGCTCCTGGAGCAGGGGCATCACTGCCAGCAAAATCATTGGGTTTGGGGAGGTGGAATACCCTGGAGTGTGCAGAGATCCTGGATACAGGGCGTGTGGGAGTGGGGATGCTGCAAGGAGCTCTTGTGGTGTTGTTGAGGTGCCAAGTGACCTCCCCTGGCTGTCCCCATCTGCTCCACGTGCTGTTCCAGGAGGAATCCCTTGGTCTGGGCCGTGTCCGTGACCAGAGCCCCCTTGGCACATGTCACCCCCAGCTGTGCTCTGCTGCCTGTGGCTGTGCTCTGCTCCAGGAGCCTGGCTGGCTTCGAGCAGTTTAAGCCTCTCACTTTCCACCAGGATTTAAGTCAGCTACTTAAACCACGTCATCCTCTTTCACTCTTTAATGCTCTGTGTTTCAGCCACTTGGGCTCCAAGGAGGGTTTGTAACCAGCCACAGACACACACAGGAAGCAAAACCTTTATTTTCAGTATTTCTTGGCTGCCCAAAAGGAGGGCTGTGGCTTCTTTCTCGTGGGTTAAGCTTGCTGTTCAGTTTGGAGTGTTCCTGTTTGGTGATGTGCCAGTAGGAGTGTGGTGGGAGCTGCTGTGCTCAGGCTTCAGCTGAAATCCTCAAATCTGGGACTTCAGAACTGCTCACATTTTCTGGACGAATCTAAAGCAGTTTGAGCCACAATGCTGGTGGTTTTCCCACCTGCCCTGTAAGGTACTGGGTTTAGCCCAGTCATCAAAATGAAGAAAACAATCCCAGGTTGCTCCAAGCCCCATCTAGCCCAGCCTTGGACACTGCCAGGGATCCAGGGGCAGCCACAGCTGCTCTGGGCACCCTGTGCCAGGGTCCCCCCACTCTGCCAGGGAACAATTCACTCCCAATATCCCATCTAATCTTGTCCTCTGGCAATGGGAAGCCATTCCCTGTGTCCTGTCCGTCCACCCCTTGTCCCCAGTCCCTCTCCAGCTCTCCTGGAGCCCCTTTAGGCCCTGGCAGGGGCTCTGAGCTCTCCCTGGAGCCTTCTCCTCTCCAGGTGAGCACCCCCAGCTCTCCCAGCCTGGCTCCAGAGCAGAGGGGCTCCAGCTCCATTGCTTGGTGAGAGGAGTCCAGGGGCTGTGGGGACCAGGCAGGCACAGCAGATATTCTTGTTTTCTGTACTGTGGGTTCTTCTGAGTATCAGGAGCCACTCCCACTCAGCCTGGTAGTGGTGTCTCAACTGGTGATGGTGATTTTGATCCTGGACAGCAAATACAGGCAGGTCTGGATCAGCACAGACACTGGCATGGGCTCAGACTTTTTCACCATGAGGCTTTTGTTGTGTGCATCCATAACGTCCAGGTTGGGAAGTTTGCAGAGCCATTTCCCCTCGTTTCTGCCTGCCCACAGCACAGTTTAAATACATGAGTGGCTCTTTTGCATAAAGCAGATGCTTCCCTGGCTGCCCTGTGTGTCCTGCCCGAGCCTGGGGTGGGTGAGGTGCCCTGCTGTGGCATTGGTGTGAGGGTCTGGAGCCCTCTGTGCTCCCGACAAGCTGAAAACCACAGAAACTGTAATTTCGAGTGTGTCATGCTAATCCTTTATAGGCTTAGCAAGTCTGATTAAATGTCACTTGCCTTTCTGTTATCTTTGTACACAGATAACAAATTAAGTGACAGCTTTTGAACTCCAGGCAGCTGCCAGATGCATTAACTGGAACCGACACATTCCTAGGAGTTGTTTTTATTAATCTAAAATACCTTTGTTTAACATACAAGAAACCTGACTCACCCAAGATGATGAGTGCCATGTGAGTTTAGGAGGTCTGTCTGCCAAAAAAAGTGCTCTAGAAAACTGGAGAAGGTGCTTGTGTTGTCTTCTTCCATTCACAGAATCTCAGGTTAGCTTGGAAAAGAGCTCCGAGATAACTTGAGTCCAACTCCTGATCCATCCCCCCCATGCTCCCAGCCAAGAGCACTGAGTGCCACTTCCTGGCTTTCCTTGGACACCTCCAGGGATGGGGACTCCAAACCTCTCTGGGCAGCCCCTGCCAATGCCTGACCACCATTTCTGGGAAGGAATTCCTCCTGATGTCCAGCTTGAGCTGGAGTCAGCTGGCGGGTGGGCAAGGCTGAGCCCTGGGGATTTGTGTTTCCTCTCATGGCAGTCCCACAGAGGCACAGCCTGGAGTTCAGTGACAGGACCCAGGGAATGGCTGGAGCTGTGTTAGGGGAGGTTTAGGTTGGATATTAGGGAAAGGTTCTTCCCCAGAGGGTGCTGGGCACTGCCCAGGGAATGGGCACGGCCCCGAGGCTGCCAGAGCTCCAGGAGTGTTTGGACAGCGCTGCCAGGGATGCCCAGGGTGGGATTGTTGGGGGGTCTGTGCCAGGGGCTGGATGGTCCCTGTGGGTCCCTTCCCACTCAGGATATTCTGTGATTCCATGGTTTTATGGTCTCAGGCCTGTGAGTTCCTCCATGCCAGTGGAATTTTTGCTGCTTCTGTGGGAATGTGGGATGACTGAAGCACATGGACACGTGGGTGAGCAGCTCTAACCATGCTGTGGATGTGATTTTCCTATAGAAACACATACTTGGCTTTCAGAAAACCAACAAGAATTCAAACCAAGCCCCCAGTGGTGCTGCAGGGTGAGCAGGGCAGCTCTGAGCTCCAGGCCAGGCTGGGGCTGAGTCTCCCTTGAGACCTGAGGTTTCCTTCCCTGAAAGGAGAGGTTTGGTGATTCACCAGCTCCTTCCCCAAGAACAGACTGAAACCCCAGTGAGTCAAAAGGTTGTGCTCATGAGAGCTGCACAAATCCAGCCCTGGAGACTCCCTCCTGTGCATCAGGAAGAGGAGGAGGAGGGTGTGTGTGGCAGGGTGAGGGCAGCACCGTGGGCAGCTTTGGGGTGTGGAGCTCACCCTGCAATTCCTCTCTCACCTCACCAGCGTCCTGCTGGGATTGTTCCTGGGCTGAAGGATGTGGTGCAAAAATAGACAAAGGTGCCTCCAAAGCTCTTAAAATGAGGGATAAATGTCTGGCTGTCTGAGCTTGAGAAGCAAGCTGTAAACTATTTTCTGCTGCTGGCAGACTGGAAGGAAGGAGCCAAATGCACTTTTTTGGGACACTTTGGGCCCTGTGGTTTTGCCTGTTCTCTCTGAAGATCCCAAACCATCCCCAGCAGGTCTCAGAGTGCCCCTTGCTCCACGTGTGTGCCCCAGCACCCCCATCCCCCAGCCCTCACCAGCTGACGTGATTCCCTCCCCCTCAGGCATTGTCTAATTGGGAAAATGTTTCAATTATACGGCCTAAATTTGTAACATGGAGCAGTTCATTATCACTGAATCCCCTTAATTGGGCCCTCCTACCAGGCAGCCTATTACTGAGTTTCCCAATTAAGACAGGACCTCTTTAAAACCCATAAAAATAAACAAATCCCTGGCAAAGCAGGCCCATGTTACCGGAGACACTGCCCGAAATGCTGCTTCAAGGCTAAGCAGTAGTTCCAACACCAACCAAGTCCAAACTAACCCCTTTGTACTGATTACTTGGGTTCCCTTCAAGGAGAACAGACACAGTTTGGGGTCAGCTCAAAAAATTCACTGTTATTTGCTCGAGTGTTTCTGCCAAAGGGGATAAAGTTGATTACAAGGTGTTTCTGTGCTGGAAGAGGCTGTTTCCTGCAAGGATTCCATAGGTAACGCTGTTTTCTCTGGCTGCAGGTAAAGGACTTAACAAAATACCTGGATCCCAGTGGATTGGGAGTTATCAGCTTTGAAGATTTCCATCGGGGGATCAGAGCCATCAAAAATGGAGGTGAGTTCCCTGCAGTGCTGTGGGTGAGGATGGGAACAGGCCAAATTTAACACCACAGTTCAGCTGAGAAGCTGCTTGGGGAAAACCATCTGGGTTTGGTTTTCTGAGAGTTACTGCTCTGTGCTGGGTGGAGGGGAAGGGGGAGAGGCTAGGAACATTTAATAAAGATTGAAAAAAGTGGTACAGCAGTCCTGGTGGTGGTTCCATGTTTTGTTGTCTATCAGGAAAGTTCCTTCCTGCAAGGAAGTATCAGTGGTAAATCCTTTCTGGTTTGGTGTTTCTCACCTGTGTTTTTTGGGGGGTTGTTGCTCTGATGGAGCAGCTGCTGGAGGTGTCTGTGTGCTGCTGGCTGTAACATCTTCCTGACACTGGCACTGAGCTGGAATCATGGAGGGGTTTGGGTTGGAGGAGGCTTTAACACTCATCTCATACCACCCCCTGCCATGGGAAGGGACACTTTCCACTGGAATGGAAACTACCATGCATTCCCTAATTTATTGTTGAGTTTACCAATGCATTTATAACCTTCACTCCAACTGTTTGGAGGATCGAGGTGCTCAGATGGTTTTTAGTAAGCAGCACATTAAACCACAACTTTGAACTCCCTGACTGCAGTCAGGATGATCTTCAAACAGGCCGGTGCCAATCCCCACGTGGCTCCTGAGGGCGTCTTGCAAATGCTTCCAGAGCAGCAGCTTGGTGGAATGTGAAGTTGCCATTTGAACCCCTTTGCTGCAGAAAAGGTGGTGGTTTTCAGTTTGGGGTTTCTCTCAGAGTGTCAGAGGGTCGTTTTGGCCAGGCCTGTTGTTCTGGGCAGGGTGTGAGAGGTCTGGGAAGCTCCCTGCTGAGCAGCTGGAGCTCTGCATGTGCAAATGTGAATTGTCATCCTTGCACAACAGTCAGCTCTGCTCAGAGATGCTTATCTGGGATTTCAGCCCTGCTCAATGTGCCCCTGCTGCCAGCCCTGCACATGGAGTGTGCTGCAAGGATGTGAAGGAACCATCCTTCCCATACAGACTGTGCTGTTCCCGGAGTAAAACCCCCTCAAAGCAAGGTTTTCTCCTGTTCTTCTGTCAGTTGTCCATTCTTCCTCCTCCTCCCCACTTTGTTTATTTATTTACTGCAGGGTGCCCAGAGAAGCTGTGGCTGCCCCTGGATCCCTGGCAGTGTCCAAGGCCAGGTTGGATGGGGTTTGGAGCAGCCTGGGATGGTGGAAGGTGTTGGGGTTGGAATGGGATGAGCTTTGATCTCCCTTCCCACCCAAACCACTCCAGGATTATTTGAGCTCAGGACTGCAGTGTTTTATGGCAGCTCCCAAGTTTCCTGGGGTCGCCTGACCAATTCCCAGCTGCCAGGAAGCAGGAGGAACTGCAGCACACTATTAATTTGTAATAAATTGCCCTTGGAGTGGAGCATTTGTGAAAGCCCAGGCTCGTGTTTCTCCTCAATAATTCATCACTTTGGTGTTGTGTTCTATTAATTGAATGGGAAAAGCAGATCCAGGCAAAGCTTTTAGGGTCTCTATTTATTAAATGTGAAAGAGATTGATATGTGTTTATTGCAGTGGTTAGGAAGAGCTGAGCTCTCTAACAACACATTGCATTAAATGGTTATAAAAGAAGCCCAGGGCAGGGAACAGAGCAGGTTCTTTGAGTCTCAGAGCTGAGCATTGCTCACATTGAAGCAATCAGAAGGATTTGCTGCTGCTCTTGAGACAGTCAATATTGATCATCCCTTTGTAACCAAAGCAGAGGCCGTGCTGCTGCTGGGTGTCCCTTTTAACAAGGTTTGTTAATTAGCTGGGCCTATTTTTAGCCAGGGAATGCTCTGCTGGATTTCTTGGTGCTCTGTAATTCTTGGGTCAGTCACAGAAGTGAGAGCTGGTGTCAGCTCAGACCTTTTGTTAATGCAGGGTTTATTTCTGAGGATGTTCCACTCTTCTCTCCCTCTCCCCTGTCTGGAGAATTCTCTGAGGAGAGCAGCTGGGATTTGCCTCGAGCCTGGCAAGCTGAAGGTGCAGTTACAAGCCCAGCCAAACTTCCTCCGTCAGCTGCATTTCTCACAACTGCCTTCGTGTCCACTGGCCTTTGCATGCAGGATGCTGAGCTGCCTGTCCTGTCCCTGTGCCACAGGCATGTCCCACTGCCTGAGGAACAGGCTGATCCAGGGCTGCTGGTGCTTGCTCTGCCTCCAGCGTGGAGCAAGAGCCACTGAAACCCTCACACGAAGCCCCAGGGCCACCTCTCCACTGCCATGGGCCAGCTCTGGGCTCTGTGTGGCCTGGTCAGGCTGACTGTGAGGGAGCAGAGCAGAGGGATTTGGATTTGAGGCTTCAAGGAGAGGTTTTAGCCACTTGTGGCTGCCTTCTGCCCTCCCCAAAGTGAAGGCTGCATGGGGAAGCGTGGTTCTCATGGGTTTATTTATGCCTGCAGTGTGGATGGCCAAGGAGAGCTTCCAGAGGGTTTCCCTGCTGTGGGAAGTGCTGAGCCTGTGGCTCTCAGGTGGCTGAGCTCCGTTCTCAGGCCTGGGGACTGTAGGGACAGACTGGGACAGGTTCACCTCCCCATGGTCTGCTGTGTTCCAGCCCTTCCTGCCCGTGGCTGCTGGGATCCCCTTGTCCTTCCCTGCTCCACAAGGAGTGCCTTGCCTGCTTTTAAAATCTGTGTGAATGGTGCCTGAGTGACTGGCCGGTCTGCACAGCAGAGGGGGAAATGTGGATCCAGCACTGGCAGTGTGTCAGGGGGGATAAATAACTCTGAGAAGTGGAATTTCACGGCCTTGGATTGTAAAACTTGAGAAACTGATAATGGAGGGAAGGCAGTAATGAAGGAGAGTATGATGCTTTAAAAAGCTGGGGTTTGAGGCCTGGAGAATTCTCAGCCAGAGGAAGACCTGGTGCATCTGGCTGCCATCAGTGAGATCCAAGGAAGAAGAAACGGGGAGGGAGCCAGTGTGACTGCTGCAGTCATCACAGAGAGGAGCTCCAGCTCTTGGGGGATCTCCTCAGGGAGAAACAGGAACCAGGGATGGCATCCCAGCCCCTTGGAAAACTCAGCCTGGGAGTAAGGAGCCTGTTTGTGTGGCAGGGAGCTGCCCTGGGCTGGGGGCAGTGAGATGGGATCTGCAGTCACCAGCTGAGGTGCCTGGACCAAGGAGCAGCTCCGCTCCTCCGTGTCCTGCATGCAGGAGCAGCTGGAGGGGGAGTTTGGTGGCAAACAGGAAGGATGGGCTGGATCAGCCCCAGCTGGATGCAGGCACACAACCAGGCCTGGGCTCAGCAGCACATTCCTTCCCTCGTCAAGGTATTGGAAACCTTTTCAGCTCCAGACACCTGGTTTATCTGCAGGGGTCACTCAGCAGGACAAACCGAACATCTCTGCTCACACTGCAACTCAAAAGGGTAAGGAAGAAGTTGTGTGATTCAGGCACATCCTCGGAGCTAAAACATCTGTAACATCTGTCTTCCAGGGAGCAGCCTGCTGGGAAGGGGCTCTGGGAGGTGCCCCTGCACACAGGGAAGGTGACACTGGAGGTGTCAGTCAGTTTAAGGGACCTCTGTGCCAGGCAGGGAAAGGTGCATTCCTGCAGCTGCCAGGGAGCCTCATCCATCCATCCATCCCTTCTGCCTTGGCCTCTGCTCCCTGAACAAAGGGGCTCCTGTGCACTGAGAACAGACAGTGCATCCACTGAGGGATGGATGTGTCCAGCAGCTCAGGGGATGGCCCGAGGATGGAAATAGTCACAGCTCTTTTTTTTTAATATTGTTTATTTTTTAAATGCTTCTAATAAAAGCCCTTTGGATTTGGGGAGATGGAAAATCCAGCTCAAGAGCTAACACCCAAACCTGGAAGCTCTAAGAGAGTTCCTGTTTGGAAGGAGGAAGACCTGGGAGACCTCTAGCAGTGCCAGCTTTGGAGGAGCTGGATCAGGAATCCACTGTGCCAAAGGAAAGATACTCCAGGGGCTGAATGAGAGGCTTGGAGCAGGAGAAGCATCTTCAGCTCCTCAGAGGCACTTCCAAAGGTCAGCTGGAGCTGGGGAGCTGGAGCAGACAGGGCAGGATGCTGAATAGCAAATACAGGGCTGGGGGGTCAGGCCTCCACAAAGCTCTGCCCAGAGCCTGTATGGGAGCACCACACCATTCCTAATTGGAACTGGCAGCAGTGGGAATTGCTGTCAGGATGAGCCTTTGTGGGGCTGCAGCTCTTCCATCCCTGGAGGATCTCAGGAGGCGTTTCCACGGTTTCTTCAGCCATGTCCTGAAAGGTTGGTGAGCTCCTGGCAGCTGTGTCAGCTGGGAATTTCCTGAGAGGAAAGCCCACATCCAGCCCTTATCCCAGTGCGGGATGTGAGTGTTGGGCCCTAAAGGCTTAGAGCCAAGAGGGAACTGCACAGCAGCTCCCAAAACCAGACCTGAGGAGTTACCCCACGTGCAGGCTGTGTTCCACATTCCCTGCTCCCACTGCTCTGGCTCTTGGCAGTGCCTTGGGATCTGACAGTGCTCAGGTGCCACCTCAGAGCCCACCGTGCCCAGAAGTCACTCAGTGCCATTCAGAGCTACTCAGTGTCACTCCTGGGCAGCACGTGGTGGCTTGGGACGGGCCTGGGAGAGCCAGGCTGGCCGCCCTGGTGACCCGGATCCCGCTGGCTCCATGGGGCATTTCAAGGTGTTGGATATCCGGGAACCCCCTGTTTGCTTTGTGTGGAGGCTTTTTTCCCCCCTCTGTAGGATCTGCATTGCAGATGGCTTTTGCTACGCAAAAGGAAAGCTTCCCTTGCCCAGGGATAATTCCAGAAGCCAAAGCTTGCATTCCCTTCCACTCCCAACCCCGTAGTTATTTCTGGGGCTGTCTGTGTGCATCCTCAGCGCTCTCTGCCCCACCTGGCTGCTGGAAATGCAGGTGATTTGCAACAGGCCGCTGCTGACACCTGAGCATGAGCTCTCAGCGGGGGTGGCCAGGCCCAACTGAATATTCCAGGCGTTTGCTTTTTAAAAGGAAAGCCTTGCCCAAGGCTCAGCAGATGGAAGCAGAGCTCGTGTGCACGTTTGACTAAACTCGGTGAGTATCTGGCACCGGTTTGAGCACTTCCTACGTTCCCCTCGGATCTGCTGATCCCTGGATTCACGCAGCACTGCTGCAGTGGAGACCTTCCCGCTGCTCCTGCCTGTTCCTAACCCTGGGTAAACCATCATCCACAGGGACACAGCTCCTTTGATGGCTGAAGGTAGGACAGATGCCTCTTTGTGTACAGCTGGCGTGCAGGGAACGGGGGCTGCCGTGAATGGGAAATCAAGATTGATTCATGAGCGAGAATAAACCCCAAATTGCTCTCATTATGTCTTCTGCATGTTTTTTTTTGCCTTTGCATCTTGCTGTGCTCTGGCAGATCCATATGGATGTGCTGTACATACTGCTGGTGGGGATAAGGACTTTAGGAAGACGAGTGTTAATTCTGAAAAGAGTGGGGATTTAAATGGCTCTTTAAAATTTATATGGATACTTGAAAAAATATAATCCCTGTGCTGTTCTTGGGAGCTCAGGGTTCTGCTCATCTCTGTGGTGCAGGGGGATGATTGCAGCACTAGGATTGTGCCAGTCAAGTTTGGGGTTCACATGCTTGTTTGTGCCCTCTTCTGCCAGGGACAGGAGCAGCCAAGGCTTTCTTGGAATTAATTTGGATTTTTTTCCCTTGAAATAGTGGCACTTAGAGGGTTCTATTGGAAGCCACTGGGTCTGCCCATAAAAATGTGTGAGTGCTTTGCTGGGGTTCTTTAGCCAGGAGAAAAGGAGGCTCAAGGGGGACCTTATGGCTCTGGACAACTCCCTGACAGGAGGGGACAGCTGGGAGGGATTGGGCTCTGCTCCCAGGGAACAGGGACAGGATGAGAGCAAACAGCCTCAAGCTGTGCTAGGGGAGGTTCAGGTTGGACATCAAGAGGAATTTCCTCACGGAAAGGGTGGCCAGGGGCTGCCCAGGGCAGTGTTGTAGCCCCCATCCCTGGAGGTGTCCCAGGAAAGCCTGAATGTGGCACTCAGTGCTGTGGGCTGGGGACAAGGTGGGCACTGGGCACAGATGGGACTTGCTGATCTTGGAGATCTTTCCAGCCTCAATGATTCTGGGATTGTGTTGAGTCTGTGTAACTCCGTGCTCACAGCGAATGGGGAATGAGTGTGAGGGATGGAGCTGAGCTGCCCTGGGGGTGCTCTGTGCTCACAAGGGCCTGGGATGTCTGTCTCCATCCCTCTCCTGACAGGAGGGTTGGGTGAGCCCTCTGTGAGGGGCTGGTGCTCTGTGTGGAGATGCAAACAGCAGCACTAAGCAGGTGTGAGTCCAGCCCAGCTGGGGGCTGTTCCAGGGCAGGGCAGGACGCAGGTACAGCCCCAGGGCAGGGGCATTGAGGTGGGTGCGTCTTTCCTCCAGTCCCAGTGTCCTTGGAGAAGAAAAGTCTGCTCCCAGGAGCCCCAAAATGCTCCTGTGTGTGGAGAGCTTTCTCTCCAGCTGTACATCCCCCAGGATCCAGCAGATCCTGGCTGCAGGCCTCTTCCCCATGGCAGTGTGAGCAGGGAGGCTTGGGTGAGCAGGGGTGAATTTTTGTTCCCCTTGGAAGCTGAAGCAATTGCTGAGAGAGAGGAGCTGTGGAGCAGCTGGGACTGGAACCACAGACCACACTGTTCTAGAGCTCTTTTAGGTCACTATTTCTGCTCTAATACAGACACAGAATCGTTCAGGTTGGAAAAGTCCTTTAGAATCATTTACATTGGAAATGTCCTTTAGAATCATTGAATCCAACCAGTAATGGACTCGATCTAATAACAATAAACCAGGGCAAGGACTGGGATGCTGGTGGGGGGAGCACTTCTGGCTCAGCAGAGCAGTTTCTTAGCTTGCATTTCTCCTTTGATTTCCACAACCACTTGTTTGTATTGAATTCATGGATGTGGCAGCTGGGTGAAGGGTGACAGGCGGGGAGAGGCTGCTCTGCTCCGGGTGCTCCGTGGCTGAGAGGGAGCCGTGCCTCCCAAAAGCAGCCTGGCAGATGACATACTGCATTGACCTACTTTCGGGAGAGGCGCAGGAGTGTTGGGAGAGCTGTGTCCGTAGGCAGCTCTGGGATGAGAGCAGCGAGGAACGGCTCAAACGCGCTGCTGGAAAACTGCTGTGAGGGCTCTGCAGCCCTGGGGGGCCAGGGAACAGGAGATTGGCACGGGAATCTCTGCCCCTCTGAGAATTCCTTCCTTAGGAATCTCTCCCCTCTTATGGATTCTTGCTTTGGAGCATATGCCTGAGAAATCTGGCTGTGTCTAGTCGCTGTCAGGGAGTGTAACAGGTCAAAAATACACCCTCAGTCCGAGGGAATGCTGGTTCACAGCTGGGATCAAATCCCCAAAGAATCACTACTGGTTCAGCACTCCTTGGGAGGGAAAAGCATTGCTCTGTAGCCAGATCTTCTGGAAATCAAAGCTAATTCCAGAGTGGAGAGACTTCCATGTGTCCTGAAGTGAAGAACTTATGGTGGCTTTTTGACTCACAGGACATAACCCAACCTGATAATGACAAATCTGATGTCCAGAAGAAAGCAAATTTTTCTGGGAAAGGAGGATAAAACCCACTGCAGAGACTACCTGTTTTCCCAGGAAGATGAAAATAGAGAGCAGTGCTTTATTGGAGCTTTGGAGCAGTTCTTAGTATGCTCTTCTATGGAGATGATGACTAGAGAGAAAACAGGGGCAGGTTGTGTTAAATATAATTTCTCCTCTTCCATCTGCTGCCTCTGTGTCTCCATTGCAGGATTCCCTTTCTGGGCCATGGTGTTTTCCTCCACATCTGGTGCTGGGAATGCTTTTGGGAGCTGGGCTGGCCTGCAGTTTGGGGACTGTGTGGGAGGGGACTGGGCTGGGCTGGGCTGGGCCGGGCCGGTGGCTCCACTTGGTTGTGGGGGGTGGTTTCTGTTCTGCCTGTTCTGCTGTCTCAGGTTTGGACGTTAGTCCAGAGTGAGGCTCAGCCCAGGAAGGTGGGGAATGTGTCCTCCCTCCTGAGCAGGAGCACCTGGACAGGGATCAGGAGATCCCTGCCCCAGCTTGGTGAAGGAAAGCGGACCCAGCGCCCTGCAGAGCTGTCAGCTCGTTTCTCCTGAGGAATCCAGTTAATCCGGAGTTATTAACAAAGGGATAATTACTCACCTGGGACTTCTGCTCCTCCCTGCCCGGCTCTGTCACAGCCTGGGGGCTGGTGGCTGCACTGGGTGGCCTGGCACCCCTGTGACACCCTGCCAGGTTAATGTGGCAAAAGCTTTTTTTCTCTCCTTGGACGGGAGAGGCTGGGTGTGATGTGGATTTCCTGGGAAATCAGTGCTGATAGTGAAGTATCAGGGTGGGTGAGCAGCAGGTGGGATGGTTCCAGTGGGCATCCACACATTGGGGGAAAACAGTTTTCCCAATTCTCTGGTGTTCTGGCTGAGCACAGCTCACATTATCTCATTCCCATTCTTCCTGTCCCAGGTTGTGTCCCCTCCTGGGCTGGTCCATGTGTCCTTCAATGTCTTTCTCCTTCATGATCCTCTTTTCCAAGTTCTTACAGTCCAAACTGCTCCTGTAAATCACTGGGCAGTTTATTCCTCCTTAGAATAGGAAGGACTTCTGCTAACAAGGCAATAGGAATTTTTATTAATGTAGTGAATAATTATAGAGAGCTCAGCAGAGATGATGTGACGGCTTCTAATAAAAACACCCCTGATGAGGAATTGGGCAATGGCTTGTTTGGACCTTGTTTCCATGTTTGGAATTGATGATCTTGGAGATCTTCTCCAACCTGAGCAATTCTGTTTGTCCCCTCTCAGCCCTTCGGTGCCTTCCTGGAGCCCTTGTACTCTGGATTGAAAAGGTCCAATTCCTCCCTGTATTCCTTCCCTTGCAGGGGAGTGGTCAGGCACAGACAATGGCTGAAAAAAGGATCAAACCCCAATTTCACAGGACCCCCTTCCCTGATTTTATTTTGGGTGATGTTTCCTATACAGAAGCCAGTTGGAGCAAAAGCACTTTAAGGAATGCATCTCCCCTCTCCTTCAGTGACAAGTGGGACATGGTTTGGCTCTGTTTCCAAGGGATTTTCTGGCAATGTTGGAGTTAGGGGGAGAAACAGGGAAGGGGATTCAAACATGTGCCTTCAGGAGCGTTTTCCTGTTACTCTGCGTAGCTTTCAAGGGATTTTGGAGGACTGGGACTCCACACTGCTCCACTGTGGCCAAGCAGCAGGAGGGCACAGGGCCTGCTCGACCCTCTCTGTAACACACAGGACATTTCTGAGCAGCACAATCATCATTTCCAAGAGATGGCTCAGAACTGTGGAGCAGCACCTTGGGGAGATTCTTCCTGCAGATGTAGTTTAGTACGTCTCCTCTTATGTATTTTCTGTCCCCAATTTCCCCTAAACCCAGGCTGGGTTCTGGTCAGGACCTAGAGGGCAAGTCTGAGATCAGAGGCTTTATAAATAACTTTATAAATCATTTTCCTTGGTGATTTTGCAGCTCTGTTGAGGTTGGAGCCTGGGCTGGAACAGGGGGAGTCTGCAGTCCCTGCCCAGGCTCACAGCTCTCCTGTCCATCTTTTCCAGAGGCAGGTGGGTGGTTGTGATCCAAACCACTTCCCAGGGCTCAGTGACAGCTTTGGAAAGGCTTGGCATTAATTGTGGTCAGTTTTTAGTGTGGCTAGTGGAGGGCAGAAATGGCAAGTGAGACCTGAATGACAAATACTAATGCCTGCATGTTGGTGGAAGTGCTGTGGGTGTTGAAAGTGTTTCCTTTAATCCTTGTGGGTCTGGAAGCTGTGTCTGGACCCACACAGGCATTGCTCTGATAATGAAATTCAGCCATGCTTGAGGGTAAGAACATTGTGAGCACTTCCTAGGCCCAGGGTTGGAAGCTCTGAGCTGGGGAGGATTGAACTGGGTTTAACTCTTATCCTGATTTCTCCATGTGGGAGCTTTGAGCTGAAAGGCTGAAACCTTCAGGGTGGGATGGTGGCATCCAGTCAGTCCCAGCCTGTGGAACTGCCTGGTTTCTGCCTGTGTTATTTGGGGTGTCCCAGCCTCTGGTCCATTTGAGCTCCTGAGTCAAGGTTCTCTTTAATTTTATTTTGCTTGTGGGACAATCTTATCTCAAAGGTGCTGCTCGTCCTCTGTGAGCTCCTGGGTGTGGAGCATCTCAAGGAGTTTCTGCTTCAGGGTTCTCCAAGCCTTGACAGGAGAGTGGGCACTGTGTCCCCAAGGCTGTGTCAGCCCTGATGTGCTCCTGGAAGCTGACTTGGGGTGTTCTGCTGGTTCACAGTTCCATGAGCTCCTTCAAGAGGTCCTGCCTCAGTCTCTTCACAGAGCAGGGAGTTTAGGACATGGGGTGGTGGTGACCTTTGCAGTGCTGGCTTAATGGTTGGACTCGATGATCTTGGAGCTTTTCCAGCCTTAATGATTCCGTGATCTCTGTCTAAAACATCCAGCTTCGTTTCCAGAAGTGTAGAGATTTGGAAGCAGAAGGAGTGAAGGAGCTGGAGGACATCAGGAGGTCTCCTCACTAGCATCAAGTGCTATTTTGGAGGCTCAGTCTCTCCATCAGAATGTGGCTCCAAGCCACTTTCTGGTGGCTGTGGCCAGCACCTCATTTTCCACACCTCCAGCAGTAAGCCTTTGTTCCCGGCTGGCACAAGCCTGCAGGAATCTGAGCTGGCCTTGGTGACTGGCACACAATGAAAAGACCTCTCAGATTGCTGGGAATTAAAAATGAGATCCCCTGTTTTTAACTCAGCACCAAATTCCAGGTGTCAGTGGTGGCCCCCTGGTCTGTCTCTGGGGCAGAGGCAGCGATGCTCACTGGGCCTCTGAGATGAAGGGAAGGCAGCTGGATTTGTGCTTCCAAAGGGCTTGGATGCCATGGAGTTAATTCCTTTCCTGATGGCTTTCCATGGTGTCTGGAGGAGGCTGCAGGGCCTGTGCTGTAGGAAGGGGATCAGAAGGAATGTGTGATGAGCCCCGGTGATGCTCAGGAAATGAGGGACTGCTGAAGAGCATTAGCCAGGGTTGTGTAAGCAGCCTTAATTCTGCCACTGCCTCCCTGGGAGCCTGGGCTGCCGCTCGCTCTGTCCCTTGTGGCATTTCGGGTTGGGAAATGGTAGTTTTCAATAAGTGCTCCTGCTCCCCTGGCCCATCTCCAGGGGAAGCTGAGCTACAGGGAAAGCAGGGAGCAGAAAGCTGCTCTTTTGTGGGAGCATCAGATTATAAATGTACTCCTGGGCCACTCTGGGGAAGGAAAAGGTGGATGAGTGGGATTGGTGCTGGCTTTGTCCCACAGGGATCACACCACGTGGGTGCTTAAGCACGAGACCCTGAGCTACCTCTGGAAATACTGGATAATGGCTTCCCCTGGGCAAGATCCTCCTGAATTCCTGCAACTTTTAAGTACTTGGCTGTGTGTCTCTTGTTTTCCAGCAGCATTCCCAGTAAGGGAGCTGGGTTTATATCACTTATTCTCTCTTAAGCCAACCAGAACTTTGTCCTGCTCGTTTTGGGGGTCTGTTTTATTCTGTGCCATTCAGGCAGGTTCCAGGCCTTATTCCCACACTGAATAATGCAGGTGTGTGAGCTCACATAATCCATCCTGTTGCAATCACTCAGACTTGGAGGCTCTGTGGCTTGCAGCAGCGTGTAGAGTGTGTTGACAGATGACTTAAATGCTCCTGAAAGGCTGTTTTTCTAGGTCACTCCTATAGGAAGCCGATAAAACTGGCTCTGTGTGACCCATGTGTCACTGCTGTACCCACAGCCCTTCACTCAAGGTGCCTTTTCACTGCAATCCTGCCTTCTGGAAGCAGTTTTTAGAATCTATTTCAGGAGCTTTATCCCAGAACTGCTGTTCCTGAGGGTTCCTGGGAGAGCCCAGGTGACTCAGGCCCACCTGAGAGCTCTGAAGTTCAATAAGACGTGGGAAGAGGTCTCATCCACCCCCATGGAGAGCCCATGGAATGATTTAGGTTGGGAAAGCCCTCTGAGATTACTGAGACCAACCATTCCCCCAGCACTGCCAAGGCCACCAGTGACCCTTGTCCCCAAGTGCCACATCCACATGGCTTTTCAATGGTGGCTTCCAGTGACAGGACAAGAGGAAACAGCCTCAAGTTGTGCCAGAGGAGGTTTAGGTTGGATATTGGGAATACTCCATGGAAAGGGTGGTCAGGCCCTGGTACAGCTGCCCTGGGCAGTGGTGGGGTCACCATCCCTGGAGGGATTTAAAAGCCCTGTGGATGTGGCACTTGGGGATGTGGATTAGTGGTGGCCTTGGCAGTGTTGGGACAACAGTTGGACTTGATGACCTTAGAGGGCTTTTCCAAATGGAATGATTCCATGTTCTGTGGTGGTTTAGCAGTAAAGCTCCTGGAAGGTCTCTCAGAGCCTGATTTTTCCCTTTAAGGTTTTTGGATGTTTATGGATGTGACTGGACTGGCAGTGGGAGTGATGGATAGAGCTGGAAGTGCAGGAGAAGCTGGCCATGGACACTCAGAGGACAAAAGGCAGTCCCTGGTGTCACCCTCAGCCCTGGGTGAAAGCTTGGGTTGGAGCAGAGTAGGGCAGAGATGACTCCAGGTGTGGTGACCACAGCTCTCAGTGAGGAAGAAGGAAGGAGAAAGGGATGGGTGTAGGCAAGGAAAGGCTGCTTTGTGGTGTGAGGGGCTGGGATCAGCTGGGACTTGACTTTGATGTCCAGGGGGGAGAGCAGAAGGAACATGAGGGTCTGAGCTCAGCCTGTGCCGTGGGTTGGGGCTGTTCAGTGCTGTGCTGGTGGCCCATGGCCATCCCTGGCTCTGTTCCTGGTGTGGGGGGAGCAAAGCTGTCACCACGTGGCTCCCTCTGCACCCGGGGACAGTGCTCTCCACATGGGGACTGCCACTCCACACCAAAGGTCTCCGGTTTTTTGGCTCCCAGGGTTTTTTGGCTCTTTTGGCCAGGAATTTGCAAGCTTAATGCAGGCTGTTGTGCTGGCAGACTTGCAGGCACGCTCTCCATGGCAACTCTCCCTATACACAAAGCACCATATGGCTTTTGGAGGGGGAGGGAATGAATCCAGCAGAAAAGTCAACCTTTGTTTGTGGTGCTGTTTGTCTTTGCTCTCTGGGACGAGTGGGGAGGTGGAAATATGGAATGTTGGCTCCTGGGCATGGCTTGTGCTGGCCATGCCACCTCGAGGGTGCAGGTGACCTCTCAGGTGGCCTTTCCTGGATTTTTACTCTGGAATTTGCTGTGAAAACAAACCCATCATACACAGAGACCCCCTCTTTGGGCTGGGCTCTCTGCACACAGCTGGAGCAGCAAGGGTCCCGTTCATCCCCATCGTGTTCATTCCCTGAAGGGCTGGGAAGGCTCCAGAGCCCCTGGTTTGGGCAGGAGCTGGGCAGGAGGCAGGTGATGGATGGCAGGAGCTGCCTGTGCCTGTGCTCTGCCCACACTTTATACCCCTCATTCCAAAGAGAAGCCTTCACTTGCCTGCAAATTCTCCCTTTTCAAGCCTCTCTGGAAGGAATGAGGAGAATAAATATCTTTATCTGTGTCTACAGAAGAGTAGGAAGTGTTTGTGTGTCTACTTGGAGGGGGAGGAAAAAAAATGATGTGGGAATAGGAAGAAGGGAGCAGCCTGTGCCTTTGGGATGTGGCTCCAGGGGCTGCTGTGGGGTGCCAGCAGGGTCACTGGAGATGGCCTGGAGCTGACCACTGCCCGTGTGTGCTGGCTGGCAGGAGAGGTGGCTGCCTGTCCCCTCTGGGTGCTGTGACACAAGCTGCCTTCCAGGAGCACTGTTTGGTTTTGGTTTTGCCGCCAGCCATGGGCAAAGGCTCCTCTTCGTGGCACCCACTGGGGTGAGCAGGTCACTGTCCCCATCCCCTCCCTGCTGTCAGCCAGGAGGCTCAAATCCCAAAATAGTATCAGGGATAATTAATGGGTGCTAATTAATCATTAATTAATTAATCCTCCAGATTGTAGGCTCAAGCTCACAGGTGGGGCTCTGCAGGTGGGGACAGAGGGACATTTGAGGATAGGGACAATGTCATCTTCAGATTATGCAATCATTAAGGTGGGAAAAGACCTCCAAGGTCATCAAGTCCAATGTCCTCCCGTGCAACCCCAATAGTCAGAGCAGGAGGTGGCCTTGTCCTGAGCAGGGTACCCAGGCAGCAGCATTTCCATGTGAGTCCCAGGGCCCTGCTCTGGCTTAGCAGCTGGAAGCAGCACCGCTGCTGGTGCCAGAGTGGAACAGCAGTGGGATATTGAAGTCCTGAGCTGTGACCAAGAGCACCTTCCCCCTGCTGCAGCCCTGACCCTGTGGAGCACAGCATTGGGTCTGGTGCTGGAAAAGCAAATTGGGTCATTCCTGGAGTGAATTCACAGCCTGACCCCCGGGAGCCCCAGGCCCAGGTGAGGGATCATTTCTTGGTGCCATGTGTTCAGTCTCTCCCACCCCAGGGAACCCCTCAGGCTGGTGGCTCCAGTATCTCCTGGGTGTCCACCTGTGTCTGCATTCAATGGTCAGCTGAGAGGCCCTGGGGATGGTGTTTAGGTGGGAAGTGTTGCTGCAGGCCTGAGTCCTTAGTTCATCCTGTGCCCTAATCGGAGATTCTCAGAATGCTTTGGGTTGGAAGACACCACAAAGTTCATCCCATTCCGTGGGCAGGGACACCTTCCACCATCCCAGGTTGCTCTAAGCCCCGTCCAGCCTGGCCTTGGACACTTCCAGGGATCCAAGAGCAGCCACAGCTTCTCTGGGCACCCTGTGCCAGGGCCTCCCCACCCTCCCAGGGAACAATTCACTCCCAATATCCCACCTATCCCTGCCCACTGGCAGTGGGAAGCCATTCCCTGTGTCCTGTCACACCAGCCTCTTGTCCCAGGTCCCTCAGCAGCTCTCCTGGAGCCCCTCTGGGCACTGGAAGGGGCTCTGAGGTGTCCCTGGAGCCTTCTCCAGACTGAGCACCCCCAGTGCCTTGACCAGCCCCTAATCCCTTGACCTTTTACCAGATGTATGAAATTACCACAAAGGGATTCCTTAATGAAAAATGGCCTTTCTTGATACCTGGAGAGGGCCTGTTCCTCTGGATGAGGCTGGCACTGTCCCATCTGGGTGGCTGCAGCAGGACAGACGTGCCCCTCTGGGGGCCTGGGATGGGGCTCTGAAGGGCTCACAGAAAGTGGCCCCTGTCCCTCCCCAAATCCTTGTGCATTCCCTGGGAGCACGGCCCGCTGCCTCCTCCTCCTCCCGGCCCGCTTCCTCGGCAGCAGGCAGGCCCGGTGCCGCAGCCATGGCAGCTCCGAGGCGTGTGGGCTTGAGCCGGGTGTTTATTTTGGGACTGCAGCACTGCTCCTGATTCGGCGCTTGCAGCCTGGGATCTAGGCCGTGTGCCGGATGGGACATTGGCTGTTTCTCGAGGGAGCACGGGGAATTCTCGCTGCCTCCCTCGCTGGAAGGACCGGCAGCGACGCTGCAGACGGGGTTTGGGGTGGGAGGAGGGGTTTATTTTGAAGATCTCCGGCTGCAAACGTGCTGTTTTTCCGCCGGCCCGTGCGGGTGCTCCTGGTGCGTGTGGCCGCGGGAGGAGCCGGCGCTGAGGAGCCGCAGCCTGCCTTCCCCGCCGTTCCCATGGCACTTGGCTGTCACACACACACCCCGTGCATTCCCTGCCCACGGCGGCATTAAACCGCCTGGGAGAAGAAGAAGAGGATGCAGGGAATGGAGATAGGGAAGAAGCCCGGAGCAGGAATGGAGGGAATGGAGGGGTAGGGGTGAATCCAGGAGCCGGCCCCATTGGATTTGTGGCAGGGAGAAGCCGCAGCCATTGCCTTCCAGCCCTGTTGCGGGTGGGATGCCTGGGAGCAGAGGCCCTTCCTGAGGGCTGCAGGCGCCGGTGCGTGCACACAGGAGTTCCTGTCCCACTGCTGTCGAGTCTCCCAAACCTGCCCTTGGCCTGAGGGTGCACATTTCCCTCCCGGTGATCCCAGCTGTGTGTTTGTTTCCCCCTGCAGACCCTGACAGCCAGCTGTATGATATGGGATATACCCCCGAGGAGGAAGCCCCGGCCTGTCCCGATGAGTTTGATGACTTCGTCACGTTTGAGGTAAGTATGAGCTCTGTTCGTTCCCATAAATGTTGGATGCACGTGGAGTGGGATTTGGGCATGGAGGCTCTGCCTGGGGAGAGGGGAGTTTGCTGTGACAGGGCTCAGGGATGCTTAACGTGTAAAGACAAATTCAGTCTCTGGGTGACGGGCTCACAGAACTTGTACTTCCATTTGGTGCTGTTTAAGTTAAAATTGGTGTTGGTAAAACAGAAAGAGAAGAGCAAGGTGCCCCGGGTGGAAAGGGAGCCCCTTTCTGTGGTGAAACACTGGTGACATGGGAAGGGGACCTGCTGCTCTTGGGTTTGTCTTTCTGCTGGAGTTTCTGGGCCTGGAAAACCTGAGCCTGGTTTGGAGATGTACCAGCCAGGAGCCTACCTGAGAGGCACAGCAGGGCAGCGGGATCTTGACATTTGGTGCTGTTTGGCCAGTAGAAGGCAGAGCAGAGGACAAAAATCTACATTTTGTCTCTATTCTTGGGTTTGATGAAGGCAGTTTCTCTGATTTGGGTTGTTTTCTCTGGTTAAAGCCTCTATGCCTTGTTTCCCTCCTGCATTCCTTGCCACAGAAGCACGTTGCAGCAGTGATCCTGCTGTTCCCAGCTGGAAAGGAGAAAGCTCTTGTCTGCATCTGGGGGTTTTGGGCTTGGATTGGAAGGATTCACCCATTCCTGCTCTGCCTTCCAGCCTGGAGCACGAGGTGCTGCAGGTGCCTTGAGAGCAAAGAGATGGCTGAGTCCCTGTCCCACATAGAGACTGAATCACTTCCTTTGCTTTTTCTTTCCCAAACTTCCCTCTTCAGGGTTGTGACACCTGTGTCTTGGTAGCCTGGATATTTCTGGGGTTGTCCTGGGCAGGACCAGGAGTTGGACTGTGATCCTTGTGGACCCCTTCCCACTCAGGATATTTATGATTCTGTGTGATTTTTATCACACTACTTGTTGCTGGCAACGAGACTCCTGACCTGCTCTGTATTTGCATGCAAATGTATTTATTTATATCCGTGTGTATTTTTGCTTGGTATAGTCTGTAGTACATCATTTTGGCCTTGTGGTTCCTTGGTAAAAGGTTAATGATGGCCTGGGTGTTGGGCAGCTGGGCCTAAAATCATGGAATGATTTGGGTTGAAAGGACCTTAAAGCCCACCCAGTGCCACCCCTGCCATGGGTAGGACACCTTTCACTGTCCCACATCACTCCAAGCCCTGTCCAACCTGGCCTTGGACACTTCCAGGGGTCCAGGGGCAGCCACAGCTTCTCCAGGCAAGGTTGAATATTGGTTTATTTTTCCTTTTTGAAAGGTAGGTACAAGCCCCAGGAACAGTGGGGAGAAGTGGGACAGGAGGGCGGGCAGGGAGATGGATTTCCATGTATTTTTATGTGGTGCAGGGTCACAAATGTGCTTTTTAACGCTGGACTGAGCAGTGTGGAGGCTGTGACAGGCAAAGGCTTTCACTTTTTACTCCTCAGACCTGTGTCAAGGGACCATCTTGCCTGAGATTCCGAGCGGGGATGTTTTCCAAGGGCTAATTTAACATAGATGAGCTCTGGCAGTACTGGGAGCTATTCTGGGCAGCAATACCAACACAGCAGGTGTATGCCCCACTGGGATGAAATACTTCTGCTGCTGGGCCAGCCTTTCCTTGAAAAGACAAGGTGACCCAAAGGAAAAAGGTGATGAGACCTGAAACCTCCTTTTCCAGAAGATCTAAGTAGATTTTTATACTGAATTCAGTGTAGTCATCTAAAGGACAGCTCCACGTTTAACATGCCAGGGAAGAATTATCCTTGTTGTCTTGGATACATGATTCGAAATAATTTCCAGCCTGCCAGGATTTCGTAGAGGTTCAGCAAATGAGAACATGCTGGAGAAATACCACTCAGCCTTGGGAGTGTAAAAATAAACTGGAGTCTTGGGGCGAGGGGGTTCTTGTTCTCTCCTGGCTGAGTCCTGAGCTCCCAACGTGCCTTTTATCCCACACGTCCCGGAGTGCTGTGCCTTGGAAAGCTGGAGCTGGCCCAGGGAGGGAGAAGCTGTGGTACAAAGCATCCTGCTGGGAGCAGCAAAGGTATGTTCCTCATGGGAAAAGAGCTGGAGAGGGCTCCAGCAGACCCTTCTTCCTGAGGTGCAGCAGGATATCAGCAAGGCAGAGAACGGAATAAACAGCTGATCCCAGTATCTATATTGCTTGGATTCTCCAGAAGAGATGAGGGGGAAAGTCACCTTTCAAAGTGAAGATATCACCTTTCCTCAGAGTAGACTTCTCACTGCACCAAGCAGCAGTTTGGGCTCTGGGGTATCCCCGTGTCAGCCCTGGGAAGATGCAGCACCAGGACACACAGCTGAACACACCCCAAAACACAACGGGGGCACTGCAGGCACTGGGTGAGCCCCCCCCAGCTGTGGCAGGGCCGTGGGTGCAGTGGCACAGCTGGGATTTCTCCTCCCCTGTCACATCAGAGCTGGAGGAGTTGCTGCCTTTGCAGAAGTGCTGGGAGCAGTTGTGGTTACTGGAGTGGACTGTGGTCCCTCTTAAAGAGCCCAAAATCTCAGTGGCTGGAGTGCTCAGCTCTTCCAAGTGCTGAGGTCTGACTGGGAGCTCTTCTCCTCAATGTTTGTTCAAGCAAGTGTGTAAACAAGTGCTTTAAGCAGTCTTCAGGAAAATGTCTTCCCTTTGTTAATAAGGTTGCTCTGCTTGATGACTCATGTCCTCTTCTGGTGACTGTCATCAGGAGAGCTCAGGATCCATGGAAAACCCTGAGAGCCCAGAACTGGGGACTTTGGCCCAGTATTTGCTCTCCAGAGAGAACCATCATCACCTGCTTCCTCCAGCAAAAGGCTTTTGAAGGGGACAAGGTGTGAACTCAGGAATTTGTAATGTTGGCTACTCCCCCAGTTCAGCCAGTGGTGTGGCTCTGGGTGTGCCGTGCATCTCCTGGCTCCTGTTGCACCATTCCAGGAGTGTCCAGCAGACAGGGCTGTCTGTTAAAGTGCTTCCAAAGAGGATTTCTGCTCCCATGGCTCCAGTGAGACAGCAGCTCCTGCAGCCACGGGGCTTCTTGTGCCTCCAGCTGGGCTTGCAGGGGGCTCATCCCAATCCCTCCAGCTCTTCTGTCACACATTCAAGAGGAACCTCACCCCTGTGCACCCAGCTGGGAGCAGGGAGAGCATCGCCTGGCTGGGATCACGTCCTACCAAAAACTAATGACAGCCTTCCTGCTTTGTCAAAGTCACGTTGAAGGGAGCTTGGAGCTTTTCCATCTGGACACCTGAGCCCTGTTTTCCCCCAGGCTGGGCTGGCACAGCTTGGCTGCTGACTGCCTGGAAGGTGGGAGTTCTCCTTGCCTCCCTTCCTGAGCTCCTGCGGAGCTCATGACTCAGTGCTGAGGCACAGAACTCGTTTGGAATGCTCTGGGGGACATGGAGGGGAATTTGGAGTTGGTTTTCTTGGGTTTGTGGAATCATTAAGGCTGGAGAAGACCTCCAAGCTCAACCATCAGCCCAGCACCGCAGGGATACCAGCTGTGCCTTGCCCTAGGGTGAGGGCTCTGCCCCTCTGCTCTGCTCCTAGGGCACGTGAGCCCCCTTGGGCAGTGCAAAGTGGGAAGGACGACTCTCAGAAAAGGAAAATAAGGCATGAAAATGCTGGAATTAGGCTGGGATGGCCATGAAGATGTATAACTTCAGGTGTGCTGGAGGAGAGATGGAGCCAGTGCTCTGTAAAGGCTGCCTGGGAGCACCATAAATACCCCAAACAGGGATTTTTAGCTCTGGGAACTTGTGTTTCGGGCCAGCAAGGTCTGAGGAGGGCTGTGGTTGAGGACGGGGCAGCCGTAAATCCTGCGGATGCAGGGCTCGTGCAGGGCTGTTGCCATCTGCTGGGCAGCTGCCGTGGCTCCTCTGGGAAGCCGCCAGGAAAACACGCTCTGCACAGCCACAAGAGGGGAATTTGGCTTTCCCTGAAGCCTTCACCTGCCCAGGCACGTCCCCTCTGGCTATTGGTCTAGAAGGGGATTGTACAGTGCAGGAGTGGATCTGGGGAGGAAAATGGGAGTTGGGCAGGTCCCAAGTTTTGTGTGTTTTGAGAGTAGGAGCTACTGCTGGCTCTTCCAGCCCGCCTGCCTACAGGTGCAGCTGGGAGAACTCCAGCTCAGAATATTCTGTAACATTCTGTGCAACAGTGAGCAGCAGCTTTAAGATCAGCACCTCAACTCTGTGAAACTTTAACTCTGTTAAAGCCAGGATTTCTTTCCATGTTGAGCAATTGAATTTAAGCCTTCTTTGAGGGCAAAAACCAGAGCGAGGCCATTGAAATCCATGTTGCTGGGTTTCTCCAGCTTCTCAGAGCTTCTGCAAGGCGAGCCAGGGACTTGCAGGGCCCCAGCTGTGTGTTGTAAGAGAAGCTGTTGTGGGAGCATGTGGGGACTGGGCTGGGCTGTGCAGGAGCTGTTCCCAGAGGTCATTCCTGTGCCTTGTGTTTTGCAGGGAGCCCACATGGGGTGCTTGTGGGAGGCTGCTGCAGCCTCCTTGTGTCCCCTCCTAGTAGCCCTGTGGACCTTCTGAGCCCTCCCTTCCTAGTACAGAATTCCCAGGGAGATACTTGGCTTCCCGAAGGCAGAGCTGGGCCTGGTGAGCACAGGGCGTTTGAGGGCCCTGCTTTGCAATCTGTGGCATTTTAGGTGAGGTTTTTTCCTCCTCTGCCTCTCCACACCACTGTTACCACAGGGTGCATGTGTGGCAGAGGCCAGCCAGGCTGAAAAGATGGGGTTGAGCTTTGTAACCTCCTCTGAGCTGTGCAAGGGGCTCAAAGCACCAGGACAGGCCTGGGTTCAGCTGTTCCCTGGCTGTCCTAACCCAGGTGTGAAGGTTGGAATGGGGACATGGAGGTGAGAGCTCAGGTTTTCTGCAGCAGTGCCATTCCCACCTTCTGGAATGGCCTCAGTGGGCCTCTGGTCACGGGGCTGACCCAAAAGCACCATGACTGAAATGGTCACAAACCCCTCTCCAGGGCTGGCTGCTGGAATTGGTGATAATTTGTCCTGAACAGCTGGTGGAGTTGAAGTCTTGCAGGTGGCTGGAACTGCAGGGCTGTGGAATGTGACAGATGCAGTTCAGTGTCTGTTCACCTGTCCTTGGGGAGGCACATGGAGCCCTGAGCAATGTCCCCATTGTCCCCATTGTCCCCATTGTCCTTTCTACTCCCCTGCACCAAGTGACAAAGGGCCATGAGCCCTCTGGACAGCAAGTGAACACTCCCGTATTATCTTTGTATTCACAGAGTCCTGGAATGGTTTGTGTTGGGAGGAATCTTAAAGCCCATCCAGTTCCAACCCCCTGCCATGGCAGGGACACCTCCCACCATCCCAGGCTGCTCCAAGCCCCATCCAGCCTGGCCTTGGACACTGCCAGGGATCCAGGGGAAGCCACAGCTGCTCTGGGCACCCTGTGCCAGGGCCTCCCCACCCTCACATTCCTTCCCAATATCCCATCTATCCCTGCCCTCTGACAGTGGGAAGCCAGTTCGTGTCCTGTCCCTCCATCCCTTGTCCCAGGTCCCTCTGCAGCTCTCCTGGAGCCCCTTTAGGCCCTGGCAGGGGCTCTGAGCTCTCCCTGGAGCCTTCTCTTCTCCAGACTGAGCACCCCCAGCTCTCCCAGCCTGGCTCCAGAGCAGAGGGGCTCCAGCTCTCCCAAATCAGTCCCTGGTGATAATTTGATATCTTAAAGCCTGAAAATACCCAGGAAATTAATTTCTTGTGTAGACTTTGAACTGTGTCGAGGGAAGGATGGGGGTGTAAATTGGACAGGGATGTCACTGAGGGCAGGACCCACGTGCAGGACTATGGTGAGAAATTTCTCCACTAGTCAGAAAAGATCCAAGTTGAAGTGTTTGCCCTGTAGGAAATAGGCTGGAAGGAGTTTGGGAAACAAGCTCCTTGGAGCCTTATCTTGAACCACAAGCAGATTGTGTGTGACTGGGAACGTGGGAACTGGGCTGTTGGACACCGGGAAGGACCGGGAGGGGCAGGGGGGGCAGCAGTGGACACGGAGGTGTCTCAATAAGAGTTTGGGAAGTAAAACAGGCAGGGATTGGGCTTTCCTGGTTAGTTTTAGTGTCTGATTTTGGGCTCTCATGGGAGTTCCAGATGTTCTCTGAGGTCCTGAGACACCAGCAGAGCTGCAGAAGGGCTGTGACCTGCTCTGTGGAGCAGCAGCTCCAGGCAGAGCTCGGGTTAAAGCATAACTCCTTCCTGCCGTGCTCCGAGCAGGAATTTGGGCTGGCCTGGACTCGGCTCAGGAGGTCAGCGGCTTATCAAGGTACAGGACACTTCCAGGCAGTGCTGCTGAGCAGGGGGTTCTGCTCAGAAGGAAGGATGTGGCCCAGAGGACAGCAAGGATAACCCAGAGAAAAAGGGGAAAACGTGCTTTGGGAAGGTAATGGAAGGAAATCGGTGTGTTTATGCTGGGTGGGCAGCGCTGAGGGAGCTGAAATATGCAAGGTTTCTGCAGAGAGGAAACAGAAAACCAGACAAAACCTTCAAGATTTGTGGGTGTGAGCAGTGCTGAGGCCTCCCTATGCCGAGGGCTGCCTTGGGAAAGGGAAAATCCCATGGATCAGCTCTCCCACAGTGCTGGCTCTGCGGGGCTCCTGTCGGCTGCTGGGCTGAGAGCTGGGCAGGGTGGCATTGGGGTGTTTGTAAACCTTCTTTGGGCTCAGTGTTGTCATTGCCTGCCAGAGATCACCCTCTGAGTCACCAAAAGTGCTTCTGACCTGCCCCTGGTAAGCAATCCAAGCTTTATTCATCCCTCTTTTTGTGGCTATAAGGAAGGAATTTGTCATTTCACGCTTAATTATTCACCAGAAACACCAGGAAGGCCGAGATAAGCCTCGACAGGTCGCCTTTGGATTCAACCTTTTTCTTTGGGGATGGATTCCTGGGAAGCATGAGCACCTGGAGCCGGGCTCCCAAGACGTGCTCTTATTTTGGAATTCAGGGGAGCGGGAGGAGGCTGCGGTCACACGGAGGGAAGTGCTGGAGCTGCTGCTCCTTATCGGCAGCTCGGGAACAAAAGGCACTCTGTTGGGACTCAGCAGCTCTCCTTAAGCCTCCCGGCTCCCCTGGACTTTGCTTCCCGCCTGCCTCACAGAAGCAGCTCCCGGAGCTGGATCTGGCTCTGCAGAGGAGGTGATGTCTCCACAGGTGGGTTTTTGGGAGCTGACACGGAAGGAGGAGGGATTGGATTTCCAGAGGGACCGTGCTCAGCCCCGGAGGTGCCGGGAAGGGGCAGGTTGGAAACCCACCTGACTTTGTACATGGGCAGATCCACCTGATTTTTTTACATGGGAATGGTGTAGAGTAAAAGAGGGGATATTGGGAAGGAATTGTTCCCTGGGAGGGTGGGCAGGCCCTGGCACAGGGTGCCCAGAGAAGGTGTGGCTGCCCCTGGATTCCTGGAATGGTCCAAGGCCAGGCTGGATGGGGCTTGGAGCAGCCTGGGATGGTGGAAGGTGTCCCTGCCCATGGCAAGGGGGTTGGAACTGGGTAGAATTTAATTGTCCATACTAACCCAAACCATTCCATGATTCTGTGATTCCATAGGCTGGGGTGTAACTTCACACTCCTCTCTGTCTGGGGCTCCCTGGGGGGTTGGACCAGCAGGGACGGTGTCTGCTGGTTTTGGGGTGCTGGGCACAGTGTGCCAGGTCAGTGTGGTGTTTTGTGAGTTGGCTTTGGGTTTGTTTTTGTGCTGGGTGAGTATTTTCAATTTGCCCCAGCAGGTGCAGCACGTTTCTCTTGCCCAGCCTTGAGGAGGGGGATGGAGTGTGACAACCCAAACTGCAGGAGCTGAGCTGTAAAGTTGTCTTCACCCAGGGCTGAGCACAGGCTCCCTGGCCTCCCTGAAAAGCTGGCATCGCCCAGATATGTGGGAGGAGGGCAATGTTGGGACCCAGAGGTGGCAGTCCCCAAAGTGGCATTCCAGAGGCTGAGCTGCTCTGGGGTGTTCCAGGGCTTTGGGGTCAGCTGCATTAATGTGGGACTATAAACACAACTGTATCCCTTCTCCTGGCTCCCAGCCTGGCACTGTCACTGCTGTCTGGGCCACAGGGTGTCCTTGGAGTGGGATTTTTTAGCTGATCTGTCTCCTCTCCATCCTGTGCGCAATCAGGGCCAGTTTCTTCAGAAACAGGCTCACACTGCTGGGAAAACAGAGTTGTTTTTCCTTTTCCGTGTCACTCACCTCCCCTCCCAACCTTCCAAGTGTTTGTGTCCAAGGACAGCAGAGCTTTGGGATGCCAGGACAGCTCCAGGGACAGCCCTGCCTGGAAGGAACCTCCCTGGGAGCCAGACTTTGCCCTCCTTTCCAAGGCAACGCCTTGGCAGAGCTTGTGCTGAGGCTTCTGTCCCTGGCAGGTCAAAGCTGAGCCTGTCCCTGCCTGGACCTTGCAGGTGATTCCCCAGAATCCCTCTCCTCACACTGCAGCAGCTTTTTAAATCCATATGGTTTTACAGCACTTTACAACATCTGACTAAGTAATCTTTACTCTCACATGTCATCAGATGCCTGGAATGGTTGAGCTGCTGCTGGAGGAGGCTCCTAAAGGCATCTCACCACCTCACCTGTCTCAGCAGGGCACCTTCCACCATCCCAGGACTGATTTCACCATTTATTTCCTTTCAGAAGCAGGAGTGCTCACCTGGGCTCTCAAATACCTGGAGTTTCCCTGAGCAGGCAGAGGTGCCTCTGGGTGGCCCATGTCGTGTCAGCCAGGTGTGGCTCTGGGGAAATTCCTGCTGGAGGAGCTGGATTTGGGGTTGGGAACCTTTGTCAAACTCTGATCCTGTTCCAGCTTGGAACTCTGCGTGTGCCTGAGTCCTGGTTTTAATGTCTGAGGTTTGCCTGAAGCACTCGGGGCGTGTTTTATTAGATAAAAACTTAAAATGTACTGATCTTGGTGACACCAACCCTGCTCTGAATGTTCCTGGCAAGTCCCCTGGAGTGGTTGAAGCCCAGCCTGGCTGTCCTGTGCCCATGAATGTTTTTAAGTGTATTTGGCTGTTTTTTTAAGCTGGAAAAAATGTTTACTTTCTGCTCACAGGAGGGCAAAGCTGGCTGAAGGAGAGCTGTGGCAGGGGGGTTTGATGGGTCAGTGTACAAACCAGCTGCTCATGAGGCCATGAACAAGAACTTTCTGTACCCACACACTTGCCCAGGGACAGGAATTTGGCTCTGTCAGGCATTTGGCAATACCTGACCCTCATGGTTTGCCTATCTCCTCCTGGCATCTCTTCTTGAGGTTTGGTTGCTGATTCTGTGGTGAAATGTGTAGCAAAGTTCTCCACGCTTGTGCTCAGGAGAAGGACTTTGTTTACAGCTTCAGCCGCTTCTTAACTCATTGTCCACACAGGTTTAATTTTAATAGGGCTCTCTTGCTTTTGAAGCCTCATCTAGGCTGGTATCACAGAGGAAAAATAGAAATTTTAGGTAAGAAATTGATGCTTATGTTTGGTGTGGCTGAAGGACAATGGTTGATGTGCTGTGCTGGTGAGTTCTCCTGCTCCAAAAGGGTTGCTCCCAAATCCAGCCTATCCATGCATGTATTTCCCACCAGGAAGGTGTTTTGGAACAATTTGATAGAGAAATCATGGAATAGTTTGGGTTGGAAGGGACCCTAAAGATCCTCCTGTTAACATCTGACCAAGGGCACTGTTCAGCTCCTGGTTTGCTTCATGTTGAGAGGGTCAGCACTAACCACAGCAGGGTTTTTAATCAAATCACTTGTGGAGTCTTGGCAGGTTTTTTGGCTTCTTTCAATAGTTGTCTTTACTCTGTGCTTATTATAACACCTCAATTTGCTCATTACAATACATCAACGTGTGCTTAAATTCAGGCTTTCCCTGTGAGAAGTGTGGGGGGTGTGGTATTTAAAAAGCAGTCTTCATTTTATAGTGTGCAAGCAAAATTCTTTCCAGTTTGGCATCAAGTCTTTTTCAAAGAGGCCGAAGGGAGGGGAATGTGCAGCTGGGGGTGGCTGCTGTCACCTCTTGGGCTCTCTCTGTCCATGACCAAGCCAAGGCAGGTCAAGCCTCTGCTTCCTCTTGTCCCTCCTGCTGGAGCATTAATGGTGTTTCTAGAAAGTGCAGCATAAATCCAGTAAAGCACTTAAGCAACTCCCAGCTTTAGGTGTGTGTAAGTGGTTTTGGTGGATTTATGCTTTTTTAAGTGGGTGGGGAATTTAGAGGCTTTTGTTTGTCTCTGCAAGACTGGCACAGGCTCTGCCCTGGTGGAGCTCACTGGAACAGCCCCTGAGCCCAGCTCCGTGCAGGTTTATGTCGTGTTTAACTTCAGGGTGGTGTCCTGGAGGTGTTGGGGTCCACAGGCCAGGTGGAGGCTGAGCCAGGCTTCCAAGAGGAGCTCCTGGCTGTCTCCATCCTGCTGAGTGTGGTGGGCACAGGGGCTGGGAGAGCAAGGCAGGGCTGGACTGAGTCACTTGGCTGCTCCCACTGTCCATGTGGAGTGGGAATTGCTGGGATCAGCTCTCTCTCCATCCCTTCAAGGTTTTCTATCCCTTTTTGCCCCTGGGAGTGTCCAAGGCCAGGCTGGATGGGGCTTGGAGCTATCTGGGATAGTGGAATAGGCAGGGAGTGGAACGAGATGGGCTTTAAAATCCCTTCCAACCCAAACCACTCCGTGATTTTATGAATACACTGCTTTGAGAAACGTCATTTTCTCCAAAACCTTGGAAAAAGCCCTGAGAGCTGTTTTGTGTGCCCTGGCAGAGGAAAAGGGTTTTGCTTCAGTTGTGCCTTCATTCAAACTGCTGCTGTTTGGCTCTGCTGCTGTGCTGGAGGGGCAGCTGAGCACGTGGGGTCCTGCCAGGTGAACTTCAGGTGGAGCAGATGGCTTTCCATGAGCAGCTCTTCACCTGGAGGCTGGGCAGGAGGGCTCCCACCCCTCTGCCTGGCCCCTCCACTGACAGGGGATCAGCTGGAGCTCAGTGCCAGCACTGGCACGTCCCAAAATTCCTTGATTTGCTCTGAGGTGTGCTGGGGAAATCCCCAAATCTTAGGAAAGGGGCTGGCACTGTGAGGGGTAAGGAGCTTTGGCTTTTGGGGGTGTTGTGCTGCTTCTGCCATGGCTCTCCAGATATCAGGGCCAGAAGGGATTGTCCCTGCCCGTGTGTAGGAGCAAACAGGCAGGACTGAAGCTGAACACCTGCCTGGGGTGCAGAACTGGGAGGAAAACACAGTTCTCCTTGCTCATATCACAGTCTCTTAAAACCCAAATCCTGCTGCTTTCCCAGAGCCTGCTCAGTGATGGATTTGAGGTGCTGCTCCAGCTGAAGTGCAGAGATTTGAGTCCCTGCAAATCAGAAGCTGCAATGAAGATTTAGAAACAGTTTATTTGCTGTTGAGGGATGAAAGGTTTTACCAGACAAGGCAAAAATAAAGGTGCTCCAAGGGGTAATTGGGAGTTTTGAATGGTGGTTTTTGCAGGGAATTCAGATTAATAACATGTCCTCTTGGAATGGGGTGGGAGAAAGCAGCAGTGATGGGAGCTGCTGAGTCAGTGGTGGGTAATCCCTCCTGCGCTGGCCAAATCCATCCTGGCTCACAACAAAACCTCCCTCCAACTCGTATTTAGTGCCCATTTTTGTGATCTGCTTCCCAAGCCCTGCAAGGCTGAGGTGCCCCCCGTGGTGCCCACAGAGCAGTACCTGGGCCTGGCGTGATTCCAGAGGTCGGATTCCTGTGCTCAGAAATACAACACGGCCAAAATTCCCTGTCTCACCCACGTTCTGTCCTGCTGTGCAGGAACTAAATCCACGAATCCACGCAGCTGCAGGATCTTATTGTTTTGCTTCTCGTGTTTTTTTTTTCCTTTACCCAGGCAAATGAGGTGACTGACAGTGCCTACATGGGCTCGGAGAGCACCTACAGCGAGTGCGAGACCTTCACGGATGAGGACACCAGCACCCTGGTCCAGCACGAGATGCACGACGAGGTGGAGACCGACAGCGCCATCGACTCCACCGTGCACTCGGAATTCACGGATCCCATCGAGGAGCCGGAGCATGGGTGAGGGGAGCGGCCAGGAGCACAGCCCCCCGCGGGGCAGGCAGGAGGGACACACGGCCCGAGGCCTCCGCAGCAAGTGGGCCGAGTTTGTCTTGCTGGAACTTGGTTTGTTCTTTGTGTTTGTAACGGCTGCGAGACCAAAATAGCTCTTCTGGAGGAATAACCAGAATAATTAGGCTGGTTTGTGTAGGCTGGTTTGGAGCCCGGCCTGGCAATCTCTTTGAGTTAATCGTTGCTTGCCTTGGGAGATCTTCTGTACCCTCATTAGCATCTTTAACCTCTAAAATAACTTCTCAGGTGATCCAAACACCTGAAAGACTTGCAGTTTTTAATCTATCACTTAAGCCAGAAACACAACATATAATTTTCCAGTCAGGAGGGGAACTCGTTCTATTTTTGTTTTCCCTAAAAACATGCGTGTTCCCTTTGATGTGCAACCACCTCCTGTAATAACTGGTTTGAAACCTCTGCCTGGAGCACAGAAATGTGAGCCAAGATCTCCTTCCCCAGGTCTGAACTGCTGCTGGCGAAACTGCTCCTGGGCCCACCCCATTTTTGGAGGAAAAGTGGGGTTTGGGGTGAAACTGGGATGCTGGCAGGCAGGAGGGCAGGGAAGAACTCCTTTAGGATCAGAATCACAGAACGGTTTGGATTGAAAGGGACCTTAAAGCTCATCTCATTCCACCCTCTGCCATGGGCAGGGACACCTTCCACTAGACCACGTTTCTCCAAGCCCCATCCTGGACACGTCCAGGATTGAGGCAGCCACAGCTCCCCTGGAAAATCCGTGCCAGTGCCAGCTTAGTGCCCCACGAACACCAATCTGCACCAAAACCTCTGGAATCACCTTTGCTTGAGGTCTGTGTCACACAGGATGAGTTGTGTCCCAAAACACAAGGCCCAGGGTTGGTGCTCTAGGAAGTGCTTACAGCTCCCTCTGCTTTTTGGGGGCACCAGGCTTCCCTCCCACCCCAAAATCCCATCTGGGGATGTCAGAGAGGCAGCGAGCAGCGCTGGGCCCTGGGGCTGAAAGGGTGCCGTGGATTAGAGCAGAAATGGGATTATCCAGCTGGGCTCTTCTCGCCCAGCTCAGTGACAGTTAAATTGGGAGATAATCAGCTGTGAGGTCGCTGTCACCGCGCAGGGTCCCCCGGGGGCCATGGCAGCCTGCGTGCGCTCCCGGCCGCTGGGGAAGGCAGCCGGCTTCGGACTCGCCTGCCTGTAGGTACAGAGCTGGGACACCGGGACAGCAGCTGCTTTGGCTTGTCATGGGTGGGGCCAGCAGCACAGGAGGGACAGGCCAGAGGAGGCCACAGAGATGCCCCAAGGGCTGGAGCCCCTCTGCTCTGGAGCCAGGCTGGGAGAGCTGGGGGTGCTCACCTGGAGAGGAGAAGGCTCCAGGGAGAGCTCAGAGCCCCTGCCAGGGCCTAAAGGGACTCCAGGAGAGCTGGAGAGGGATGAGGGACACGACACAGGGAATGGCTTTCCACTGCCAGAGGGCAGGGCTGGATGGGATATTGGGAAGGAATTGTTCCCTGGGAGGGTGGGCAGGCCCTGGCACAGGGTGCCCAGAGCAGCTGTGGCTGCCCCTGGATCCCTGGAAGTGCCCAAGGCCAGGTTGGATGGGGCTTGGAGCAGCCTGGGATGGTGGAAGGTGTCTCTGCAGGGGACAAGGGGGTGGGACAAGATGAGCTTTAAGGTCCCTTTCAACCCAAACCATTCTGGGATTCCCTCCTACCCCGGGTATGGGCTTGGGAAGGCCAAGTGTCCTTTGGGTGCTCCGTCCAATCACAGTGGGGCCTGTTCCCAGATTGTTAAATGTGTGTAAAATTCCAGGGAGCCAAAAGCTTAATTTGATTTATATATTTGAAAGGTTTGAAATGGGAACCTCTGGGAGTGGTGAGGGTTGGTTTTGGTATCATCAGACCCTACACAGGAGGACAGCTCTGGTGCCCAGGGACAGCCAGGGCAGTACAGTGCAGCTGCTGGGCTGAATCACAGCTGCAGCATCACTCCTCAGGAGCTCTCAGAGCTCAACATACCTGAAATGGTTTGAGTTCAAAGGTTGTTTAGGCTGTGTATAGTAAAAATTAGTTGGACTCTGGGTTCTGAAACTGCCTGAGCTTCAAGATGGGAATAGGAAATAAAATTTACTGCCTGAAGCATCCAGGTTGAGGGTTTCCAGGTGCCTGATCAGATCTGTTTCTGTACAGTGCTTATCAAACCACAGCCCCAAATTTAGAGTTCTGGGCTTGGGTTTTGCTTCTGAATTAGCAATTCCACCTCCTGGCTTCTATTCCTGGAGAGATTTCCGCTGCTTTTGGTGAAGGTCTGACTCACCACAGGCTGGATGGGTTCTGGTGGATCCCACTGTGGAATGTTGGTGCTTCTCAAGGGCACGAGGAGGATGTGCAGATGCCCACAAGATGGGCTGGATTTATTTGTGGTTAAATAGAGATCTGGAGGGTTGACATGTTTTTATTAGCGGGATAAGGGCAAATCCTTCAGATGGAGCAGGTTTTTTGTGATAAATGGCTTATCTGTAATCTTTTTTTCTTTCTGGTTTAGTCCAGCAATCTGCTCATACCCCATTTCCCTCTCCTAGCAAGTGCATGGAGATGAGGGCATAGCCAATACCAATTTCTATAATCAATATTATTATGATTTTTAGCATAGAATTTTGGAGAGCAGAGTGTTGTTAATCCCCCAGAACACAGACCTGTGCCTCACAGCCCCGTGGCCGCTTTCACAGCCTGGTTGTTGCAAATCCCTCCTGCCTTTTCTCCAGCTTAATTTGAAAACTTCCACAGTCCTGGGCAGGAAAGGGGGCTTGGCTTGGTGGGCAGGCCCTGGCACAGGGTGCCCAGAGCAGCTGTGGCTGCCCCTGGATCCCTGGAAGTGTCCAAGGCCAGGCTGGATGAAGCTTGGAGCAGCCTGGGATAGTGGAAGGTGTCCCTGCCCATGACAGGGGCTGGAATGAGATGAGCTTTAATGTCCTTCCAGCCCAAACCATTCCAGCATTCCTTAGCTCCATACCATGGGAAGTTGACAGTGACTTCCAGGGACAATGACTCTGTCCCCTCAGGAGGAAGGGACATCCCAGGAGCCCTGCTGGGTGTGTTCAGGATTTGCACCGAGGTTTAACACACTGCAGCCTTCTGCATCTGGTGTTAAAAACACATGGAGCAGCATTCCCCACTCCAGGATTGTCACACACTGCATTTTCCCAGCAGGAGCAGGGAAGGGGCTCATTTGTCTTGCTGGGGGTCTGTCCCAGCTGCCTGAACCCAGCCCTCCCCAGGGGTTAAAGCCCAGGCCCTTGAGAGGATTAGGCAGCAACAAGCAAGTGTGAGCCTGGCACGGGCTGCCATGGAACTCACAGCATTTAGGATGAGGCTGGGACACATTTCTCTGCCACGCTTGTACTTGAGCAGGGGCTTGTCCCCAGCCCTGGGCACTGTCCTGCACGTCTGAGTGCCCCCAAATCCTGTGTTGCAGCTTCCGATGGAGAAACTTGGTTTATTGGGAAAAAAAATCACCATAAACATCCCAGTGGTGCCTGAGCTGGTCCTGTCCTGTCCTGCTCTGCCAAAATAGGACACAGCACTCACTTGGTGGGGTGGGTTGACCTTGGCTGCACACCAAGAACCCACCAAAGCTGCTCCATCCCTGCCCTCCAAAGATGGACAGGAAAAGAAAATGTAACAGAGAGTTCATGAGTTGAGATAAGGACAGGGAGAAATCACTCATCAAACACCATCATGGGCAAAACAGACTCGAATTGGGGATATTAATTGAATTTATCACTGACAAAATCAGAGCAGGATAACGAGAAGTAAAATCAAACCTTAAAAACACCTTCACCCCTCCATCATCCCTCCTTGCCCCCAGTGGCACAGGGAGGGGGGAGTGGGGGTTATGGTCAGTTCATCACACCTTGTTCCAGCCACTGCTCAGGGGGAGGAGTCGGAGTCCTTGCCCTGCCCCAGTGGGGGCCCTTGCACAGTAGACAGCTCTCCGTGACCCTCTCCAACCAGAGCCCATCCCATGGGCAATGGTTCTCCAGGAGCTGCTGCCCTGTGTGTCACTCCTCTGTGGGGTCAGTCCTTCAGGCACAGCCTGGGTCCCCCACAGGGTCACAAATCCAACCAGGACCCTGCTCCAGCATGGGCTCCTCTCCGTGGATCCACAGCTCCCTGCCAGGACCCTGTCCCAGCACAGCTTCCCACAGGCCCACAGCCCCTCTCAGGCACCCCTGCTCCAGGCCTGGGCTCCTCCAGGGGCTGCAGGTGCATCTCTGCACTTCCCTGCCCTCTTGCCCCTCTCCTGCCCTTCCCTGCAGGGCTGTTCCTCTCCAGTGTTCTCACCCCACTCTTCTCTGCACTCAGTTCAGCTGCCCCATCACTTTTTTGTGTTTTCCCTCTCAAATCTGTTATCCCAGAGGTGCCACTGCTGTTCCTGGTGGGTCCAACCTCAGCCAGCAGCAGGTCCATCTTGGGGTCACCAGGGATGGGCTCTGCTGGACACTGGGGAAGCTTCCAGCAGCTCCTCACAGAACCCACCACTCCCCTGCCAAGTCCTGTCTGCACAAACCCAACACTCCTGGGAAGGGGATGTCCTGGATGCAGTGGAAGGGCTGCTGTGGGCCCTCCCTCTAACATGTCCCTGTCTGTTCCCACAGATCCCATCCCCACGAGCTGGCCCTGGGCTCGGAGCTCAGCCACTCCATCGTCACCGTCATCAGCGGGGAGGAGCATTTCGAGGATTACGGGGAAGGGAACGAGGCCGACCTGTTCCCGGACCCTCTGTGTAATGGGGAAAGCAGCTTTGGCAGCTCCTCCTTCCTCTCTCCCAGGTAATGCCCGGCCCCGGTGCTGCTTCACCCGGGGACTCGCTCGGTGCCTCACTCCGCTCTGTGGGACGGGGTTTCCTTGGGATTTGCCCGGCAGGGGGCCTGGCGGACTCTGGGTACAACGGGATAATGGGCTTGGAAGTGGAAGAGGAATTCCCCCTGTCAGTGTTTCCTTTCCCTGGTCCTGCTGATGCCCAGCAGGAGGTGGAAGAGCTGTCTGCATTTCCAGCATCACATTCCCACTCCTGTTAGGGATGTGGCTCCTCACAGAACCTTCCAGGAGAGAAAGCCGCCTGCAGCTTTACCCCTGATCCTGCAGGATGACTCTCTTTTTTTCCTCCCTCTTTTATTATTTTGGGCTTTGCTGCAATGTTTGGTTGGATTTGCACGAGCAAATCCAGCAGCATTCCTTCTCTAGGGATATGTAGAGCAGGAAGCAGGCTGTAGCATTTCCTCCTTGCTTTAGTGTCTGAAACCAGGAAAAAGTCCATTTTCCAGCCCGAGCAGGATGGGCTGAGGAGCTGGTATGGTGGTACAAACCCCATCAATACTTACTTTCTAAAGAAAATAAGTAAGAGCTGGAATGTCATCAAGTGCTGCAGCCCACAAGGTGTCTGGGATGACAGGTAACACTGGGAATGTCTTCCTCCATTGGAAGCACATCTCTGCACAGGACAGGAGTGGTCCTGCCAGCCACACACCCATGCTAAAGACAAAAATACACTTCTTTCTCTTTGGAATGACACTTTTGTGCCTTTCTGCAGCCGTGTAAACTTCTCAAAACCTTTTTTTTCCCTGTCTTCCTGTTTTCTCCCAGCTTCCCAAACCCCTTCACGGAGTTTGGACAATCCTGGTTACACAGGGCTGGCAGGGAAGAGCAGGTCAGGGCTCATTTCTCTTGGGCTGGTGCTGCACCAGTGTTGGAGATGTTAATCACAAATAGGAGAGTTGCTGTAAAGAATTCCCAACCTTTTCCTTTAGGAAACCAGTGCTCCAGCCCTGGGATACCCTGCAGTGGGAAGGGCAGGGTCTCTGATCCGTGCTTATCCTTGGCTTGCTCCATGCAGGAATGTAGGGCTGGCTGTGCTGATGCTATGGCATAGGAAGAACTCTATGATTAAAAACCAGCCTTGGTGTTCGTTGTTCCTTGAGGATGAGCTGCCAGCCTCCTCCAGAGGCTCCTGGCAAGAAAATAACCCAGCTAAAGGAGCTTTTCAATCACTTAAACTTTTTCTTTAACATCAGGCCAGAGCTCCCAGTTTGCCCACGCTCCCAGACTTCCAGTCTTGCTCTGCCAGGACATCATCTCTCCTCTGCTCTGTCTCTGGATCTGATCCACACCGTATCCCATCTTCCCTGTGCTGGGAGGGGCTCGCTGGGCACGTGGCCACACAGGTTGTGGTGGTTTGTGCTGGAGACTCTCTGCTGGGGCTTGCTGGGGAGGCAGGCTGGAGATAAACCCTGCAAAACTTCTGGAGTCGGGAATGTGGGGCTGTTTGAGCCCGAGGATTTCCTCGTGCCTCTCAGGTCTCCCCTTGGATTAGTGCTGTGTGTGTGAAGTCCTTTCCTAAACATTCCCTGGGTCTGTGCAGCTCTTTTGACTTTGGGTAGGAAGGGACAGGACATAGGGAATGACTTCCCACTGCCAGAGGGCAGGGCTAGATGGGATACTGGGAAGGAATTGTTCCCTGGGAGTGTGAACAGGCCCTGGCACAGGGTGCCCAGAGAAGCTGTGGCTGCCCCTGGATCCCTGGCAGTGCCCAAGGCCAGGCTGGATGGGGCTTGGAGCAGCCTGGAATAGTGGGATGTGTCCCTGCCCATGGCAGGGGTGGGTTGGGATGAGCTCTAATGTCCTTTCCCACCCAAATCATTCCATGCCTGAGCAGCCCCAGCGTGTTTAAATACACCTGAAGGGACCACGGGCTGTCCCTGGGTCAGGCTGGACGGGTTCTTGGGCTGAATTCTGAGTGCAAAGAGCAGCATCACTTATAAAGGGCCACATCACCACCGACCCTTTCCATGCTACAGGAGTCTCTAATTTGGAATAATTTCTAGAAATTCTCCTGCTACGACTCCAGAAGATGAACACAAACCCCAAGAGCCCTCAGGGAACACTGTGGGGTGCAGTGCTTCCCTGCCCAGTCTGTACATCCGTGTGTGATCCCTCCTCTTGAGTCTTCCCTTGCATACCCATCCGGTAGGAGGAGCCTCTTTGCAGCTCTCAGTGGGAAATAGAGGGAAAAGCTCCTTGTGCCCATCCCAGCCACCAGGAAGCACCGAGGACGTGTGGGAGACAAACGTTGCTCCAGGAGATGGAGGGAGGCACGGGAAGGCTCTGTCTTGTAAAACCACAGAATGTGCTGAGCTGGAAGGGACCCATCAGGATCCTGGAGTGGGTGGGGACACCCCAGGGCTGCGCTCTCACCCACTCCAAGGCAGGGAGCCCGGGCAGCCGGGGGCCAGGAGGATCTGCACACACCCCAGGAGCTGCCAGGCTGGCCTGGGGCTTCTCCTCCACACTTCTCATTTGGATTCATGTTGGCTAAATTTGGGTTCCCACCTGGCCCAGGCTGCACCACCTGGGAAGGGAATGCACCCAAGAGCACCCAGAAAAGGGACATCCCTTCCTCCAGGTGCCACACAGCTGCTGTCACCTCTTCCCTGCACAAACCCTGAGCCACCGACCTGTCTGTTGCTGGGAGAATGTTATCCCGGGGCCAGACCTGCCCTGAGGGGTAGGGGGAATGAGAATTGAATTTTCCAGGAATGGGAAGAGATGATAATTTGTCATCTGCTGGTGTCCAGCCTGTCTGAGGGGGCTGGGAAATACTGTACAGACAGCCCAGACTCCAGGCCTGACCCTGGGCTGAGCCAGGGGATCCTTGGGATGTCCCAGCTCTGCACATGCCCCAGGCCAGGAGTTGCTGGTGTGTTTCTGTATCCCAGGATTCACTGCCCCTTCCAGATGCCTGTTGGGTTTATCTTGCTTGTGTTTGCTCACACCTTTACCTGTCTCTCTGACTGAACTGCTTGGGTTTTTCACTATTTAACCTTTCTTTGATTCACGTCCGTGGCTTCCAGAAGCACATTTTCCTACGGGAAGGATTTGTGGAGTCTAGCCCCAAATTAACACAAACCATTGTCTGTTCAGAATCCCCTCTGTCCTGCCCAAATCATGAGGAAGTGTCTCCCAGCTTCCCAAGCTTTGAAAGTCCTATGGGCCCCCATGCCCCGTCCCAGTTGGCATTCCCTGCAGGAGCACAGCAGTGCTGCTTGGCTCCTCTGGGCTGTGCCTTGGAGGAGAGAGGGGTTAAACTGCACCTGCCCATTTCATCTCGGCTTAAAAGCTGTTTGCAGTGAAAATCTGATTCTGCATTACTGAGGCAGATCTGCACCACCACAGCTGCTCTACCTTTAGAGCATCCCATTGGAAAACAGGACACTGACCAAAGGATCATAGAATCCCACAATATCCTGGGTGGGAATAGACCCACCAGGATCATCCAGCCCCTGGCACAGACCCCCCAACAATCCCACCCTGGGCATCCCTGGCAGCGCTGTCCAAACACTCCTGGGAGCTCTGGCAGCCTCGGGGCCGTGCCCATTCCCTGGGGAGCCTGGGCAGTGCCCAGCACCCTCTGAGGGAAGGACCTTCTCCTAAAATCCAGCCTAAATGCCCCTTAGATCCCCCCTGGCTCACAGCACCCAGTCCTGCAGCGTGCAAGTTCATTCTGCACTCACTGAGGCAAACCAGGAGCCTCCTGAGACAGGCTGCCTGGAAAATCCTGGTGGAAAATAAACTTTGCAGTGCTGTAGATTTGTGGGAAGCACTTACCTCACCTGCCCTGGGCTCTTGGGGATTGAGATTGGCTCAGGGGTTTGGAAATGTGGGCCAAGCTCAGCTGCTTGGAGTCTCTGGGAGGAGGGTGATGGGAGTGTTGCTAATTGTTTCCTATATAAATTCTGTTGAGCAATTACAAATTATCAATTAGCTACGTATTGTTACAAACTAATCTAAATTAGAAATTATCTATATATTATTATAAGCAGCCCCGTATTTGCTTTAATTCGGCTTCAAAAATGGTGGTGGGAGGCAGCCCAACCTGCCCTGTGACTTTTTAATTTAAATTTCCTACCTCCCACCAAAATTCCCCTACCTTGAGGGACCCCGAGCTTGTGGAAGCCACGGCTGCAGCCGCTCCCTGTGCCTTCTGTGCTGTTGACTTGACCCTTGTGATCTCTCTAGCACCAATCCGCTCGCTGCGAAACTGCACAGCATTCTCGCAGATGAAGCTTTTGAGTTTTACTGTAGCCAGTGCCACAAACAAATCAACCGCCTCGAGGATCTTTCTGCTCGCCTGAATGATCTTGAAATGAATAGGTAACGGGGCTCGTGTGCGTGGCCAGCTCAGCCTGGGCAGTGGTGATGTGTTCTGGCTGGGAGGGCTCTCCTCGTCCGCCGTGCTCTTCCCCGGCTCCGCGCCGGCGGATGGCGGGTGGGGAAAGGGCAGTTTCACCTGGCCACAGGAGGTGATGGTGACCTCTGGGAGGGTGAGCAGGAGGTGCCTTTAATGCAGGCCCTGGGGGCTGGCGGACAAGGAGAGCGTTTCCTGCCCTTTGCATGCCTGTGCATGGTGGGTTCTGTGGGAGCTGGCCGCGTACAGTATTTCTGTCACCAAGGAAAGATTGGGAATGGTGTGGAAAGGCAGCCTGGATGGGCAGGGACAGCCCATCCTCCTGCTGCAGGAACAACCTGGAGGCATCAGCCTGCTCCACAGGGCTTGGGAGCAGAAAAATCTTGTCTCACCCAGCCTCACCCACAGCCTGCCCACCCCGGTGTCACCATGGGCTGGGGAGATGTGACAGACACCAGGAACGTCAGGAGATGTTGAATGGCATTTTGGAGGTCTGCAGGCAGCAGCTGGATTTGTTGTCTGACAAGTGGGGAGGAATTTCTGCCTGTTGATTTGTTCATGCAGAGCTGGTTGCAGCCCTCTGGGTGGAAGGATGGTGGCATTGGTGATAAATCTTTCTTCTTGTGGCTGGTGTGGCTGTTCAGACCGGGGTTTTGGTCATGTTCTTGGTCTGTCTGTCCTTTGCAGGGATACTGTGATCTGGGAGCTCCCCTGGTCTATGGGAGGAGACCTGCAAAACAAATAGCAGCTTGAATTCAGTTCTTTTTAATGAAAAAAAAAGGTCTCTCCCTTTATTTTCCTTGTTTAAATAGTTGTCTTTGCTGTTGCAGGCCTTGAGGGTCAGTGTCAGTCTCAGGTGATGCAGGTATTGAGGAGAACACTGGTTTTCCCTGGAAGCCCCACTCCATTTCAGGTTTTCTCCCCCACATCTACCTGCAAAGCTGAACTAACACCTCAGAGCCTCCTGTGATGGGTGGGATTTCCTGTGGAGCTTCTCTGTCCTGTGGTCAATTCCTGTGGGAATTCCATAGGCTTTGATTTGCCCCGTGAGTCGGTGCTATTCCTCTGTGTTCAGGGTTTCCCAAGTACAAATTTACTGGGAATATGTTCCAAGGGCCTCTGTGGAAGGGGCAGTGCCCTCTCTGTGTGTGGTGTGGATGGGAAGTGTCCTGTGCATTGTGTGGGACATGCAGGACCTGCTGCTCCTGCATCACCACAGACGTGAGGCACTCTGAGCAGGGGTCAAGTCCTGGAGCAGCAGGAATTGGACCAAAATCTGGGACAAGCCTGAAGACACCTCCTCCAGGGGATTCTGGCAGCTGGGATGAAGCCCAAAACATCCCAGGACAGCCTCTCTCGTAAAAACTGCAGGCACAGAGTATTTTATCCTTGGAATGAACTGGGGAGCTTTCTTCCAGCCTTGGGGTGCTGCTTCCTGAGCCCACAGCATGGGAAAGCAGGGAAGAATCCTCCAGGAGCTTGGGATGAAGTGGTTTGTGCCTCTGTTTTGTTCCAGTGTCCTTGCTGGTGTCTCAGCCTTTGGACACTGCAGGTGCCGCCGCTTCCCCAGGAGCTTTTTCCAGAGGAAAATATTTTTTCCCCCAGTGCTGGGGCCATTCCTGGCAAACACCAGGGCCTGACCTCCTCCCCTTGGGCGCTGAGCAGCCTTGAAGCCCAGCCAGCAGCAGCTCTTGGACTCCCTGGAAACCTGGGATTTGAGGATGCACTTTGACCCGAGGGCTGGTCACCCTGACAACACCCTCCAGCAGGTTTGGGGGTTGCTTTACAAAGCAAATTGTCCTAAGCTATTTTTAATCCCTCCTTCGAAGAACTCATGTTGCAGCTCCAGGCAGGAGTGGACTTCCAGATGATTTTATTTGTTATTTTTTCCTAAAACTGAGCTAAGCACCAGGGAATGCAGTTGCTGCTTTTTGGATTGGAGCTGTCCTGCTGCCATCGCTGAGTGAGGATTTGGTGTGGCCCGGTGGCATCTTGTGACACCAGCAGGGGAGGAAGATGAGGAGTGAGATCCAAGCCTTGCTCACTTCCCCAGCACCAGTCATGACCAGAAGACTGGAAGGAGCATCTCAGCAAGGAGCTGGTTCTGGAAAAGACTGTTTTTTCTCAGCAGGGAGAGCCTGCAGCCTGTGCCCTGGGGGTGGGACACGGCGACACAGCCCTTGGCTGCTCTTCCTGTGGTGACACTGATCTGTGACCGCTGTGGTATGGTGGCAGCTGGCTCAGACATGGATCCAAGGAGTGATCTCTGTGAGAAGGAGAGAGAGCTTGTCCCCCTCCCCAGCCACTGCAAGAGTGCCATGCTCAAAATCCAGACAGGAACACCACCAACAGCTCCTAAAGCCTCTGAGCCAGGAGCAGGCAGCACTTCCTGCTGAGACAGAGCCCAGCAGTGGGATGGTGGCTGTGGAAGGGAGAAGGATGGATTGATCAGTGGGATGGTGGCTGTGGAAGGGAGAAGGATGGATTGATCAGTGGGATGGTGGCTGTGGAAGGGCAGAAGGATGGATTGATCAGTGGGATGGTGGCTGTGGAAGGACAGAAGGATGGATTGATCAGTGGGATCATGGCTGTGGAAAGGGAGAAGGATGGATTGATCAGTGGGATCATGGCTGTGGAAGGGCAGAAGGATGGATGTGCCGTTGGTCCCCAGTCCGTGGGAGCTCTGGGGGTGGCAGGGGAGGCCTGGGGTGCCGTGGGGTGCAGGACATGTGGCTCAGTCTGCCATCAGCACCCAGCTGGAGCCCCCCCAGCCTCCCTGCTATTCTTAGCTCTTTCCTTGGGGATCGGTTTTCAGGCAGGGATCAGCGGGAGAGCCGAGCGTGGCAGGGGGCAGCGAGCTCTTCCCTGCGCTATTCCATGTCCTTTGTTATTCCTGGTTGTTGAACAGGGCAGTGGCCCCTCTCTTGCCCTCTCCAGGGGTTTGGGGGTGCATGCCAAGGGCACTCCCTGCCAGAGCAAAGGATGTGCCCCGGACTCCGTGCAGTTTCCTGTTTCCCTGGCTCTCCACTGTCAGCTTTTCTAACTCTTTCCTGTTTTTTCTTCATTTTGCAGCCCAAATAAAAGACTCTCCAGCAAGAAGGTGGCAAGGTAAGCTCACATTCCTGTTGTTGTTTGCTTGATCCGTGTGAGCTGCTGGCTCTGTGGGAGAAAACTCAAAATAAGCTTGGAGGGTTGTATTTCTGGATATATTCCATAATTCTGGGGAAAAGTGGGTTTAATTCTGGTATATTTTTTCTGGAATGGGGGTTGCTCACTCGTGCACACAGCTGGAGGCTGCTGGCAACCTGATTCCTTCCAGGAAAAAATGGGGGGGCCTTTCCTCACGCTCTGTCCTGCCAGTGCCATAGCAGGGGGCACATGGAGGAGGGAGAGAGTCTCTAGAAGGACATGTCCCTCTGGGATGTCCCCTCCCACTGTCACCATGGCTGTAGAGTTTTACAGGACCAGAGCAGTCACAACCCCCACCTGGAGGGATTCTCCAGCACCCCAAAAATTCCAGCTGCTTTAGACAGCTCTTGGTCCTGTTTTACTTCACTCCATGTCACCCTGAGGCTTTGTGGGAACAGCTCCCCGTGCTCAGCCAGGGGCTCTGGGGCACCTGGGTGGGCTGCAGGTAACTCTGGTTGGGTGGTTTAGCCCTGGTTTAGCCCTGGTTTAAGCCCAGGTTTAGTGCTGTGCTGCTTCTGTCCTGCACGACCACCTTGTGTGATCTCACCTTTTCCATGTGGGCATTGTGATCCCTGACTGCACAGGGATATTGGATAGATTGGATATATCCGGGCTCACCTTTCCTCTCCCAGCTCCCCCATCCCTCCTGTTCCCATGCCATCATGATTTTAAGGACAAACTGAGTCAGTCTTACCTCCACTGTCCTGCCTCTGCCATGCTCAGGAGGGAGATCTCCCTCTGCACTTGTTGGATTTCTCCTCGCTGGTTTCCCAGCAGGACAGGGACACTGTGGAGGAACAGGCAGCTCAGTTTGGGAATGTTCCTGTTCCTGACACTCACTCTGCTCCCTGTGCTGACCCAAGCAGCTTTCCTGCAGCTCTTTCTCCCACTGTGCTCTCACACCTTTCCCTTCTCCATTTTTCCTGCACTCAGCAATCTCCCCTGGCACGGTTCCCCCTCCTGGAAAGGAAGCAGATCCTTGATATTACATTTCCTACTTCCACTCATCTTACTTTCTCAGAGCTTTGTTCAAAACACTGGCAGGAAGGAGGGCTGAGGGGAGCAGCCTGTCCCCAGGTTTCCTGTTTTAGAACTCGTTTTTGTCCCGTGCCTGGCACAGATAATTTGGGGAGGATTTGAGTTAAACTTTTGGGAACAGACATACCCTGTCCTGTGGGGGATTGGGCCCTCCTGGGCTCTTGCTTTTCTGAGGGAGGGATGTGTGGGCTTGGGTAAGTATTAGTTAATTGAAAAGCAGTCAGGTTTGGTTTGTGATAAGGAGGCAGATAACAGGGTTTTGCCGAGCCAGATCCTTAAGTTCAGCCCAAAGCAAATCCTTTATTGCAGATACTGTAATTACTGAATAATCCCAAAGCATTTGCTTTTAGAAAATTGATTTTATTTTGGTGAGGGCTCTTTCTTCATTTTTGTTATCTGGGATCTGCTCGTGCCAAGAAATCTCAGCTGCTTAATCGCTGTTGTGCTTGGCACGATTTACATGACAAATGTGCCTGAGACTTTAAAATCTAAATATAAACTGAGCGTGAGGATGCAAAATCAGCCTGTGGTCTCTTGGTAAATGCCAGTTGTGCTTAGTGAGTCCTGGCATGAACACGGTGTGCAGTGGGAGGAATTCGAGAGCCGATGGTACGAATTCCTCGGAAAAACTGAGGTTTAAAGAGACCTGCGTGGTTTTGTCATACATCCCCTGCTCAGAGCAGGAGAGCAATGTTCTCCTCCTGCCTGGGCTCCCAGGGCTGGAGCACACACCCTCCCCTGCAGCCCTTCCGAGGGTGAAGCCCCAGCTGGCCCCTCCCCAGGTGTCCTTTAGCTTGTCACAAAGCCGGGGACACCGCAGGCCTCGTTAATGATTAGCTCACCCTGGCTGGGGGGGACACAGCAGCCTCAGGGGGGTTTGCCCCCCTCCCTCCCCTTACACCCCCATTCTTCCCAGCTTTACTCCCACTCCCGTGGTGATTGGGAGTACTCTGGCCTTTGCTGGATAACCCACGGCCTTGGGACCACGCTAAAGAGAGAAAGTGGGAAGAGAGAGCTCTTATCTCTCCCCATTCCAAAGAGCAATGATCCCGGTGTGAAGTCCCGGGAGCGTGTCCACGTCGGCCGTGCAGGCGCTCCAGGGGCTGGCTGGGTTTCCTGGGACGACTCCGTGGTGAGGGGCACGGCTGCTGTGCCAGGGACATCCAGCATTCCCAGGAGCAGGGCTGATAAATCCCTTTGGCGGAGGCGGAGGAGGGCGGGAGGTGGCGTTTGTCACCTGCTGTGGCCATGGTCCCGGTGCTGGCGCTGATGCCGGTGCTGCTGTGGGTCGGGGTGGTTTGTTTCTGTTTCAGGCAGCTGCACCAGACGAGCTCCTTGGCCGTGGGGGTGATGGAGGAATCCTACCGGGAGAACCTGGAGTGCACGGACGAGGACATCACGGACAAGGTGAGGGCCTCCTTCCCTTCCTCCCCAGCCTGTGCCACCAGGATCAAGCTGATTTCTGTGCTGCTGCTGCTGCTGGGTGTTTCTGAGAAGTTGAGAGGAAAGGATTTTGTAGGATAAGGTGGGAGTGGTGCTGTGTGTGTTGCCCTGCAGGGCTGCAGTGTCCCCAGGCAGGATCAGGCTGAAGCTCCTCTCTGTGGGTGCAGGTGGGACGTGGGAAGGGAGGAGGAGAGCACTCCAGGTGCTGTGCAGGGTCAGGAGGTGACGCTGGATCCTTCTCCAGGGGCAGTGGCTTCCCCCAGAGTGCTGGGAGGAGGAATGGGCTGTTCACAGACAGCATTTTCACTTCTCCTTCACACAAGAAGATGTTCTCAGGTTCTGCTTTTCTGCGGCAACCCACCCAATGTGAAAGAGAAACTTCCTCTCCTCGGCACACTCTGCTCGTGCTGTCAGGGTAGAGCAGATTTTGTGCTGGTGCTGATGGGATTCCCTGGGGTGTTACAAGAAAAGAGTTGTAGGATAAGATGGGAGCACAGGGAAGATTTTGTTTGAGTATCCCTGGTTAAAAAACAGGGAGAAAAAGCTATGGGAAAGAAGCTAAGATTGTGTTAATGTCTACTGAAGTCCTGAAACTCCTTGGAAATGGGTTTATAGCTCTGGAATATGAATGTCCTGTGGAGCCGTGTGTGAAAGAGGAATGTGTATGTGTGTGGCTGCACTTGGAAATAATTATAATGCAGGGAAGACCTTTAAAAATAAATAAAAATCAACATTTTTCCAAGGCTGGAAGTTGAATAAAATCGTTGGGGTCCTTAAGGCATTTGACTTGGGAAACCTTTGATGGGAAAGGCCTTGTGTGTCTGCGTGGCCTCTTTAATACTCCCGTGTCTCCTGCCCTTCTCCCAGAGCCAGGGTTTGGCTTTTCCAGACATGCTCCTCATTTCTTCTCCCCCAGGATTGTTTTATATGGAATTTGAATGATTAAAATGCAAATACAGCTGGAATAAACCCTGTATAGGTGTGGGGAGAAAATCTTCACCTCTGCTCCTTCCCCGCCAGCTGGCATTGATCCTTCCATCTGTAAATCCAGGGTTTCCATCCTGTTCCAGACAGTGGGGAGTTATCCATGGAGCTCTAGAGATCCACCTCTAGAGTTCTTTTAGGATGTCTTCAGGAAGGGGTTGAGGAAAGGAAAGAGTGAAGTGTTTGACCCCAGACTGATGCGTGGGAGCCATCAAAACCTGGGAAACCGGGGTCAAAAGGATATCTTAAAGGGATGCTTTAAATCAAGGCACTGCCCAGTTCCAGTGGGAACCCTGCTTGCCTAGGGGTGTTGTGGGGGCTGCTCTGGGCGTGAGGATGCCCGGGGGCTGATCCTTGTCCTGCTGGCAGGTGGTGTTCCTGGAGAAGCGGGTGACAGAGCTGGAGAAGGACACGGCTGCCAACGGGGAGCAGCACAGCCGCCTCCGGCAGGAGAACCTGCAGCTGGTGCACAGGTAACAGCCTCACCTGTCCCCTCCACGTGCTCCAGCTCCCTTCCCAAATCCAAACCACAGCCCTTTCCAGGGATATTGACTCCATCCCAGCTGAGAACAGGGCACAGTGACATGGAGATTTTATATTTTGTGTGCTTAAGNCTGTATTTGAGAGCTTGTTGCAATTACTACTATATTCTATATATATAAACATATAAATATTATAGATATATATATATAAACACTCACACTCACACACATATATATATATATATTTTATATTTACGTTTGTGTTTATATTTACTATATTTTCCTGCCCCATATGCCCCTTCCAAATGGTCTCTGGAGCTCCAAGGCTTGCCTCCCTCCAGATCCTGGCCAGGGTGCAGCCCTTTGGATCCCACATGATGTAATCCCTGTGTGTGCTAATCTGCCAGGCTCTTCTCTCCCAGCATATCCTTACCCTGGGCAGATAAACCCAGCAGAGTTTATCTATAGTGCTGTAATTCTGTTAAGTAACAGTCGTGTCAGAGAACTGAGCCACTCAAACAAAGGTTTCCCTAAGCCCTGATAAACTTGGGAGCAAGGGAAATGTTTTCACTTGAGCAGCTTGGCCTGGAAGTGTCAGCTGGCTCTGGGTGAGCTCAGTGCTGGGGAGGGGTGGGATCAGCTGGGAAAAGGCTTCCCCTGGGAAAAGCCATTGCATAAATCCCAGCCCCCAGCTCCATCCCTGGAAGTGCTGATGGCTGGGTTGGACAGGGCTTGGAGCACCCTGGGATAGTGGAGCCAGGCTGGGAGAGCTGGGGGAGCTCACCTGGAGAGGAGAAGGCTCCAGGGAGAGCTCAGAGCCCCTTCCAGGGCCCAAAGGGGCTCCAGGAGAGCTGGAGAGGAACTGGGGACAAGGGATGGCGGGACAGGCCAAGGGGAATTCCCATGGCCAGAGGGCAGGATTAGATGGGATATTGGGCAGGAATTGTTCCCTGGGAGGGTGTTGAGGCCCTGGCACAGGGTGCCCAGAGAAGCTGTGGCTGCCCCTGGATCCCTGGCAGTGTTCCAGGTGAGGTTGGACAGGCCTTGGAGCAGTCTGGGCTGGTGGGATGTGTCCCTGCCCAAACCACTGTGGGACTCTGTGATCTGCAGTCCTGCTGACACTCAGGGAAGGGTGACCGTAGGTGCCTTTTTTTGTTGTTGTTGTTGGGATCACAGAAGAGTGAAAAGAAACAGGATTGAGGCTGTTGCCTTTTCTTGGAGCAGTGAGACCACTTCATGCTGGAGACAGCTGAAGGAGGATTTCTCTGCCATGGCTACTGCAGGGGGAACCACAGCCCTGGGATTTATGTTCGGATTAGATGGTCTTAAAGGTCTTTTCCATCCTCAGTGACTCTGAGATCCCATTAAGATACGTGTATTTGTGTGGCTGCACTTGGAAATAATTCTAATGCATAGAAGACATCTAAAAATAATGAAAATTCTTTCCCAGGCTGGAAATTGAATAACATGCTCGTGTTCCTTAAGGCATCTGACTTGGGAGGCCTTGGATGGAAAAGGTGCTGCTTCTCCCACTGCACCTGCTGGGATGCAGTGAAGCTGTTTGAGATGGTGATTGGTGTGTTTTCCCTGGAAGCTTGTTCTGTTGTACCATCTGCTTCTCCCAGCTCACCTGAGGGGTGGGAAAGGGGCTGGGAAGAGAATCTGGTCCCTCCCTTGGGATGACAAGGAAAGTTCAATCCTCTCTTTGTCCTCTCTGCAGAGCAAACGCGCTCGAGGAGCAGCTGAAGGAGCAGGAGCTGAGGGCTGACCAGACCCTGCTGGAGGAGATCAAGAAGCAGAGGGAGCTGCTCAGCAAAATGGAGAGGGAGAAGAGCATTGAGATTGAGAACCTGCAGGCCAGGTGGGGCTCAAGGGGCAGCTCTCCTGGAGCCACCCCAGAATCTGTACAGGCAGCCTTGGGGGTACAGAGGGAGCCAGGCAGGGGGTTGAATTGGTTCAAGGTGTGACTGAAGTCACCACAAACCCTGAGTTTTGGTTATTTCCACCTTTGGCCCACAGAACTAATCTTGGATTCTTCATTTGAGCTGCTCTGATGCATTTTAATTTTAGTTCCCATCCTTTATCCACGTGCCTGCCCTGCAGTGTGGGGATGAAGAGGGGATTTATTGATGCCTCTTCTCATAAATGACCCCTTGGAGTACTTTTAATGCCCAGATGTTTTCCACCTTGATGGAAACAGGCAAATACCTGGAAAAGAGGAATCCTCCAAAGAAGCAGAGTGTCCCAGCCAGGGATTCCAAAGGAAGAAGTAGGGTGGGAAAGGTGTCAGTTGTTTGACAGGGTTTTCCCAGCTTTCCCAGAATGTTTTGCTGTTGTTCATCCTTTGCAGTCCGTGGAAGATGAAGACAGTGGGGTTTTACCTGGGAATGCAAAGCCAAAGCCCTCTCTGACCCCCTGTTCTGTTGTCTCTGCTGCTGAGGCTTGTCCAGGGACTGAAAATCCCTTGGAACAAGGAATAGCAGTGGACCTGATGGATGTCAGGATTGTGTGGATGCCCCTCTCTTTCCCCTGGCAGCAGAAATATCTCAGGGTTTGCCTTGAACAGATGAATCCCTGCTGGCTTCCCTTTGGGTTCATATTCCTGAGGGTTTTTTCCCCTCCATGTGGGATGCTGGGATGAGTCTCACACCCATTCCCTTTGCAGGCTGCAGCAGCTGGATGATGAGAACAGTGAGCTGAGGTCCTGTGTCCCCTGCCTGAGAGCCAACATCGAGAGGCTTGAGGAGGTGAGGCCAGGGGGTGCCTGGTTTGGGGATGAAATTGGGGCTTTGGGCTGAATTTTCATGAACATGAGATCTATTTAATGTAACAAACCAGTTGCTTGCACTTTCCAGTGGCTGCATACCCCGCTTTGGACAGCACTATCCCACACAGTTATCCTTGCAGTTTCCCACTGTTCAGCCTGGAGGCTGGGAATAAACCCCTGCCAGATCTCTCTGTGGCAGTGGCCGCTCAGGAGGGGACTCGTGCCCTCTTGTGGAAGCTCGTCCCCATCCCTGTCCCCATCCCTGTGGCCAGTCCAGTGCAGGGGAGGAGGAGGAGCAGGGATGCTCCATATCCTGGGATTTGTGAGTTGAGCTTTCAAACATCACCTGCCAGCCCCTCTCACTGTCCCCCTGCTCAGGGTCCAAGGCCCTGCAGGGCTGGGGCTTCCCCAGGCTCCTTGGGATGGGCAAGAGCCTCATCTTGAGGCACAGTGGGGGTTACAGGTGGGACACCTGGAACAGGGGCTGCATTTTGTCTCTGCCAAGCTCGGCGCAGAATTAAGGTTAAAATTGAACTGAAATCAAACCTCCTCACCCAGCTGAAGGCCCTGAGGCATTTTATCCATTTTTAATCCCATGGGAGAGTGCTGCAGCTCCCTCCCTCCTGATGTGGTCTTCATCTGCCAGGACCTTGTGAGCACAGCTGAGGCTGGGGCCAGGAAAACCCCAGTGGCTCTGAGGGTGGATTCCCTGCTGTGCTGTGTTTCAGCCATGGGAAGTTGGTTTTGATCCATTCTCCTCCACAGTGAATGGGGTGAAGGAGGAGCAAGAGGTGCAGTCCCTGCCCCTCCCTGCCCAGGAGAAGTCTGGCTGATGAGCTGCTCTCCTGTCCAATGCCCAAAAATCAGGGCTTTGTTGTCAGTGTTGCCTTTCCTGCTGGTGTGGTGCCTCTGATGCTGTTCCATGAAGCAGGACAGCCCTGAGCCAGCATCTGGAGCTCCCCATGGAGCTGCTCCTCAGCCCTGCGTGCCACAGGCCATCCATCCATCCCTCCATCCCTCCCCGCATCCCGGCGCGGTGGGACCGCGGCGGCAGCAGCGGATGTGCAGCCCCGGGGGACAACCGCGGCAGCGCCCGGCCGGCGGTGAGTGCGTCCGCCGGGCTCGGGGGAGGGAGCGGAGGCTGCGGGAGCGCCGCGGGCGCAAGGGCTCCGCTCCGGGCTGCGGGGATGTGCGCTGCGCTGCGGCGATGTGCGGTGCGGCCCGGGGACGGAGCAAAGTTTNCCATCCCTCCATCCATCCATCCTTCAGCACTGGAGGGGGTCTTGTGCCATTTGTGGAGTTCCGAAAGCCGAAACCTTTCCCGTGGGCCTGGGAGCTGTGAGCCCAGAGAGGGGGTGAGCTGGTGACAGGCAGAAGGTTCTGCTCTAAGGGCTGTTGGCATCTTCACCTGCATCCCAAACATTCAGCCAAGGCTTTGGGGAGGAGGAGGGAACAGAGCTGGGCTATGTGTTTTGCATCCCAGCTTGAACTAGTCTATTCCTTCTTGGATCAGCCCTCAATTAAAACCTTTCATATCTGAAACCAAGAGGGAGGTAAAGATCTCCAGTTCAGGACTTTGCTGAAATGCAGACATAAGGAGCCTTATGATTTAATGCCTCTCCTTGGCCTGGAGCCCCCGTGCTGGCCCCAGTCCCTCCCAGCCCATCCCACGCCAGCCTCGTGCTTCCCAGAAAGCGGCACAAGTGTGGAGATCCATGTGGATTCACTCTGCAGCCATCCCTCAGGGCTGCCAAAGCCCCAGCCCCGGGGCCCTGAGCAGATGAGAGCCCAGCAGGCAGAGCTTCCTGGTGCGTCAGGAGAGGAGAATTCCCTGTGGAGCCAGGCTGGGCCCCTCACTGGGGCTGCTCCTGTCCTTGCAGGAGAAGCAGAAGCTGCTGGATGAGATCGAGGACCTCACTGTGCAGCTCACAGAGGAGCAGGAGAAAAAGAGGAAGATGGGGGACAAGCTGAGTCAGGAGAGGCACCAGTTCCAGAAGGAGAAGGAGTCGACACAGGAGGTGAGTGGAGTCTGGGCCTGCCACAGCCCTGTCCCCAAAATGGGGGAATCTGGAGCAGTGGGTGCTGCCTGGGCAGAGGAAAGGGGTTCAGCAGCTGAGCTGCAGCACCTCAGTCACTTCTGCTTTGAGATCTGTCCAACACTGTCCCTGCAAGGGGGCTGTGCCAGCCTGGCCCCTTCCCTTCCTGCCTGGAAGGAGCAGGGGCAGAGGCACACGGAGGCAGCAGGCAGGAGCACAGGGGGGTGAGGCTGGGGGGTCACACCCTCCCAGGCCTCCCATCATCTGTGCCTGGGATTCCAGCTGGAGGCCCAAGCAGGGCTGGCTGTGGTGGCAGGAAAGGAGCTTTGGGCCCAAAGTGGAATTAGCTGTCACTGTGGTGTCACTGAGGGCTCTGGGGTGAGGAGGGACCCCAACCCTGTGGGAAGGACCCACATTTCTGGGGGTCTGTGCTGCTGCAGACCCAAAACCAGCATCTTTGGCCCTCCAGCAAGATCTTCCAGGGCTGTGCTCATGTGTTTTAGTAGCCCCCCATCTCCTGCTTGCTGGAGGTGTGAGGAAGGAAGAGGAAACCAAGTGCCTCCCAGAAAGGAATTCAATCATGGAGTGGTTTGGGTTGGGAGGGACCTCAAAGGCCATCCCATTCCACCCCTGCCATGGGCAGGGACACCTTCCACTGTCCCAGAGTGCTCCCAGCCCCATCCAGCCTGGCCTTGGACACTGCCAGGAAGGGGGCAGCCACTGCTCTGCCCAACAATCCATGGAGCAGCTCCCACAGCAGCCACATCCAGAGGGTGCTGCTGGGTCTCTGTGGCACTCAGCTGTCCCCTGCCTTGCCCTGCAGCTCATCGAGGACCTCAGGAAGCAGCTGGAGCACCTGCAGCTCTTCAAGCTGGAGGCGGAGCAGCGCAGGGGCCGCAGCAGCAGCATGGGGCTGCAGGAGTACAACAGCAGGACTCGGGAGACAGAGCTGGAGCAGGAGATCAAGCAGCTCAAGCAGGTAAGGAGGGCTGGGCTGGGAGGGAAACGGTTCCCTGACACCAGGGGAGGACCAGCAGGATCCAGGGGCTCTCTCCCAAGGGATGGGGTGGATCCAGGAGCCCAGTGCTGTCTCACTGTCCTGGCAGGGGAGGTTGGTGCTTTCTCAGGGACAGCAGGAGCCCTTCTCTCTGCTGTGTCCCCTGGATCTTCCCAGTGTGTCTCATGCCTCCAGAGGTTCTCCTGAGATGGAGATCCCGTGTGCTGTTCCCTGCTCTGTGTGAGCTGTGTTAGGGTGAAAGCCCCTGTCTGCCTTTGCCAGGCTGGATCAGCTCTGAGTACCAGGTGCTCCAGCAGCGTGTGGTTTGTGTGTGTGAACAGGATAACAGGAACCTGAAGGAGCAGAATGATGAACTGAACGGGCAGATCATCAACCTGAGCATCCAGGGAGCCAAGAACCTGTTCTCAGCCTCCTTCTCCGAGTCCCTGGCAGCAGAGATCAGCTCTGTCTCCAGAGATGAGGTACGTGCCGTGAGGAGCTGCTGGCTCACACTGCACCTTCCTGGGTGCCTCCACCTGGGGTGGCCTGAGAGGAGTTGATGTGCCCTGTCTGTGGCCCAGCCCATGCCCAAAATTCCCCTGGAAGCTGGCAAGAGCAAAGACACCCCCCCACAATCATCTGTAGAGCTCTCAGGACTTTCCCTGCCTGCTGGCTCCTCCCTCCTGGGAACAGGGAAGCTGCTCCCTGCCCATTTGCTGATTCTGGCAGCTCCGCGTGGGACAGCCTTCCCCTTCTAGGACAGAGCAGCCACCACGGGCTGTGTCCATCTGTCTGGAGCTGTCTTTAAACCCCTGAGAGCCAGGACGTTCCTCCTGGAGATCCCAGCTCCTCCAGCACGCGTTCTCCCTGAACACCAACCACAGGTGGCTGAACCTGCACGAGCACTGGAATTAAATCTTTAACACCTCAACAAGTGGGGAAACACCTGGGTATTTTGGGGATCCAGTGGAGATGTGATGCTCCCTGCTCTCTCCAGGGCCCCACCAGGCTGAGAGCTTGAGGAAGGACAGGAGTGAGCAGAACCAGAGCCACTTAAACAGGGTCAGGAATATCCCAGTCCAGAGTGAAGAACCCATGGATGCAGAGAGCCACGGGAGGCCCTCAGCAGAGTCAGGCAGTGACCTCTCCCTCCCTTCCCTCCCTCCTTGTGCTGCAGCTCATGGAAGCAATCCAGAAGCAGGAGGAGATCAACTTCCGCCTGCAGGATTACATCGACAGGATCATCGTGGCCATCATGGAGACCAACCCCTCCATCCTGGAGGTCAAGTAACGGCGGTGGCTGCGCTCGTCGGGTGGATCTGGTGCTCTGAGAGGATGAAGAGGGACTCCAAATGTCTTTGCACTTGATGAAGGCACAAGGAAGCCTCAGGTCGGGGGTGACTGAGCCAAGGACCAGGGAAAAGGAGAACCAGCAGCCAGGCTTTGTTCTGACTGCTTTATTTTGAAGCCCTTCTGGCTGCAGAGGGGTGAAAGGGAACCTGGAGAAGGAGCTCAGCAAGGGGACACTGCAGGAAGTGCCTGTGGCGCTGGGGACTGTCCCCACAGGCACCGGGCCCCTCCCAGGGCTGCTCCGAACCGCGGGAGATCGGCATGGAGATGGAAACAGCTTTCCCCTGCTGCCCTGCCCGGCCCCAGCGGCTGCTGTGCCAAAGTGTCCCTGACACACTCACTGGGCAGAGCTGGGAACGAGGGAAGCACGTCCCGGACTCGCACAGGGTTGGGGTTTGGTTTTGTTTTGGGGTTTTGTTTTGTTTTGGTTTTTTTAATTAACTTAATGCAAATGTCCTCATCCGGCTGGCTCAGCCCATCCTTGCCCCGTGCTCCTGCGGGGCCGGCAGAGCCCTCAGTGGCTGCAGGGGCAGCCCGGGGCTGTTGGGGACAGGGTGTGAGCACACTTGGTCACCTGCCTCCTTATTTATTTTTGCTGTCTGTGGCTCAGTACTGTCGGCCCCGTCTCGGCGTCCCGGCTCCGCTCCCTCCTCCTTCCTCCTCCTGCTGGGCTGAGGTGGCTCCGGGAGAAGCTGTCGCTCGTCCCCAGCTGGGGACAGGGCTCTGTCTGGCACCGGGGCGAGGCTGCAGCTCCTCACCCCGCGCTGGGGGCCGCTCCTGGCCGCCTCTGCTCGTCCCGGCGGGGGACACGCGGCACTTCGGGAGCTGCAGCAGAGAGGCCCGAGCTCCCCACGCACCTCCCGGAGCCCCTGGCCTGGGGACAGCGGCCTGTGCCATTCCCAGCCGGAGCAGGGCTCTGCTGGTGATAGCGGCAGCCCTGGAGGGAGAGCCTGCTCCGGCTGCCTTTCCCCTCTGTCCCCTGGGCTGGGCCGGGGCTGCAGGAGCCGCACTCCTTCCTCATCCCTGGCACTGGCCCAGGCTGGAATCTCTGGGCCGGTGGGGAGAGGAGCCGGCGAGCACCGCGGCAGCTCCCTGGGAAACAAAAGCCATGTTTACATCGGGCAGCTCCGGGCTTGCTGGCACAAGCGGCCGTGGCACAGCGTGACCCCGGGAGCGGCCACTCGGCTCCCCTGGGCTCCCGGGAGGAGACAGCCAGCGGAATCCCAGGGCTCGGCTCCAGCCAGCGGTTCCTCTTCCTGCTTGGCAGGTTTGGGGAATGCCAGGACGGCCTGGAAGCAGCAGCCCCAGCAATCCCGGGGGTGCCTGCTCCTCCCCAAGCCCCTTCCAGCCCTCGGGGTGTCCCTGCCCGGGGACACACGGCCGCTGTCACCGCCTTATCCCGGGGGACCCGGCCGAGCCACGGCCACCCCTGGGTGCTCATCCCCCAGAGCCCCTGCGGGGCAGCGGGGCCGGGGTGAGCCCCAGGCCCCGGGGCAGCTCCTGCAGCCCCAGCCCTCCCTGCCCCCCTCCCTGCCCCGAGGCCGCGGGAAGAAGCCACGTAATGTACATTTCCAGAGAAGCTTTGGGTGTAAATCAGTGTATACTTGGAGAGGGAAAATTTTTCTATCTTGTAGAGTAGGTATTTTTATAGAATGAAGGTTGATCCATTTTTTTAATACTTTAAAAGAAGAGAGAAATGTATCTGTGTATACACAAAAGCATATATATATATGTATAAATATATAAATATTGGAGATCTGCCTTTCTCGACTTGGGATCCCGGATCCCCAGGTCTCAAACAATCGTTTGTTTTTTCCTGTTGCTCTCACAGAGGTACTGTAACTGTAAATAAGCACCGGGGAAAAAAAAAAAAAGTTTTAAGCAAACAAAAAAGCACTGACTTGCACATTCACCATGCTTTAAAGTCCCTATGGAGAGAGAAAAACAAAAACAAAACAAAAACTGTACATCCTGAAAATGTTCCTCTTTCCCGACCGGTATGTGAAGGAAGTCCCCCAAAAAAGAGGCAAAAACGGTATTGTCTTAACTGATGTATCAATTCATGTCGGATTAAAAGCTGTTACTATTCCTGCCCAGAGACTTTTTTTCCACAGAGGTGGATTGGAGCCTCCTGAGGATCCAGGCGTTGGATTGGGGCATCCCAAATATCCAAGTGCTGGATCTCCAGTGGGGCTGGAGCAAGCGCCAATCCTCCTGCCCCAAGGAGTGCCCTGATTTGGGGAGGATGAGGGAGGCTGGACTCTGCTGATTCCAGAGGGATCGAGGGTGGAGGGAGCCACAATCTCCCCAGCCAGTCAGGCTGTGTGGGTGGGAATGGGGGAATTCCCCCTTCACCTTCCTGGAGGATCGGGGTGGGGTGAGGGACCCTCGGAGCTGATCCTGCTGCCCAGGGCAGGGGCAGGCTGGGACAGGGACTCGTGGGTCTGCTCCAGGCAGGAACACGGAGCTTTCCCTTCCCTCCGCACCGGGAGAACTCCCTCGGAGCACTCTGTTCTGAACGGCTCCAAAAATCCCTTAAACGCCCTCACCTCCCTGCTAAGCTGCTCCCCACCCCTCTAAGCCTCCTCCACCCCTCCCCACCCCTTTAAGCCGCCCCAAAGGGCCTGAACGTGCAAAATCCCCTCCCAGCTCCCGCCGTGCCTCCGGATGGCTCCAGCCTGTTCCTCTGAACTGCTCCGAGCAGCCCTGGAGCTGCAGCAGAGCTGGGGAAAGGCTCTGACACACCCTGAGCGCTCTGAACCCCCCCAGATTGCCTCAAACTGCTCCACGCTGCTCACAGCAGCACTGAGGCTCCAAAACATCCCCAGAGCTGCTCCAAAACATCCCCAGAGCTGTCCCAAAACATCCCTGATATGGTCCAAAATGTCCCTGACGTGCTCTAAAACATCCCTGAGCTGCATAAAATGTCCTAGAGCTGCCCAAAAACATCCCAGAGCTCCCCCAAAACATCCCTGGCATGCTCTAAAACGTCCCTGAACTGCTCTAAACATGTCCCTGAGCTGTCCTAAGCGTCCCTGAGCACCTCTCAAACATCCTGGAGCTGCTCTAAACCACCCCTGATCTGTCCTAAAACATCCCTGAGCTGCCCTAAATGTCCCCAAGCACCTCTAAAACATCCCTGAGCTGCTCTAAACCATCTCTGAGCTGCCCTGAAACATCTCTGAACATCTCCAAAGCATCCCCGAGCATCTGTAAATCATCTCTGCAGCATTCCCAACTGCTCTACACCCTGCAAGCAGCTCTGGAGTGCACCAAAGATTTTCCTAAACACCTCTAAAACAGCCTTTTAAAAATTCCTCTGAATCTCGACCTCCAGCATCTCGAAGCTGCCCTAGAAATGGGGTGAGTCAATAGCTCTGGGGATGTTTCTGTGGTGCTGGGTTGCTCCAAGGAGCTGTAAATCACCTTGGAGCAGCTCAGGCTCTGGAAGGACGGAGCTCTGGCCATTCCTGAACCACTTGAACTGCTCAAACAGCTCTTGTGCTCCTCCAACCAGCCCTGCAAGGCACCAAGATTCTCAAACTGCCTCGAAGTAGCACTTGAAGCCCTCTAAACTCTTCTAAAACTCCTTGAAATAGCTCAAAATGGATCATAGAAAAGGTCTCGTGGCAGCTCTGAGGCTCTCCAAGCCTCCTCTGTGCAGCTGTGAAACTCCTCGAGTGCCCCAACAGCCTCCAAAAGGCCCCTGAAACCCCTCTGGACCTTCCTCATGTGCATCTCAACAGGGTTAAAACATCTTAATAACATCTCTAACCTCAAACAGTTTGCAACCACCCTAAACCCCCTCTGAATGACATCAGGGGGGCATAAACAACCATAAAACAGTTATAAAGCTTCTTGAAAACTCATAAAAAATAATCAGAGCTGCTCCAAACCACTCCAGCTCTTCTAAACCTCCTCTGAAAAGAGCCCAGAATGGCTTAAAACCTCAACAGCCTTTTCAAAACTGCTCCAGAAAAGTCCTAAAGCTCTGAAGGTCTCTGCATCCTTCAAAACAGCTCCAGAGCTGGGCCCAGCCCAGCCCAGCTCAGGGGCTGAGCACTGTGACAAACTGTGACAAACCTCCAGTTCCGGGGGCAGTTCTGGGCCCCTCATGACAAGACAGACATTGGTGGGCTGGAGGATGTCCAGGGAAGGGAACAGAGCTGGGGAAGGGGCTGGAGCAGCAGGAGCAGCTGAGGGAGCTGGGAAAGGGGCTCAGCCCAGAGAAAAGGAGGCTCAGGGGGGCCCTTCTGGCTCTGCACAACTCCCTGACAGGAGGGGACAGCCGGGGGGGTCGGGCTCTGCTCCCAGGGAACAGGGACAGGACAAGGGGAAACGGCCTCAGGTGGTGCCAGGGGAGGTTTAGTTTGGATATTGGGAAAATTCCTTCATGGGAAGGGCGGTCAGGCCCTGGCACAGCTGCCCAGGATGGTGGTGAGGTCACTGCCCTTGGAGAGATTTAAAGACATGGATGTGGCACTTGGGGACGTGGGTCAGTGGTGGCCTTGGCAGTGCTGGGGGACAGTTGGACTTGATGATCTCAGAGGACTTTTCCAACCACAATAATCCTGTGATTCTGAGAGCCTGTGGGCACTTTGGGATGCCCCCAAAGCCTGGGCACAACCAAGGCCACCACGGTCATGTCCCACATGCCCTGGCCCTTGTCCTGTGTCCCCACAGCGGGGCTGGATCCAGCAGGGCCGTGTCCCTCGGCCCCATCCATGGCAGGAATGTGCTGCGGGGCCGGTGAGGGCCGCGCTCTGCTGCAGGAGGATTCTGTGTGGAGAAGGGATTTCCAGCTCCTTCCTCTTCCCCATCTGCTGCTGATCCTGGGCTGGGCCGGGCCTGGGATGGGGTTAACCCTTGGCAGCCGGGCTGGAAGGAAGGAGGGCCCCAACCCTGGGCTAGGAGGGGCAGCCCCAGTGCCACCCTCACCCCGGGGTGCTGCCTGGGCCACTCTGTGGTTCTTGCCGTGGGCAGAGCACCCGGGATGCTCCCGGGGAGCGCCGTCCCCAGGGATCCAGCATGGGACACAGCCCCTGGCAGGGACACTCCGGAGGGTGGTGACACCCCAGCCAAGACCCCACAGCCAGCCAGGACACAGCCACAGCAGCCTGTTCCAGACCATTTTCCTCGTGCTCCAAGCTGGAAACTCCTGCCTGATGCAGGACTTGGGGAGGAACAGCCTGGTTGAAACCCCCCGCCGCTGGAGCCTGGCCGGGCCCCCCAGCCTGCCTGGGACCCCCAGCCTGGCCAGGCTTCCCCCCCCNNCCCCTCCCCTCCCCCGGCCGGTCCCCTCCTCCTTCCCCTCCCGCCGAGGGCAGCCGGCGCCGGCCCGTCCCGTCCCGGGGCTCGGTGGGCTCGGCTGCGCTCCCCCGGCGCTGCCCCCTCCCCATGCGGGGGTCGCGGGTGGGCGGCAGCCCCGGCCCCCCCCGCCCCGCCATGGCCCGGCTCTCGGTCAAGGACCACCTGGACGGGATTCTCTCCGACTTCGAAGGTGCGGCCGGGGCCCCCCGCGGGGACCCCCCGGGCTGGGTGTCGCGGGAGGAACGGGGGATGTCCCCGGAGGGGGGAACGCTGCTGCCCGGGCGGCTTGGGGGGCGGGGGTGCCCCCCGAGGGCTGAGCATCGTGGGGGGCTGCACTCCCCCCGCCCGGAGGCCGATTTTGGGGGTGATGCTGCTGGGTGGGCTTTTAGGGCGGGCTGGGGTGCCCCCGAGGGGGGAGCACCGGGCACTGGGTGTCGGTCCGGGCATTTTGTTGCCGCTGGGCTGGGGGTCTTGGGGTGGGCTGAGCATCGTGGGGGGCTGCGCTCCCCACGGGGGGCTGTGTTTTGGGGGCGGGGGGGTTAATGCCCCCGGGGGCTGCACACGGGGTGACCCCCAGGACTGGGCATGGCGCGGGACTGCTCTGCCCGCAGCCCGGGGGATGCAGGAGTGCTCTCGGGGGGCTGTGGGGTGGGCAAGGGGGGCTACAGCCAGGCTGCAGGGAGGGGGGCAAGGTGCGGGTCCCCCCGTGCCCGCCGGGTCCCTGTGCGCGCTCCCCGCCGTGCGCGCTCTCACCCGCGGGCCGGGGGCTGCGGCGGGGGCCGGAGCCGGGCCGGGGGCGGGAGGCGAAACCCGACCCCGGGGCTGCTGCTGCCCTCGCCGGGGAGGAATGTGTGCACCTACCCCGGGCACCTTAACCCCGCCGCTGCCGGCTGACACCCCTCAACCCCCGCCAAACCCCCACATCCCCCCGCCATCTCCCCCAAGCCCCCAGCCGAACCTCCTGGCCGCCGCTCCTTTACCTCCCGCCATCCCTCGAGCACCCTGCCGCCCCTCTAAACCTCCCGCCACCCCATCTCAGCATCTCTTCCTTCACCTCCTGACACCCCACCTTCACCCCCCGCCATTCTCCCAACGCCCCCATCCGTCCTAAAACTCCTGCCACCCCCTTCGCCCTCTGCCACCCCCACCTTGCCCTGCATCCCCCGGTTGCTGCCCCCTGCCCATCACTCCGGACATCATCTGGAGTCCGGCTGAGGCTGGGTCAGAGGCCAGAGGCAGGTTTGGGGTAAAAGGAGGCATTTTGGGCGGCAACAAAGCAGAGACATGGATGTGGGGAGGGGGTCGCCGGCCCCGTGACCCCGCGACCCCCGGCGGCCCGGCCGGTGGGGCAGGGCTGGACCGGCCGCGGAATTACCTGCCCTGGGGGCGGCTGTGATTGGCAGCGCCCACGCCCCGGCTTCTGACCCCTGCCCTGCCCCGGGCACAGGGGCACCAGGGGAGGGGGCAGGGACGGGACCCTCCGCACCCCGCTGCTCCCGGCGCCACGGCTGAGGAAGAGGAGGGTGAGGGCGGGTGGTGCCGGGACAGGCTGGCACACGTGCGGGCACGGTGAGGATGCGGGGGCGCAGCGTGGGCCGCCCCCACGGAGGCCCGCGGTGGGAGGCGGCCGCTCGGTGCTCGCAGCGAGGGTGAGGGCGGCTCCGGGGGAACCCGGGCCCCCCGCGCTCCCCGCCGCTGTCGGCGCCATGGGGAGCCCCTCGGGCAGCTCCTGGGGAGCCTCCTGCGGGGCTGGGGGGACGGAGGGGGCGGCTGCACCGCGGGGGCTTCGCGGGGGTCACAGCCGTGGGGGACGGTCCCGCATCCTGCGCCAAGCGCCCGCAGGTGGCTCCAGCAGGAGCTTCGCCCCGGGGCCCAGCGCTGCGATACCCCTGGGGAGCCGAGGCGTCCGTGTGGGGGCACGTTGGCACCCGGGGCTGTGCCGTGGGCTCGTGGCTGCTGTGAAGCCGCGGGGGAGGCGCAGCAGCGGCCACCAGAACGGGTCGTGACAGTCCCTGAGCGTGGCGATAGCGCTGGCCCGCCGGCCATCAGTGAGCTCCGGGGTTAACGTCCGGGAAAGAGCAGGAATCCTCCCGCCGGCTGCCGGGGTGGATGCAGGGGGAGAGGGTCAGGCGGGGATCCGGTTACTCGGCCGGATCCCTTTCAGCGGGAATAAAGCGGGCAGTGTGCTGCGAGGGGAGCCGGCGGCACCGGCCAGATAAAGGGGGAACAATGATCAAACCCGCGGGGACAGCACCGCAGGGCTGGGGAGGAGCCGGGCTGGGGTCCTCGGTGGGACGGGCTCATGAACAGGGGGCACCCCTGGGTGACGGGGGGACACGCATGGGGCTGAGGAGGGGACGGCTGCGATCGGGTACCACTCCCATGCCACCATCTCTCTCTCTCTGTCCCCAGCGCTCAAGAAGTCATTTGAGGCAGAAGATGGGGACGAGGCGCCCGGCTCCCCGCTGTCCTCAGGCACCGGCGACAGCCACCAGCCACTGCAGCCCGGCCACCCGCCCCGCATGGGCAGCGCCGCCGGCCCCAGCCCGGCGCCCAGCCCCGTGCTGCGGACCCGGCTCGGTACCGGCCCGGCCAGCGGCACCGCCGGCACCGGCATCGCCCGCGCCGCCTCCTTCCAGAGCCGCCAGGCCCTCGCCACGGGGCCGGGCAGCGACGGGGAGAGCCAGCGCAGCTCCTCCTCCAGCCTGGAGAGCCCCGCGCCCACCGGGCCCCCCCAGCCCCCGGGCAGCCCCCCGGCCGCCGGCCCCGGCTTGAAGAAGGTCCCGTCCCATGGCAGCGTCTTCCCGGGGGAGCTGGATCATCCCCTCTGCGGGACCGCCAGCCACGGCTCTCTGCCGGCGCTGGACCTGCACATCGCCGAGGAGCCGGGCCTGGGGACGCCCTGGGGCACCCAGAGCTCTGCACNGTCCTCCTCGTCCTCCTCGTCCTCCTCCTCCCTGCCCCCATACGATGGCACAGAGACAGCCCCGGGGCTGCCCCCTCTCCCCGAGGGGCCGGGGGGGTGGGACACGGTCCCCCGCACGGTGTCCCGGCCGCAGCGGAGGGTGACCCTCAGCGCCAGCCCCATCCCGTCCCGCCGGCCCCCTCCTCAGCCGTGGGGACAGGGGGAGGCAGCCCCGGCTGAGGGGAGGGCCGAGGGGCTGCCGCCACTGCCAGCCCCCCAAGCCGCCACCTTCAGGCTGGTGTCGCAGCCGCAGACGGTGCAAGTGAGCTCCCAGCCCGCCTTCCTCGGGGGGCTGGTGCTGGTGCCGGCCCTGGGGACCCCCGCCAGCGCCGGCCTGATGGGACCGCGGGGACCCTGCGTGGTGGCAGCGGCTCCCGGCGAGGCTGCGGACGGCGGCGGGGCAGCGGTGACGCCGGAGCACGGTAGGACTCGTTCTTGTCCCCGTCCTCCCCCCCCATCGGGCCCCTCTCGGTGGGCGCAGCGTTGCCAAAACCCCGCATGAGCTGACGCCGGGAAGTGTGGAGGGACAGTGACTCTGGGGACAGGAGCCCCTCCATCTGGCTGCTCCCCGTGCCGGGGGCCCCGGGGCGCGCTGGCTGTGGGGGGGCCGGCGGCGCGGAGCCGAGCGCGGAGCTGGCAGCGCTCCCGGCCCGCCCGTCCCCGCGGTGCCTGGCGAGCCGCCCGCACCGCCCCGGCGCTAATTGCTCTTCCCGGCGCGGAGACAGGTCGGGACTCATGTGCCCATCGCGCCGGGCCCCGCGCGTGCCGCTATCGCCGCGATCTTGTCCCGCGTCCAGCGCTTTCTTCCCATCTCATCCCTCCTGGCTTGGCACGGGGCTGGATCCTGTTCCTCCCTTCCCGTGGGGCGCGGGAGGTGGCGGGGGGCCAAGGTGCGCCGGGGCGTGCTCGGCGTGCGCCGAGCTCCGCGGGGATCGTGCCCGGCTCCCGGCACGGCTGTGCCCTCGGCTCCCGCCGTGCCGAGCCCGTGCCCGTCCCCGAGCGTGGGGAGGGGGGAGCCAAGCGTCCCCGTTCCCAGCGGCCGCTCCAGGAGGGCCGGAGGGCGCCGGGGTGGCCGGGAGACGGCGGTCAGCGCCCCTGCTCCCTGGTTGGGCGCTTGGGGCTCTTTGCCGTCTCGCTGGGCTGTCGTGGAGCCGCCGTCGCCGGCCCTAAGTACTGACGCGGCTCAGGCATCCATACATCTGCTCCGGGCCGCCGTGAATCATCCCCCAGCAATGCCCGTGGCCCTGCTGCCCAGCCGGCCCGGCTGCCCCGCTGCCTGCGGCTCCCCGGGAGAGGGATGGGGCTGGGGACGAGCCGGGGTCATGAGGACACGGGGGAACAGAGCTTGAGGCTGAGCCAGAGTGATGGGGACACTGAGGGACAGTGCTCGGGGCTGAGACAGGTGTAGGGACAAGGATATGGTGTTCGGGGCTGGGTCAAGAGTGATGGGGACACAAAGGGACAGCAGTTGGGGTGGTGTCAAGGTGACAGGGACATGGGGACACGGTACTTGGGGCCAAGCCGGGGTGATGGGGACACAAAGGGAACACGCTCAGGGCTGAGACAGGTGACGGGGACACGGTGCTCAGGACCCAAGGTGCGGTGATGCAGTTGTGCTCAGGGCTGAGCTGGGGTCATGGGGACACGGTGCTTGGGGCCAAGCCAGGTGACAGAGAGACAAGGGACAGTGCTCAGGGCTGTGACAGGGACACGGTGCTCAAGAGCAAGCTGAGGAGACGTGGAAATGGGGACATGAGGTGATGAGGGGACAGTGCTGAGGACAGAGCCGTGTTGGTGGCCGGCAGCCGAGCGTGCCGTGCCCAGGCTGGGGGGACACACACGAGCCAGCAGCAGCGGGTGGCACCGGCTGCCCTGCAGATGGCCCGGGACTGGCGGGGGGCTGGCAGACACTGCTCGGGCACAGCGGTTTCTCTGCCAGGAAGAGGTGGGAACGTGCTGTTTCCTCTCCCGGGAGGCCACCCCGGCCCCCAGCCGCGGACACCCGTGGGTGGCCTCGGGGCGCTGTGGCTCCGTGGGTCCCACACCCCGTAGGAGGAAGCTCCGAGCGAGCCGCCGGCCGCCGCATTTCACTTCCACGCCGGGTCGCCCACACAGGGCCCGGGGCGAGGAGGAGGAGGAGCGGAGGAGGAGCCGTGGGCCGCAGCCGCCCTCTGCCTTGCACCCCAGGAGCCACTTGGCCCCGGTGACCAGCTCTCGGCGGCAGCAGCCCCGGCTCCGGCCGGCTCGCCCAGGTAGGGATGGCGTGGTGGCAGTGGGCAGGGTGGTGTGCGGGCAGGGGGTGCTGCCACCGGGGCTGGGTGACTGTCCCCTGTCTCCAGCAGCGCTGCAGGCGCAGAGTTTCGCTCGATGGTTCACTTCTGCTTCTGCTCACCGACGGTCCCCAGCCACCCCTAGTCCTGTCCCGTGGGTCCCAGGGCCAGATGGACGGGCTGGCTCCGAGTCTCGCTGCGGTTGGGGACTGTCACCACTGTCCCCTTAGGTCGTGTTTGGCACTGGTGTTTCTGGGTCAGATCAGCTGGGCAGGCAGAGCTGTGCTGTGGCCGGGGCCGTGGGTGCTTCCCCAAAACCTCCATCCCTGTGCCAGAGGGGTCAGGTCCCTCGTGCTGGACCCAGAGCCAGGCTCTCCCCATCCCGTGCCTGGCTGCTCGGTCTGGAGCAGTGGAGAGCAGCCGGACAGGGAGCTCCTGTCCCAGCTCATCCTCTCCCAGCACCCTCCACCCTTGAAGCTTTATTACAGGCTTCCCAGGGAACTGGCCAATTAACCCTGCATCGGTAATTAAATCCATGGAGAAGACCACGGACTCGGGATTACTTGTCCCTGTCTGGAAAATAAGAGCATCCGTGATGAGTCCTGGAACAGGTCTGGCTGCAGGAGCCATTTGCCCCGGAGCTCCGTGGGGATGCCAAAGAGCTTCCACGTGGCCAGCCGGCTCCTGGCTGTTGCCAGCGGGGTTTTTGGCAGTGAGGGCAGGGACACGGGGGGCTCTGGACCCGTGGGGGAGGCAGCGGTGGGTGCAGCACCCAGTGTCACCCCGGACATGCCCTCTGGCTGTGGGTGCCTCCTCGGTGCTGCCGCTGGCAGGGTGCAGAGCAGCGGCTGAGCCCCTGCGTGGGGGCTGCACCCTGGGGACTACCCAGGGAGCTGGGGGGTGCCAGCACCAAACCCCTCCTGCTCCCTGCCTGCAGTGCCCAGCCACCCTGGATGGCTCCAGTGCCTGCACCGCTGGGTTCTGGATCTGTCCTGGCAGCTGCCAAGGCTGGCAGAGGCTGGGCAGGGGGCATAGGGTGGGGGTACAGGGGGCTGATGTCCCCTGGGGAGGAGGGCTGCAGTAATTGTCGGGGTCTTCTCCCTGAAGGGGACCTCCCATCCCACGTCCCTGGCAGCCTGGGGAACACCCTGTTGGGACGGACGGTGCTGGGTGGGTGGGTCCCCGCCGGAGTGGGCATCCTGCCCTCCCCCAGCCCCCCCAGCCGGGTGTCACCGCTGTCACCAGGAAATCCGCGGCTGTTTCGCCACTTCCGAGGAACATCCCGACACAGGGGGCGCAGCGGGAGCTGGGACATGCGACACTGCTGTCCCCAAACCTGCCATCGCTCTGGCACCCAGTTAGCACAGGGTGCTGGGTGGCTCCCACGCCGGGATGCCGTTGCCATGGCAATGGGGTGGTTCATGTCCATCATCTCCTGGTACGCCGGGCTGGCTCAGGCCGGCCCCTGCCCACATGTCCCTTGTCCCCTGGCTGCGTGGCACACGGACATGGTCTCAGCAGGTCCCTCACAGCCTGGGCCATCACAAGCTGCCGCTCCAGCCTCGCCGGTGCCAAGCGCCGGCTGGCACACACGGGGGAGGCTGCGGCGTGGGGGGACGCAAGCGCCGTGGGGCACTGCGGCAGTGGGGCGGGTGGCAGGGCCACCACCCCTTGTCCCACCCCGCCGTGCCGGGGCTGGGCACAGGCGCTGCTGGGGAGGGCGGGGGGCACAGTGCAGGGTGGTCCTCAGTGCCAGTGGGGATCGTACCCACAGCCGAGCACCGCCACTCCCATTCAGGGCCACCGCAGCCATCACGGGGGTGATGGGGGACAAAATGGGGAGTGGGGGTGTCCTGTGCCATGGGAGGGGTCCCCATCGGTGCCGGCTGGGAGGCTGAGCAATGCCATGTGCTGGGTGGGCACAGCCGAGTGGGCACAGCCGGGTGAGCACAACCCTCCGCACCCACCAATCAGTCGGCAAACGGCGCAGGGGCTCGGCTGTGGTGGGGAGGGGGCTGCGGGGGGCGGGATATTGCCATGCTGGTCATGCGTGGGAGCCGCAGCCTCGGCGGAGCCGGGTTGGTGCCAGCCGGGAGCTGGCGGAGGGAAGGGGCCGGGCTGCGGCGCCGCCGGGGATGGGGATGCGGATGGCGCCCAGGGGATCCCCCCGCCCGTAGCGGGGCGCGGAGCGAGGGCACCGCGGCGCCGAGGTAGGACCCGAACAATGGCCGTGCCGGGAAGCAGGACGAGGAGAGGGAAGAAAGGGATCTGGGGCTGCCGCACAAAGGGCTGGGCGGGCACGGGGCTCCGGTGGCCCTGGGGCTGGGGCACGCTCCGGGCACGGTCCCCCGGGCAAGCTCTACATGTCCCTCGGGGCTCGGGTGATTGCGCTGCAGCCCCGACACCCCCGGTCCCCCTCGGCCCGCAGTGCCCAGTGCCTGGGTACAATGTGGGTGCACTGTGGGGTGTCACATCCTGCCCTGGGGCCGGAGCCCCCCGCGGTGGCCGGGGCGGTGCTGCAGGAGGTGGCCTGGCGTGGGTGACGGCGTGGGCTGGGCACAGGGTGCCGGCCGTGGCCGCGGCGCCCGATGATCACAGAGCAACCGGTGGCATGGTGGGGTCCGGTGGCACGACCACCCCAAAGATGCCCCTGGCACCTCCTCGGAGCCTTCGGCGCGGCGCGGGGCGGGGGATGTGGCGTGCCCGTGTTGCCATGCCGAGCCTCACCGGCTCCCAGGAATGTGCCGGGGCTGCGTGCCCGCCGGCACGGCCGCTGCTGGGGCAACGCTGCCGGCGCAGGGGTGGGCAACGGGCGGTGGGCACAGGGCGGTGGGCACCGAGGGGTCCAGGCTCACCGCCTTTGCCCACCCCGCGGTGCAGGGAGCAGCCTGGAGCCCGAGGAGCGCAGCATGGAGCCGCCGGCCGTGCCGGAGGAGGAGGAGGAGGAGGAGGGGGCGGTGCCCCTCTCCGTGGCGCCCGGCCCCGTGGGTTGCCAGCTCTTTGGATACGTGGGAATCGAAGCCGTGCTCGACCAGATGAAAATCAAAACCATGAAGACAGGCTTTGAGTTCAACATCATGGTTGTGGGTGAGCGCCGGGCATGGGGTTTGCTCCTGGTTGGGGTGGGAATACTGGCTCAAATTCCACCATGCCAGGGGAAACCATGCTTTTAAGGGATTTTAAGGAAATTTGAGTGATTTTAACTGATTTAAGTAGCAAACAATTGAAAAAGAGTAATATCCCGTACCCCATAGCATAGTAAAGCTGATAGGCGAGCTCATCCCAACCTCTGAGATGCTCCCAAATGGATATTGAGGGGCTCTCACCCTGGGGAATAAGTTTGTTTGGAAGATAAACCAGACTAGCCCAATCTGGGATGCTCCCAGATGTGTACCAGGGTTTATGACCTTGGGGAACAAATTTGTTCCTGGGATAAAATGGACTATCCCAACCTCTGCTCCCGAGTCGATACCAAGGGGTTATTGCCTTGGGGAAGAAATTTATTTGGGGATAACCAGAGTTATCCCAACCTCTGGGTTGCTCCCAAGTGGATATGAAGATGTTACTGCTCTGGGGGACAAACCAGAGCTGCCGGTGTCCCCTCAGGGCAGAGCGGGCTGGGGAAGTCCACGATGGTGAACACCCTCTTCAAGTCCAAGGTGAGCCGCAAATCCTCACAGCCCGGCCAGGAGGAACGTATCCCCAAAACTGTGCAACTCCAGTCCATCACCCACGGTACGGTCACCACCACGGGGTCCTGTCCCACCAGCCCTTGGGAGAAGCAGGGGACTGGGGTGGGGGTCTGAAGGTTCACAGCTTCAAAGCATCCCCCATGCCTGGTCCCCTGCTTCTGCCCAATGCTTCTCCCCCCTGACCCACCTCTCTGCCCCACAGTCATTGAGGAGAAGGGGGTGAAGATGAAGCTGACGGTGACCGACACGCCAGGGTTTGGGGACCAGATCAACAACGAGAACTGGTAGGACACAATGGGCTGCAGGAGCCCAACTCTGTGGGTGGCAGTTTGGGGTAGGGGTTGAGCTCAGTTGCTGCCCCTCAACTCCTCATCCTCAGCTGGGACCCCATCATCAAATACATCAACGAGCAGTACGAGAGATACCTGCGGGAGGAGATCCTCATCACCCGCAAGAGGAAGATCCCGGACACTCGGGTCCACGGATGCGTCTACTTCGTGCCCCCCACAGGTCACTGGTGAGTGCCCACTCACAGCACCCCTGGGTGATGGGGTCACTGTAGGGTGGTTGTGTCACCCTGGGGTGACGGTGGTGGGGTCACCCTGAGGTGATGATGGCGGCGTCTGGGGTGATAATGGTGGGTTCACTAGGGTGACACTGTAGTGGTAGTGGTGTGGTCATCCCATGATGACAGTGGTGGAGTGCTTGCTATGGGGTGGTCGTGTCACCCTGGGATGATGATGGTGGGGTCACCCCAGGGTGACAGACACAGGGTATCAACCTGGGGTGGTAGTGGGGAAGGTCACCTCAGGGTGATGGTGCTGGAGCCACCTCAGAGTGACTCTGGGGTGGTAGTGGTGGGGTGACCCCCCCAGTGACAGAGGTGGGGACACCCTGGAGTGACAGCAGTCCTTGCCAGGCTGCGCCCGCTGGACCTGGAGTTCATGCAGCGGCTCAGCAAGATCGTCAACGTGGTGCCGGTGATTGCCAAAGCCGACACACTCACCCTGGAGGAACGGGCAGAATTCAAGCAGCGGGTGAGGACAGGTCCCGGAGGGACTCCTGGGCTGCCCCATGTTTCCCCCAGCTCTGGCTCAAGCCCTGTGTCCCACAGATCCAGGAGGACCTGAAGACCCACGCCATCAGCGTGTACCCACAGGAGGACTTCGACCAGGACCCCGAAGACAGGGCACTGAATGACAGGATTCGTGTGAGTGCTGGGATGGAGCAGGACAGCCCCTGGGGAGCAGGGTGGGGGTCAGGGACCCCGGGGAGCCCAGCAGGTACCCTGGGGACCCTGGGGGAGCAGCACCCGGGGCGAGCACAGCCTGTGTGCCGACAGGAGAAGATTCCCTTTGCCGTGGTGGGGGCAGACCAGGAGCACCAGGTGAATGGCAAACGGGTGCTGGGCCGCAAGACCAAGTGGGGCATCATTGAAGGTGAGCAGAGCCCCTCACACCCCCAGCCCTCCGCAGGTGCAGGGAGCAGCACCCATGGGGGTGTCCTTGCCTGGGTGGGTGCTGAGCCATGGCATGTGGCATGGAGCTCTGCTGTGCTCCGGTGGTACCCAGAGTGTGCCAGGATGCGCTGCCTGGGCATGCCAGCACCACTGAGCCCTCCTGCCAACCCTGGCCTCTGCCTTGCCTTGCAGTGGAGAACCCAGCACACTGCGAGTTCCCCCTCCTGCGGGACCTGCTTATCCGGTGAGCGGGGGACAGGGTAGGGAGCGCTGGAACCCCAGGGGGTGACAGCAGGGTTGGGGGGGACAGTGACATGATGCCCTTCCTCCCCCTGCCACCCCGGGCAGGTCACACCTGCAGGACCTGAAGGACATCACCCACAACGTCCACTACGAGAGTTACCGCGTGCGGCGGCTGAACGAGAGCAACCGGCCGGGGCTGAGCCCCCTCAATGGGCTGCCCGGCAAGGGCGAGGCCGGCAGCCACCTCTGAGCCACCTTGTGCCCCCCAGATCACCACTGGACCCCATGGCAGTGCCCACCCCTGCCCACCATGGCTGTGTCAGGAACCTGCCTGGGGTGAAGAGGCCCCCCCCCAAGAGTGCCCAGCTGCCCTGACATGGGTCCCTCATCCCCAAGCTCTGCCATGGACCCTTTGTGACATTAAAGGTTAATCCAGAGCCTTCAGCCTTCACCCTCCTGCTGGACTCCCAACTTCTGATGTGCCACCACGCTCCTGTGCTGCTCTGGCTGCTGGGCCCTGCCAGGCACGCTGGGGAAGTGGAGGTGCTGCCTGTGGGGTGTGCCCAGGGCGCAGAGGCCCTCCCCATGGTCACCTCACCCGCCCTGCCCAGTGAGGCAGCTGGCACAGCTGGACTTTGAGCCCCTTATCAAGTGGCGGAGGTGCCGGGAGGGGAGCGGAAGTGCCGGAGGGGTGTGGAGGTGCCGGAGGGATGCGGAGATGTCGCCCACGAGGGTGTGAAGGGGCTACACCCAGCTGCGGCACCGCCCTGCCAGGGGCACTGGACTGGGTGCAGCCCCTAAAGCCCTCAGGGGACCCAGTGGGTGCTGCCCCAGCGGCTGCCAAGCCCTGGCACCTGCCAAGGTGTCGGGGAGGCCCCGCCGGTGCTCTAGGGGAGCGTGAAAGGCCCTTTTGTACCTCCTGCCCTGGGCAGGGCTGCGGCTCGCTGCCAGCACGGCTGCACATGGTGACTTGCTGCCCGCCCCGGCCCCACCGCGGGGCCCCGTGTCACCGCCCTTTGCCCAGCCCCCCGTTAATGATCCACCCGCCCCCAGCAGCCGCCCGGCCCGACGCGGTGGCAGCGGCAGCCGAGCCGGGGGTCCTTGGCACAGGCGGCTCGGGGGGGCTGGCGGCTCCCTGCCCTGCGCCCCACCCCTCCTCCCCAGCTCCCAGATAAGAGTGGCAGCGGGCGGCGCCCATTGCCCAGCGCGGCGTGGGCACAGCGTGGCCGGACCGTGGCCATGGCCACAGTGAACCTCCGTGCCCTGACCTCCTGGGTGGGCATCGCCCGGCTCTTCGCCGTCGTGCTGTCCTGCCTGGCCTTCAGCCTGGTGGCCTCCACCGGGCACTTTGGGGGTCCCTATGGCACATGGTGCATGTTCACCTGGTGCTTCTGCTTCATCGTGACGCTGCTGGTGCTGCTGCTGGAGCTGCTGGAGCTCTACCCCATGCTGCCACTCTCCTGGGATGATTTCACCTCGGCTTTCTCCATGCTGGCGGCTCTGATGGTCTTCACCTCCTCGGTGGTCTTCCCTTCCACCTTCATCAGCAGCCCCTGCAACACCAACCTGTGTGCCCGGCAGGCCGTGGCCACCACCGCCTCCTGCCTCTGCTTTCTCGCCTACGCCGTCGAGGTGTCACTGACCCGCGCCAAGCCAGGGGACATCAGCAGCTTCCTCTCCACCGTGCCTGGCCTCCTCAAGGTCTTTGAAGCCTATGTGGCTTGCCTGATCTTCTCCTTGCTGGATGGATACAATGGGAAACCTGGCCTGATGTGGTGCGTGGCTGTCTACTCCATCTGCTTCATCTTCACCCTCCTCATCATCATCTTCACCATCGGCCGCTGCCTCACCTACATTCCCTGCCCGCTGGAGAAGATGCTGGTGGGGTACAACTTCCTGGCCCTGCTGATGTACCTCACTGCCACCGTCCTCTGGCCTCTCTACAGCTTCCGGGGACGGAGCCGCCCCGATCCCTGCGGCCCGAACTGCTGGTGGAACAAGTGCCTGGGGGTCACCTTCCTCACCATCTTCAACCTCATCGCCTACTTGGTGGACCTGGTCTACTCCACCAGGATGGTCTTTGTCAGGGCACCTCCCTAAGGGCTCGGGGCGGGGCTCGGGGCGGTGGGACGCGGCTGGGCGCCGGCCGGGGCGGCGCGGGGCTGCCGGCGGAGCTGAGGAAGGGGCCGGATGCCTCGGAAAGCTCCTTGTCCCCGTGCTGGGGCAGAGAGCCAGGGGGTGCTCCCAGGGGTGCGCTCGGCCCGGGGCCCCACGGGCTGTACAGACAGGGGGGCTGGAGGGACCACGAGGGGCTCCCAAAACCCCGGAGCTTGAGGGGGCTTTGGGATTAAATTGGGTCATTTTTCACTTGTTTCTGCCTCCTCTTTCTTCCTTTTCCCAACCTTCTGTCGGATCCCTGATGGGGGGTGAGAAATTGGAGGCCACCATTGGCACTGGGAGCTGCGGGTGACTTTGGGAGGGCACCAGCAGCACTGTGGGGGCACCAGGCTCCAGAAAATCCCTTCTCCTTATTGACTCGGCACTGGAGTGAAGCAGGGCATGACCAGGAAAAGCCCAACCCGGATGCCTTTTTCTTGGCACCTGCACAGGGCCCTGCCAAACAGGTTCAGGAGGAATGCAGCTGCTAGGGGGGCTGAGAGCCCGCCAGGTACTTGTCACCAGCATGGTTGGGTCCTTGTCACCACCAAAGTCACCCCAGTGGGAACTCTGCCGGGTTGATCCATGCAGGCTGGAGTCCCCCTTTGGGGGCTGATCTGGTGTCCCCTCCCTGCGGGAAAATGGGGAGTGGGGGTGGCTGCTGCCCAGTGCCAGCAGGGCTGAGGTGCCGACACACATCACAGGGGGACAGTGACACCACAGGCTGGTATGTGGCAAGAAGGCAGCAGGGCAGGGCAGGCAGGGGAAGGTGTGCCTGCGGGCAGAGCTCCCGGCACCGCGCTCCCGGATGTGGGATGTGGGATGTGGCAGGTTTTGGGGCCACTGTCCCCACACTGCTCCTTTTGCTACTGCTTGTCCTGGCCACAGCCTGGGGCCATCCTTGCTGCTGTGGGGCTGCCAGGGCCATGTCAGGGCCCATCGCCACTGCCCTGGGGCTCACAGGGTGACACAAAGTGGAGTCCCCACCACCAGGAGATGGCACAGACTGGCAATCACAAAAGAGCCCACTGGTGCCTCAGTGCCTGGGCAGGTGGGACTTCTACAGCCAGTGCCAGGGCGGGGTCCCAGCAGTGCCAGTGATGGCAACACCACAGGGTGGCCTGGTGCGTGTCCCCTTTGCCCGATCCTTGTCCCCACAGTGGCCATCACGCTGGCACTGATGGGCTACCCCTCTGCACCCCAGGCAGCAGGGCAGGAGGGGATGGCAGAATTTCGGGAGGAAATAACAGGAAAAGGCCATTGGCGAGGCACAGCCCAGTACAGCACCCGAGCACTGGGTATTGACAGAGCCGGGATGATGGAGATTAGCGGAGAAAGGAGGACAGGAGGTGCAGGGAGTGACAGCGGTGTCACTGATGATGAGCTGTGCTGCTAACGCGTGGCTGTGGATGGCACATGGGCCGTGCCAGCACGTGGGGTGTGGTGAGGCTGGGGGGACAGGGGCCAGGCTGCCAGCGGGGTGCAGGTGAGTGGCTGGAGGAGCTTTGGGGCTTCCCGGGGAGGGGGGGGGGGCGCAGCCCAGGACCCCCATTGGGGCGTCTCCCAGCTGGGGCACGCGGCGGTGCTGGGGGTCGCCGGGAGGATCTGAGACCTGGCGGGTGCGGGAAGCCCTGGTGCCGGTCTGTGCCGTGCCGGGGGTGGCCCGGTGCCGGTCTGTGCCGTGTCAGGAGTGCCCCCGTGCCGGTCTGTGCCGTGCCGGGGGTGCCCTAGTGCTGGAGGGTCTCTCGGTGCCGTGGCCCGGTGCCGTGGTGCCGGTGTCGCTGTCACTGCGGTGCGGTGCCGGGGCTGGTGCCCGTGTGCCCGTGCCGGTGTCGCTGTCACTGCGGTGCCGCTCCAGGTGCGGTGCGGTGCCGGTGCGGTGCCGGTGCATTCCTCCCCCTAGGGGTCGGTGTGCCGCGGCGCGGGAGGCGGTGCGGGGGCCGGCTCGCTCCTGCGCACGGCCCGGGACGGCCGGGGCTCGGCGGCGGCGGCGGCGGCGGTGGGAGCGGGCACCGCCGCGGGCCGGTGAGTGCGGGCAGCGGGGGGCGGCGGGGCCCGGCCCGGGGGGGATGCGGCCGCGGACAGCGGTGGGGAAGGGGCGGCCGAGCCCGGCCGGGGGGCTCCTCCTTTTCCACCCGGCGGGGGCCGGTCTGAGCTGCCGGGATGGGGAGGGGAATGCCGTGCCCTGCAGTGCTCCGGTGAGTCCCCGCGGTGTCACCTCCCGTTTGCCGAGGCTGCCTCTGCCCTCGGTACTGGGGTCCCTGCGACCTGACACCAGTACCCAGCCCTCCTCCCTGTGTCAGCAGGGTGTCCCTGTGTCCCCCAGGGATGCCCCTGTAGCCTCAAATGGCTCTGTGGCCCCAGGACACTCCTGTGTCCCCCGGTGCCCCCAAACATGCCCTCGTGTCCCGCTATGACCCTGTACCCCCAAGGGTGTCCCTGTGTCCCCATCTGGACAAGTTGCCTCCAAAAAAACCTCCACGTGTGCCCCCATCTGCCCTTCCAAGGTCTGATCCTCCATGCAGGGTGACTTTCAGGAGAGCTCATGTCCCCCCCCACCTTCTCTGTGGGGCTGGGGGGCACGTCCAGGAGCCCCATGAGCTGTCCTGATACTCTGGGCATCTCCAGCCCTGGCTGGAGAGGGGAGGGAGGGTGCCAGGCTGGCAGTGCCATGGCTGGGGTGGGTGCTGGGGGCAGCCCTAGGGTGGGTGCTGGCTGGGACAGCTGCTGGGGGAAGCCTCGGGGAAGGGATGTCCTACATCAGGAACATGATCCTGTGCTCCCGGAGAGCACCCCTCAGGACAGGACAGGGTGGGTGCCCAGGGGTGTGTCCCCAGGAGCATCAGGCAGGTCTGACCCCATCCTCATGTCCCTGCAACCCTCTTGCCTCACTGGTCACCACAGCTGGGTGGGGATGCGGCACCCCGAAGGGACGGCACCCAGTTTTGGGGGGACACGTGTGCTCCAAGACAGCTGCGTAGGGACGCGTTTGTCTGCCCGGCAGGGAAGGGGTTAACGCCGGGAGGGTTTTGGGGTGCCGGGGTGTCCCCAGTTGGGTACACCCAGGCTGCTGCTCGCACGGGTGACCTCACGCCACTGCCATGGCAACGGCTCGTGAAGTCACCGGGAGCGGGGCGGCTGCCTCCAGCGCGGGGTGCTGGGATGGGAGCGTGGGAGGCAGCGCCGCGTCCCCCCCGCTCCGCTCCCCGCGGCCCCCCACAATGAGCCGTGTCCCCGCCAGCGCCGAAGCCTCCGCCTGACCCCCGTGCTGCCCGCCGTGCCCGTGTCACCCTGCCCGTGTCACCCTGCCCGTGTCACCATGCTCGTCAAGGAGTACCGCATCTGCATGCCGCTCACCACCGAGGAGGTGAGCGCGGGGCAGCGGGGCCGCGGCGGGCGGGAACGGCGAGTCCCGCGGGCGTCAGGGATGGAGGGGTTGTGGGCGGGGGTCTCATACTCAGAGCAGCGCCAGGGGATCTGTTCCTGCCCTGAGAGGGACGCGGTGACCCCCTCGCTGTCTCCTCGTGGCACGGCTTGTGGCAGGGACCGGGGTGCGCTGTGCGAGGGCTGAGCCGTGCTTTGGGGTGCAGGTGGGGGGACATCCTGTCCCTGGGCACGGCGACCTCGGGGCTCAGAGCCCGATGGCAGCACCGGGGCACAGCGGGACTGGGGGATGGACCAGCAGGCAAAGGGCACCCGGGGTTTGGATGCCCATGGCACGACAGGGACCGTAAGCTCCATCCCTGCTCCGTCAGGGAGCCTGAATGCCATCGGCAAACAGGGCTGACAGCTGGCAGAGCCCTGGGCAAAGGTCTCTCGTGAGCACCTGGTGCCCACGGGGCCGTTTTGGGGAACGGGGACCTACAGTGGTGCCCACCCTGGGCAGTGCCATCCCTCTCTGGTGGCACCTGGGGAAGCTTTTCATTGAGGCAGAATGGGGTGGAAAAATCTTCCTGGCCATTGTGCTGGTGGACAGGATCTTCAGCAGAACAATCAAATCCTTATTGCACAGCTGCATCACCAACTACACACACCCTTATGGTTATATCTGACATAGACACATCCATGTATATCATATAGACACACATTTTTCCCTGGCTCCCGGGAAAACCTCCAGGCATTCTGCAAGGCACTGGGAAAGCACAGGGAGAGCAGGATCTAGCCCTTGCCTGGGAGTTGGGACAGCCTAGGGACACGGGAGGTCATACAGGGTGCCCCAGGAACCCCCTACCCGCTGCATGGCTCAGGGCGTGGCACTCCGTGCTCCGTGCCTCAGTTTCCCCTCTCGGCAGCGTGGCTCAGCCCCCGGGCGGTGCCGGGCGGTCACCGGGGCCGGTGGCACTGAGGGCGGGCGCTGTGGTTGCAGTACCGCGTGGGGCAGCTCTACACCATCAGCAAGCACAGCCACCAGGAGAGCGAGAAGGGCGAGGGCGTGGAGGTGGTGAAGAACGAGCCCCACGAGGACCCCGTGCACGGCCCCGGCCAGTTCACTGAGAAGCGTGTCCACCTCTCCAGGTGAGCCTGTGGCTCCGGTGACGAGTGCTGGGTGGGCACTGCAGTGGGGGGCATGGGCAGGATCGGGGTGGCCCCAGCTCTTCCTCCAAAATTCCTGGGGAACCTCCTTCCTGTGTCCTAGACACACTGCAGCGTGGCTGATTCCGAGAGTTACCCCCATCATTTCCCAGGCTGTCTCCACCATTTTCCGGGGGTGCCCCCATCTCCTGGGGTGCACTGATCTTGGGGGGCTGCACCCATTTCCCAGGCACCCACCCATTTTCAAGGGCTGTGTGTGTGTCTCCCAGTGGGGTCCCCAAGTCCTGGGGTGCACCCATCTTTGAGGTCTGTATCCAATTTTGGAAGCTGCCCTTATCTCTCAGGGTGTACCCATTCTCCTGGGGTGCTCTGATCTTGGGGTGCTGCACCCATCTCCTGGGGAGTGGTCTTCAGGGGCTGCACCCATCTTAGGGAGCTCTGTCCCAGGGTGCAGCCATCCTAGGGGTTCACTGGGGGGATCTTGGGGGTCTGCACTGATCTGGGGGGTGCCCTCTTCTCATGGGCTGCACCCATCTCAGAACATGCCCCCACCTCACAGGGGGGCACCCACCCCTCTCTGGTGGGCACCCACCTCCGGGTGCCGCTGGGTGTCTGATCGGGGGGCTTGGCAATGCCCTGGCCCTGGGGGTGTCACCATTGGCCCCCAGCACCACTGTCCCCACGTCCCCTCAACTGCCTGTGGACACGGGCTGCTCCCCATCAGGAGCTGCTGGTGTGAGACAGGTTATTTTTAGCTGCAGCACTCACGATTCCCCTCTCGCCTGAAATTTATTTATAACGCCTGAAAATTAATCAAAACCCACCTCCAACTCCCCAGAAGGCCCGATCCTGCCGGGGTGCTGGGAGGGAACAGGAGCACCCGGGGGGCTCGGCCCTGGGGAGGTGGAGGGGTCCTGGGGGAGTGGCAAGGGTCCAGGATGGAGGGTGGGTGTCTCCTGGGGAGGGGGTCAGGGTGTCTGGGGAGGAGTGGGGAGCCTGAGGAGAGGATGGGGGCACTGGGGAGGAGATGAGGAGTTGGCCCAGATCCCTGGGGGGTCCTGGTGTACAGATGAAGGTTCTGGGAAGGTGGCAGGGGGGTCTGGTGGAGGAATGCTGGGGCACTGGGGAGGGTCCTGGGGAAGTGATGGGGTTGCCGAGGGTGTTGTGAGGTGCAGGTGATGATCTGGGGGTGCAAATGAGGGTCGTGGGAGGGTAACAGAGCTCCTTGGGGTGTTCTGAGGTGGAGGTGAGGGTCCCTGAGGCATCCTGGAGTGGAGGTGAGGGTGTGTGGTGGGGAGCTGGGGCAGGGGTGAGGGTCCTGGGGATGACAAGGGTCACTGGGGATGTCCTGAGGTGCACCATGTTGGAGTGCAGATGCAGGTACTGGGGAGGTGGCAGTGGCTCCTGGGAGAGGGGCTGGGATGTGGATAAGATGCAGATGGGTCCCGAGGTGCCTGGGGGCATCCTGGGGTGGAGGTGAGGGTCCTAGGTAGCAGGTAGGGTTCCTGGGGTGGGAATGGGGGTCCCAGAGCCAGGCTGTGTTTGGCAGTGCAGAATTGGGTGGCACCAGCCATGTCCTGTCCTGAGGGGATCCCCTGACACGTTCCCCACAGCAAACTGCCAAGCTGGGCACGGGCAGTGACCCCTCGCATCTTCTACATCACCGAGAAGGCCTGGAACTACTACCCCTACACCATCACGGGTGAGCCCCGGGCAGGGCGTGGGACGGGCACCCCCGGGCACCACGTCCCTGCCCAGTGCGGGGGGGCTGCAGGAGCTGTCCCTGGTCTCACTGCTCCCTCTCTCCCCTGTGATATCACCCGGTGATGCCACCCTGTGATGCTGATGTGCCGTGGTGTCCCTGCAGAGTACACGGTAAGGACGTGGCATGGGATGACCCGTCCCCTTCCCCAGCAGCTGGCTGGAGAGGGGGCTCGGGGGGGCATTTTTGGGGGTGGGTATCCTTTGGGGCAAGCATCCTTTAGGGGTGGGTATCCCTCAGGGTGGATGTCACCATGGTGGGTGGCCCTTGGGTGGGTGTCCTTAGGGCTGGGCACCCCTCAGGATGAGTGTCCCCTGGCTCTTNGGTATCCCTCAGGGTGGATGTCACCATGGTGGGTGGCCCTTGGGTGGGTGTCCTTAGGGCTGGGCACCCCTCAGGATGAGTGTCCCCTGGGTCTTGGGTTTCCTTGGGAGTCCCCTGGAGAGGGTGTCCTTTGAGGATGATCATCTTTGGAGGTGGTTGTCCCTCAGGGCTGGGTGACCTTTGGCTGGGTGTCCCTCAGGATCAGTGTCCCTGGACTGCACATCTTTTGGGGATGGGCATCCTTGGGGGTGGGGTGTCCCTCGGGGTGGGTGTCCCTCAGGGTGGGCATGCCTGGGAGTGGTGTCCCTCAGGGACCAGCTGACAGCCACTCCCTGCAGTGCTCCTTCCTGCCCAAGTTCTCCATCTACATCGAGACCAAGTACGAGGACAACTGCGGGGACAGTGAGAATGTGAGTGTGCACCCCAGCTGAGAGCTGGCAAACTCATCACTTCATGACTCGCTGTCCGTGTCACTCACCCTCTCCCCCCTCCCCAGATCTTCCACAGTGACAAAATCCTGGGCGACCACGAGGTCTCTTTCCTGGACATTGCCTTTGACGAGATTCCTGAGCGCTACTACCGCAGCCTGGAGGTACCATGGCTGGGGACAAGACCACCCCCTCATGGCCTCAGCCTCCCCTGAGGCCACCCCCTTGTCTCCTGTCCCGAGGGGGGACTCATGACCCTGATCTTCCCCATCCCCCCAGGACCCCCGTTTCTTCAGCTCGGCCAAAACAGGCCGGGGGCCGCTGCGGGAGGGCTGGCGCCAGCACACCAAGCCCATCATGTGCTCCTACAAACTGGTGAGCGTCAAGTTCGAGGTGTGGGGGCTGCAGACACGAGTGGAGCAGTTCGTGCACAAGGTGAGGGAGGCCCAAGGGGGGTTGGGGGGCACTGGGGGGGCCGTGACAGGGTGCTGACCCCCGTGGTGTTGCAGGTGATCCGGGACATCCTGCTCATCGGGCACCGGCAGGCTTTCGCCTGGGTGGACGAGTGGTGCGGTGAGTCCGTGGAGTCACCCCGGTGCTGTGGGGAGGGGGACACACAGTGCCCACGGAGGGAGGGGGCTGCAGGTTTAACTGCTGATGCCACTGATCCCACCACAGCTCCTGCTCTTCCTCTGCCTGCACTGCTGCCGGCTCTGCCTGCACTGCTCTGCCTGTGCTGCCTGCTCTGCCTGCACTGGTGCCCGCTCTGCCTGTGCTGCCCGCTCTGCCTGTGCTGCCTGCTCACCTGGTCCTGCACCCCCGCATGCTGCACGCTCCCCTGCACCCCTCGAGAGGATGGGGAGAGGGGTCCCAGCACCCTGCCTGTGCTGCCTGCACCCCCATTCTGGCAGGGACACGCACTGCAGGCGGCTGCCACGTGCGGGCACGGGGACAGGGGCCCCGGGTTTGGTGACAGCTGGCGGCGGGTGCCAGGTCGTCCCGGTGAGCGGCTCTCTGCCTTCCAGACATGTCCCTGGAAGAGGTCCGGGCCTTCGAGACTCAGATGCAAGTGGCCACAAACCAAAAGCTGGGGAGCCAGCACCCCTAAGCCCCTCTGCCTGCCGGGGATGGACACCCCGGATCCCGCCTTGCTGTCTGGGGTGGGTGCAGGCAGGGGGGCTCGCGCCCCCCCTGCACCCCGCGGCGGAGTGTCCCCCCTCCCAGCTGCCCTCCCCGCGCATCCTCTGCCTGCGCTGCCTGCGCTGCCTGTCCATCCCTTCCCCTCTGCTAGCTGGGCTGGCGCTGGAGTTGGGGAGCTGGCTGTGCTGCCCAGCATCCCCTTCCCTGCCCGTCTCCCTGTCTCCAGTCCCTGTCCCCTTCCTGTCCCCCAGCTCGGTGGGGAGCCGGGGCGCGGGGCGCAGGCCGCCCCGGGATGAGGGGGCGCCGGACGCGGCCGTGCCGAGCGGCCCCAAGCCCGGCTGTGCTCGGCAGGGATGACGATGGAGGAGGTGCGGCGCTACGAGCAGGAGACGCAGGAGGCCACCAACGAGCTCATCGGCCTGGTGGCACCGGCCATCTCGGTCAGCGAGGTGGGGCAGCCCACGGCCACGCACTCGGCCCCTGCCAGCGCCCCCTCCACGCCCCTCAGCGACGAGGCCCCCGAGTTCCTGGCTCCCCCCAAGGCTCGCCCGCGGAAGAAGTCGGCGCCGGAGACCCTGACGCTGCCCGCGCTGCGGGAACGCGCTGGCGCCGAATGACGCCGGCAGGGCCGCTCGGTGCTGGACTGTGCCAGCTCTGCCGCCCACCCCGGCCCCGCCGACAGGCGCAGAGCCCAGGGAGGGACCCGGAGCCGCCGTCAGGGCGCTGGCAGCCCTGCGGTGTGCTGGCCTCCCTGAGCTATCGTGGGTGCCCACACGAGTCAGTGCCACCACTGCCATGCCAAACCCGCTGGCTGCACCAGGAGGGGACCCAGGCCAGGGCGGGTCCCCGGATGCCGCGGGAGCTGCTTCCCTCGACTCCACCCGTTCCGGTGTCCGCAAGGGCCACCGAGGCTGGCGAGCAGTGGGGAGGTGCCAGCTGGTGCCCACTTGCCGCGGCCGGTGCCAGGCTGGAGCAGTGCCCTGCAGGGTAGGCACCAGCGTGGGGGCACAGTGAGGGTGACAGTGACAGCCAAGCGCCGGGCTGGGGCTCCCCACCGGACCCCAAGGAGCTGCACAGCCCCGTGCACGGCTGGTCCCGCAGTCGGGGTCCCCTTCGCTGTCCCTCCAGAGGCCGTGGCTGCTCCAAAGGGGCTGGGGTGGGCTCAGCCCCTTGTTTTCTTTAGGAAAACAAAGGCCTTTTTGGAAATAAAGCTCGAGACACGGCAGCTGGTTGCTGGTAGTGATTTATTTGGTGCTGTGGAAGGGTGCTATGCCTGTGCTGGGGTGCTGTGCCTGTGCTGGGGTGCTGCATCCTCCAGGCCTGCATGTGTGTAGTGAGGGATTTCTGGATCGTTGATCCCAGGATGCGGAGATGAGGCTCTGGAAGGCAGGAATCAGCCCAGCCCTGGGGCAATGCCCCCAGCCACAGCAGCAGCACTGGGCTCTCCTCCCTGCCACCCATCATCATCCTCCAGCTCCTCGGCCCCCGGCAGAGCCTCTGCTCCCAGCAGGGCGATGTAGTGGGAGCTGCAGTAGACGGGCGGTTTGTTGGGGCTCGAGTAGACCTGCTCAGGCCGCAGGGAGGCAAAGGGGTTGCTGGCATAGCCCACAATGTGTGTCTCGAGCTCCACAAGGATCTGCAGAGAGGCCTTGAGCTCCTGCTCACTGCCAGAAGAGAGAAAGACACCGTCAGTGGGTGTTTGTGCCGGCTCGCCAGGGCGCTGGGGCTGTGCTCACCTGTACACGGTGAAGAGCACGGGCAGGCGATAGTCCCGCAGCAGCAGCAGGGTGGGCAGCCAGCCCGCCAGCAGGTCTGGGCAGGCATGGAAACCTGTGGGGACACAGCCGTGAGGGCTCCACCTCCTTCCCATCCCACCCTGGCCCCGGGGAAAGCCGGCTCCAACTGCATCCACTCTGTGCTGGACACTCCAGAGTATGCAGACAGTTTGGAGCCCTCAGCAAGGTGGGGTCTGGCTCCCCACCAGCACCCCAAACTCTGGGTATTGGGCTAAGCCACAGCACCGACACCTGAAGGGAAGGATCCGTTTCACCTGCAAGTGGGTAGCACAGGCAGGACAGAGTGACTGGTAGGGAGACAAGGCAGCCATGTCCCAGGGGGTACCCCCATCTGCCCGCTGTGCCTTGGTGCAAAGCCCTGGGCATGACCCAGGCCACCTTCAGGCTCAGCCCCAGGTGCTGCCAGGGTGCTCAGGGCATACCTTGACCCCGTGTGCCCTGTGGATGTCCCCATCCCAGCAGTGGGGTGTGAGGGTCTGACTCCTTCACGGCGCAGGCACTTACCTGGGTGAAAGCCCACCACCAGGTCAGGGCGGGCGGCCAGCTTGGTCTCCACGTGGCTTTCCCAGAAGTCGTGGTAGAGCCCCTTGTAGCTGCTGAGATAGACACTTCCCCGGGGCGCCAGCGTGGTCAGAGGTGGCCTCATGATGGGTCCGTCCACCACGTCCACCCCCACCATGACCATCTCCATGCCCTGGTGCCCCGGGAACATCCGTGTCAGCTCATCGTAGTCCGTCAGGCGCGTGTTGAGGGTCTCCACATGGGAAGCCCCCACCACGTGCACGGTGAGGGGCCTGGTGAGGGGGTCGATGCCGAAAAGCCGCAGTCCCAGGCCGATGGTGAGCGGCCGTGAGTGGAAGTCGGTGACCAGGCGCCGGATGGATTCCCGCAGCTCCGAGTCTTCCGGCCGGGGCTTCCCGGCGTTGGCCCAGAGCAGAGTCATGTACCGCCCGGCCACGATGGCACCCAGCTTCTCCTCCAGCTGTTCCTGCATGGAGAACCAGTCCTCCCAGCCCTTCACATCCCGGGCAGCTTTTGTCCAGGTGTCTGTGGGAAATGGGATGTCTCCTGGGGGGTAAGGAGGAGGTTGGAGGGTACAGTGGTGGTGCCACAGCTCAAGCTGCCCATCCCACCTGTGCTGTGGGAGTGGGGCTGGAGAAGGGACACTATATCCCACCGCGGCACCTGTGCAGCCCAGCATGGGGGTCAGGCAGGCCCGAGGGGACACATGCCCCACCTGTGAAGATGAGCCACTCCACCAGCCGGTCCAGGGCCACCAACTTCAGCTTCTTGCAGAACTTCTTGTGCATGGGCCAGTTGGCACGCTGGCACGCCACGCCGCAGTAGTACACATTTTGGCACCTGGGCAGACAGGCAGCATGCCCAGCCATGGGGAGGGGGGCACAATCCAGCCCACCGAGCCTGGCTCCCTGCCACCCCCTCTCAGGGCTGTGTCCCTGTTCTGGGGGTGCCCTGTGGCTGGAGGTGGGCACGGGGGTCACACACCCCTCACTTCACCCCAGCCACCAGGCTGGAAGTGAGGGATGGATCCATCCCTGTACCGTCAGACCATCTCCCCACCATACCTCTTGCAACGCCGGAGGCTTTTGGGGTCTGGGAGGGCATCAGGGAGCTTCTTGCACTCAACACAAAACTTGAAGGTGTCCTCCATCTTCTGGAACATGTCAAAATACGTCCGAATGCCAAAATCGCTGCCGCTCTTCCTCCCGTCCATGGCAGACCTGCAGATGTTAGAGAGTGAGCAGAATCCAGCCCACTGCCACAATGGTGGGGCTGATGTCCTCTCTCTCAGCCTGCCAAGGTTTTTAGCTCCAGCCAGGAGCATCCTGGCCTGGGTGGGGACAGGGAGCCAGGCACTCTGGAGGGGTCCACACAGGAGCCCATCAGAGCTTCCCGTGGGCTGAGCTGGGAGGGTGGGATGAGCCATGGGGGGTGCTCCAGCTGCTGGGGGACACACGGGATGCTCTTTCGTGTGTCCCCCACACGAGGGTGGGGAATAGGCACCTGTGGGTGCTCACTCACTTGTAGTCCTCGTAGCTCTTCATGTTGAGCTTCTGCAGGATGACGTGGGACAGCCCCGGCACGTTGCGGTCCATGGCCTGGAAGCCCAGCGAGTCCACGTCTGGTGCCCTCGCCGCTGGCTCCTCCGGGGCCTTCTTGGAGCGGCAGGTTTTAGGGGCAGCGCCTGCGTTTGGCTGGGCCGTGGTGGCTGCAGGAGAGAGGGATGCGGGCGAGGAGGCCGGTCCGGGGGTCCCCGGGTGCTGCCGGGGTCCCCCGCGCCGCCCGCCACCCCCACGGCGCCTCCCGCCCGCCATCCCGCTCCTGTGCCGGTAGTGGAGGGAGATCGCGGGCAGTCCCGGCGCCCGTCCCGTCCCGTCTTGCTGCTGGGCTCAAATGTCAGGCCCCGGGAGCCGGCGGTGCAGACGGCCGTGGCCCCTCGGAATCGGATAGCGGAGCTATTCTGGGCATCCCCTCCCCGGGAACGGGCCAACCCGCTCCGGGGGTCCGGCTCCCGCCCCAAAAGCCGCGCTGGTGGTAGTGGGGTGCCCCAAAACCCTATAGCGTCCCACACTGCAAATCTGCGGGGAGCTCGGGGGGCTGCCCAAGCCCCTGCGACCCCTCTGTCACCACAGGGACACAAAGTCACCGCCCCAGCTCCCCGACATAGGGTCCCCACTCCAGCCCCGCCTGCGGGGACCCCTTTTCCACCCCCTCAGGTCCCCAGCGGGGTGTGAGGGAGCGCCTGGGTGGGCACCACGGCCTGTGCCAGCCGGGGCGGAGGCCAGCAGTGGGCTCTGGCAGCAGCCAGGCACACCAAGCTGCAGAGGGGGACATGGTGGCCGTACAGCACCGCCAGGGGACACGGGAGGACCCCCGCCCCACCGGGGGCTGCTGAGGGCTGCCCAAACCCATCATGGCGGCGGCCGCGGCCTCACGGGCACGCCCCCAGCACGCGGGGCTGGGCCGGGGTCCCGCGAGGTTTCGGGGGCCTGCGGGAGCGGCCGCGTCGCTGTGGTGACGGGACGCGAGCCCTCCGCCGAGTCGAGGAAGTTGCAGGTTCGAGCCCCGGCGCCGCACGGTGCCCCGGAGCGCTCCCGGTGAGGGGCTGCAGGATCCCCCCCGGGGCGGGAGGGCCTCCAGAACTGTCGGTGAGGGGCTACAGAACCATTCGGGAGAGGAGAGCTTCCAGGCCCGTGGCTGAGGGGCTGCAGGAGCCCTGGGGTCAGCAGAGCACCTAGGCCGGTGGGTCAGGGGCTGTAGGTGCACTCCAGGTCGGGAAGACCCCCGTGACCGTCAGTGAGGGGCTGCAGAACCATTCTGGGGCAGGAGAACCTCCAGGTCCGTGGGTGAGGGGCTGCTGCAGACCCTCGGGTTGGGAAGACCCCCGGCACCATCGGTGAAGGGCTGCAGGACCACACCAGAGTGAGAGGAGCCCCGAGCCCATCAATGCTGCCCTGAGGGGGCTGCCAGGCCCTGGGGATGGGAGCCGAGGGGGCCGTGGGGTCCCTGGGGAGCCCTGAGGGAATCCTGAGGGATTTACGAACCTGAGGAGCAGATGGAGGCAGGTCCCCATGGCATTTGGGAACCATGAGGGGACGGGCTGGTGGCTGCCCGCCTTTGACCGATGGTCCCACCATTAACTTAAAAAGGGAGTAAAAGAGAGCCAGGGATGTACTGGGAGCTGAGAGAGCAGCCTGGCACAACAAACCTTTCCTGGGAGCTGCAGCTGGGTGAAGCTTACAGAGATGGATAATTTTCACATTACATTTTTCCCAGTCCTCCCCCTGCACCTCGTGAGAGATTCGTCACTGCCAAAGCCCTGTGCTTTCAATGGTGTTTTGACAGCCAAGCCCTGAATAGCGCTTGCAACCAGCACTGCTGTGTCCTGCAGAGGTATCTGGGAGAGGAATGGAGCAGTTTCATGTTTCTTTCCTCATTCTTTCTCCTGCAGAGCCATGGAGGTCCCTGCGGGGATGACTGCTGGGAAGGAGCCCGCTGCCGCAGCTCTTCACAGTGTGTCACAGCCAGTACCAGTACATATCACAGTCGTGAAGGCACAGGGCCTGGTAAAGTTCTGAAAATATCTCTACTAATTTAATAAACAAGGGCAGCGCGATTCTGTGTGCACAGGGATCCCCTGTGAGGGCAGGTGGGGGGTGACAAGGCTGAAGGAAGGAGTGGTGGGAGTATCAGAGGTTAAACAATGCCACACTGAGGCTTCCTTCTCCCTGCTGAGTTCACACAGAGGAAAAAGCTTGTGAGGCACATAAATTGGGGAACACACCTCCCTAGCAGCAGGCCAGAGATACTGGGGTGAAATGTACCTTTCTGCCTCCTCTAACTGTATGGAAATGGCAGGTTCTTTAAGTAGAACACAGCAAAAATATGATCAGTGAGACAAAAACCTGTGAAAGGACACATTGGGTGTAAAGCCAGATTTTCATCCCAGCTCCAGCTGTTTAAATCATATTGAAAGCAATAGGGTGGCTCTGGTTTTAAAAAGGCAGTGAATCCAGTTCAAGGCTATGAGCTGGTGCCAATCAAACCACCACTGCTGTGATTTCCATGTGATGCACCCAGCTGTCCTTAAAGTCTTCCAGAGGAACTGGCATTTGGGAGGGAATGTGGAGAAGAAGCTCAGCTCCTGCTGCAAGCAGAAAAAATGCAAATCCCCGCTTCTGCTCCAGCAGCAGACAGAAAAAGCAATCCAAAAGCACCTGCTTGAGGCTTTCACATTGTACTATTGAAGTGCCTCTTACACTGATGGATTCAGCAAACAGCAGCATAGGTGAGGTATGAGGTGAGAGGAGGATAAACAGTGCTGGGAAGAAAAGACTCCTGGATTGATTGCATCTGGAATGTTGCTTTGTAGTTCTGATTGCTCCACCGTGAGAAAGGGCTGTACAAAAGGGAGGAGGGGTTACAAAAGGGCAATAATCACAGCAACAATATGAAAAAAAATCCGGCTGTAAGAATGTGGAATCCACTTCTAGCTATAAGAGTGGAATCTGCTTAATTAGAGGCAATGTAGAGAAGGATGAGAGAGGAGTCTTGGGTAATTAATGGTACAGGGAAAGGTTAATTGGATTCTTCTGTTTAGCCATTCATAGGATGTATGCTCAAGGAGACAGTGAGAAGGGCTGAAAATTAAAACCAAGTGAAAGAGATCTCTTTTTGTGTAAGAAGCAGCATGGAACTAATTACCCCAGTGACAGGGAGAAAGGGAGCTGAGGGCGGGTTGGACATCCCTGTGGCTCAGCACTCAGGGAAAGCTGGGTTTGGGTACAATGGGCCTTGTGTTCAGCCACTTCTCTGTGGATTGAGAGCTAAAGGGTGTTTCTGCTTCAGAGAGTCCTTTGGTACCTGCTGCCAGCATTTCCTCTGCTGTGGAGGTGCCTGATGCTGCCCGTGTGGGTCCCCACTGCCACGTGCTGTGCCCTCACTGTCCCTCTCCAGCCCTGTTTAAGCCCCTCTGTTTAGACATTTGAAATTCAAAGCAAAATCTGAATCTCCTCATCTCTGATTAAAGAAACTGGTATGAAGGTGGTGAAACAATAAATTGCAGAGCTCCCAAAGAGCTTGCTGGAGCCCTTCCTTTGATTTCACAGAATCGTGGAATCATTTCCGTTGGAAAAAGCTTCTAAGTCCAACCTTTAACCCAGCACTGCCAAGGACACCACTAAAGCATATACCCAAGTGCCACATGCACGTGTCTTTTGAGCACTTGCAGGGATGGGAACTCCCCCACTTCCCTGGGGAATCTGTGCCAGTGCCTGACCGTCCTTACAGTGAAGAAATTTTCCCTAATATCCAACCTAAACCTCCCCTGGCACAACTTGTTTTCTCTTGTCCATTTCAGGACATTCTGCACCACATGACATCCACAGGTGTCCTGTGAGCTCATCCCTGTAGCTCAGGAGCTGCTTTCTTAGGAGACAGCAAAGGTCTCAAGCTTCCTGGAAACACAAAAATATCAGCGAAGTATTTGGGGATGTTTTTTTTTTAGATCTGTCTTTCCTGAAGTGAAGCCTGAACCTCTCTATCTCCCTGTCAGAGCTCCTGATAATCTTTGGGGCATCACAACATGGTGAAACAGGAAATTTCCCTCCTAAAGACCAGGAATGGTGAGGTCTCAGTGGGGCCAAGCTCTGCTCCTCTTCCCCATTCCTGTGGTGGAACAGATCCCCACAAGTGAGCCCTGTCCTGGTCACTGACCCCAGCTGCTGCCAGAGGAACTCTGATCCTGGGATGCTGTCACTGAGCCAGCTTCTCACTGAGCTCTTTTTTTGACAGAAAACTCTCAAAAGCAAGGTGCTGGTTACACTGGTGCGTGTGGAGTACAACGGAGCAGTCCTGGGAGACTCCCCCAAGGCTGGTGTCCTGCCAGATGGGACAGCAGAATACGACTTCAGCACCAGCTTTGAGTACAGCCCTGATGGGCCCAACTCCTTGGATGTCCTTGTGCAGAAACCACTGCTCTGTAAGTGCCTGGTGCCAGGTCTCCCACCTTGGAGCTGGGTGCTGTTGCTGCAGGAGTCACTGGTTCAGGAATAGCACTTCAGCAGCAGGGGTGGGAGGCTCTCAGCACTTCTTGTCCATCTCTGCCAGCTGGAAGACTCCCCTTTCATGTTGGCCCGTGCTCCTTTGGCTTTGCTGTGCTTGTCAGCCTTGGGAGGTGAAGAGGAGCATGTGCCAGAGCTCACACTGACCCTCCCTGGTGCCTGACCTGCTGGTCCAAGGAATTCTGCCAGCTCCTCTCTTTTTATCTCCCTAGTGACAGTGCTAGAAGTGGTGCCAAAGGAGAAGAAAAAACCAGAGAGAATCACTCCTCTTGGCCAAGCTGTGGTGGACCTTCTACCTCTGCTGCAAGGTACAACACTGAATTTCACAGCCTCCATGACCACTCCTTGCTCCCTGGCACTTTCTGATCTCTGCTTATGGACCCCTGAGTACAATTTATCTCCTTTGAACAACGTGACCTTCATAGCTCTGCAAAATCTGACTCGGGGGGGAGAAAAGGTAGCTCAGCATTCAGAATCAGACTACCATTTTGTCTCATTTAAGGTGTCCCTGCCCATGGCAGGGGGCTGGAACAAGATGATCTTAGAAGTCCCTTCCAACCCAAATAATTCCATGACTTTGATTCTTTGCAGAGGGTCTCACTTGAGGCTGTTCTCATTCCTGTTTCTTCCCAGGATCGCGTTCACTGAAGGTCTTTGCTCCTTTGTATGCAGTGTCTGCCTCCCCATCAGAGATGCTTCACCCTGAGGCCACGGTATGTGGAATTTGGAACTGTTCCTTCCTTCATTCAGCTCTCTGCTGCTTTTTAATGGGAGAGAGAACATGACTCAGCTGCCTGGCTCATCACGGATGTGGTACAGCCCTATATGTTACAGGCTCAGAAGCCTTTCCCGCTCCCTCTGACGTGTGTCCCTGCTTCCCTCTGATAGGTGAGGTTGTGCTGGGAATTGTTAATGTGTGCAGCTACCCAATTGCTCTGCAAAAAATAACAAAGATGGAAAGCACAGTGCTGAAAACCCCCAAAAGGCAACGGCAGGGTCACCTGCCCAGCTTTATTAGCCTTCCTTTCTGCAGATAAAATGTCTGAGTCCATTATTGTACAAACTCTGACTGCCTTTCCTGCAAGGTCCTTATTCATTCAGCAGGTTGCAAAGTACCCAGTGACTAAAATGGGGAATGAAGTATGAGGCTGGGATAATGTGTCCAATTTTGCTCCTGAGCCTACCTGCAGCGAGCACCAGGAGCAAACTGGAGGGGTGGATATCCCATTAACAGCTCTGTGTTTAAGAGGAGTTCACAGTGAGCAAGCTGGGGGGGCACTCATTAGGGAGGATGGGTAATAAATGCTGACCAGCTGGTTTTCCCTCACACGCCATCCATCCAAGGCTGGGACAGGTAATTAAAGGCTGCACACAGAGCATAGAGATAGGGCAGAGGCAAAGCTGTGGCTCTCTGAATCACCAGGGGAAAAGCATCATTCTCCACCCTTGATGTTCTTTCTCTGTGACTCCTTTCATGAGACCCTGCCTCTTTTTCCACAGCTCATTTTGAGAGACCCTTGGGGCATGTGCCCTACCTCAGCCAGGCTGTGATTTAAACAAACAAATACCACAATTGAGCCAAATTGGTCCTGAAATTCCTTTCCTGTGCTGGGCTGTTTTCTTTTACATCGGAGATGAGGCACAAGATAACATTATATGTTCTGGCCTTGGGTTTCTGCTTGCTTCTCCCTAAGAGCAGGCAAGTTATAATTGTCTGTTTACTGGCTCAGCTTTATCTTTGTCTCACAGGGTGGCCTTGAAGTGACAGTAAGCACCAAAGAGCTCCTGCTCTCTGCCACGCAGTTCTCAAGTGGGAATCTTCTGAGCATCACGCTGGAGGCAGTTTATTCTGTCCCTGACGCCTTTACTGCCGACACCCAGCAAAACTGCATGGTCTGCTTGCAAATACCAGCAGCTGGCGAGGTGAGAATGGTCCAGACACAGTGACAGGGGGTTGGGCTGGGTTTGGGTTGCTCTCCCACCCCATGGAACAAGTGTCCAGGCACGTGGGGTGCACTGCTTCCGTGCTTGTGCACCAGCAGCCTTTGTTGGGAGGGCTTAGAGTCTCTGTGGTTGTGATGTGTTTCTTTAACACAAACAAAAGTCTGTTTGGAAAGATTTGGATTCAAACTGGCAGGGTTTTTTCCACGTGGCTCTTTATTTTTATTCCATTCTTTGTATGTGTGTGGTGGAGTGCATTTTCTAAGCCAGGCATCCTGTACTGTTGCTTTGCTTTGTTATCCCAGCTTGGAGCAGCTGGCTCTTGCTCCTGCTCCTGTTAGAAATGCAAATGCCTTGCTTCTCATATCTCTCTAGAAAGAATTCCCATTGCTCTTCAAGAATGGCATCCTGAAGGCTGATGGTAAAAATGAACCATTGCCCCGGCCCAAACACTGGCCCCTTGGCCCCATCCTGGCCCCTGATGCTCTGAACATACCCAACTCCTTCATTGTTGGTGGGCCCTATGAGGATGAGGATGGAGAGCTCACCAAAAGCGAGGTGAGGAAGGACTGGCAGGTTTGGAAGAGAACCAGGAGGGACTGAGAGACTTGATAAAAGCAGGAGGTGGGTGGTCAGTGTGCAGTGTCCAGCACAGAGGTGGTTCTCCTGGGACAGCAGATGTGCTGACTCACTGCTGGAGACATCCCAAGGGAGAATGTGGCAGGTCTGGTCCCAGAAAACACCCACACTGAGCTGCTGGGCTGGGAGCTGTGTTATCTCCCGTGAGGCAGGCACTTAACGCTGATGGTGTCTGCAGGAAAGGCTGTCGCCTCCCTGCGGGGCTGGCCTGGCCATGGGCACCTGGACACCTCTGTCTGACTCACATTCTCTCCCGGGGACACTGCTGAGGATGATGGAGGCTCTGGAGTTTGCTGTCCTGGCTTTGACTGCCCGCTGTTTGTCGCAGGACATGGAATTCAGGATCCAGGCAGAGAGCTCAAAGAGGATCGTGTGGGACACGGAAAGGCGCTGTTTCCTGGATGCTGCTTCAGTGGCCATGTGAGGGACCTGAGTGACCCACCCCAGAACATGCTCAGAATGGCCTGAGGCACCGAGCTGCAACATGCAGGTGCTCTTGGACCACTTAGAGGTCCAACTGTGGCTCTGCCTCACCTCCCATGGCTGCTGTGGCTGTCTCTTGGCCACAAGTGTTCACCTGAGCAAGGGCACAGCTCTTGAAGTGCCTTGAACTGCTGGCAGCAGCTTTGTTCTGCTGTGCTGGGAGAAGATGAATTGGCTGGAGCTGCTGTCTCCAGGCCACAAATGCTCTCTGCTGCTGCCAGCAGCTGGGGCTGGGGGCTGGTCCCTTCATAGTTTGAAGGAAGGGGCAGCAGTTATGGTGAGCAGACATGGAATAGAGTGGTGTGCACAGCTCTCCTCTGAGCTGCTAATTAAGTTTTACTGAATCCCAAATACATTCAAACCTTTCACTCCATGTGGGCACTCTTCATTTGCTTTTTTATTGGATAAGTGTTGCCTTTAGCAGCTCCAGATATGCTCAAGATCAGGATGAGTGTTCCATTTATCTTTGAATCCTGCTATTTTCTGGCCTCAGCTGCATCATGGCTGTGCATTTCACAGCCAAATTACTCCTTGTGTGGAAATACTCATTTCTATCTTATTTGATTTTTAAAATTCTTTTCCCTACACATCCATCCACCTGACTGCTGGTGTCAGAGTCACCAGCCACATTGAATGCAAGCTCATGATCCACTTGCTCTGTACAATTCAGGTTTTATACCAAAGTTAATCACATTCCTTCTTAGTTATTTTGAAGTAACTGGTGGAGAGAGAAAACCCAGTGTGTCACTCACAGTTGTTTTAAAGCTGGCTGTGCCATAAATGCACACGGCAGTGGGTAGAGGAGAAAACCCAGCCTGCCCCAAATCACAGTGTTCTCATGGCCTGAGGGTGTTTGCCGAGGGAATAGGGTGAAGCAAACCCAAGAGGAGCTGCGGGAGCACAGAGGAGGGTGGTGGGGCTCTCCAGCTGGGTTTCTGCATCTCCTCAGTGCATCCTGCATCTGCTTTGTGCCCAGCCTGAAGAAGCGCATTGCTCAGCACCGCCACTGGCCCGTGGAGCTCTGCAGGATGTCCGTGGCCTCAGCTGGCAAAGGGAAAACCAGCAAAATGGACAAGGTAAAAGTGGGGTCTGGCTTGTGGAGTAGCATTGCATTATCAGGCATTTTCCTCTTGAGGACTTTGTGATACCAAAATCAGCCTTGAAGCTGCCAAAGTGAGCCAGAGAGCAGGAAGCTTTGTGAAAAAACAGCTTTATAGGGCTGTTAAATAGATACAGACTCATATTTTTTCCTTACAGCTCTCACTGATTGTCTGTGGTAGCTTATTGGAAAGGGGACAGGGAGAGGGAGGCTTTTAAAATCACAGAATGGTTTGGGTTGGGAGGGACCCCAGACTCCATCTCTTTCCAACACCCTGCCACAGGCAGGGACACTTTCCACTAGACCAGGTTGCTCAGAGGCTTCTCCAGCCTGGCTTTGAAGAGAATTAAAAGTAATTCACTGAGCTGATCTTTGGCAAGTGGGGTTTTGGAACAGCTTGAAGAAGCTCATGCATTCTTTCTCAGGCTGAAGGTAAGTTATGCTTTTGCATCTAAACCAGGATGGTTTAACAGAGAAACGGCCCCTTGGAGAATAGTTCTGCTCCTGGCAGCTGGTTGTGTGAGAGCTCCTAATCTATCCCAGGGCAAAGCCATGAAAGTTGGTATAAATCCCTTTCAGCACTCACCAGTGCCAGGATTTTGCAGCTCTGGTGATGATCCTTCTAGCCAGGCCTCCCACACCTCCTAAGCCACTTGGTTTCTATCCAACCTGAGATGCACAGCTCTGGGTCACCTGGATTTCCAACCACTCAGCTGATAATCTTCCAGCTGTATCTCAACAAGACCATCCTGAGGAACAGCAGAGTGCAGGAATTAGAGAGAAAAGCTGCCCCACAGGAACTGGGATAAAATTAATATTCTACATATGGAATGACTCCAGTGTATTCATCCAGGTTGTCTCGGCTGTGTGCCAGTGACAGAACCATGGGCTCATCAGGTGCATCAGTGTGGCCTCCTCTTAATGAGATTGGTGACCTTGTTCCCTTAAGGAGAATAACAGCCTGTTCAGGATCTCAGTCCCTTGCTCTGTGTTTCCAGGGAGATGAGGACAAGCAGATTGCCTTCCATGGCGTGGCATATGTCAACATGATGCATTTGCTGTGCCCTGGGGTGAAGCAGATCCGAGGGGCCTTCCGTGTCTTTAACTACCAGGACAAAGAGGTGTTTCAGAAGGTGAGAGCAGCAGGCTCTGCTCCAGCTCTGCAGCTGGGCTTGCACTGAGGGGTTGGGAGCAGGGACAGTGGCCAGAGGGGTGTTTGGGAGCAGGCAGTGTGAATGGGGGTGTCTGGGAGCAGTCAGTGTGGATGGGGGTGTTTGGGAGGAGGGAGTGTGGACAAAAGGTGTTTGGGAGCAGGCAGTGTGGACAGTGAGATGTTTGGGAGTAGGCAGTGTGGATGGGGCTGTTTGGGAGCAGACAGTGTGGGCAGGGAGATGTTAGGGAGCAGGCAGGGTGGACAGTGAGATGTTTGGGAGCAGGCAGTGTGGATGGGGCTGTTTGGGAGCAGGCAGTGTGGGCAGGGAGATGTTTGGGAGCAGGCAGGGTGGAACAGTGCTAATTGGAGCCAGATCTGAACCTTGAGTGCCCTTCTGGTGATGGAGAAAAGTAGTGCTACAAGCTTTTTGGTGCAGATTTCTCCAAGGCAGGGGATTTCTGGCAGGGGTGAACAGGTCTGGGGGCTGAGAGAGGCTTTGAATCTCACCCACTCCCTCCTATGCAAGCATGCTCTACTCTCCCCAGTCTGGAACATGGGCAAGGAAACTGTGTTGCTGGGAAGAGCAAACAGTGGCTTTAAAAGGATTGCGTTACCCCCAGCAACCACCAAAAAAGCTGTCACTGGAGCTCTTTCAGCTCTAGCTCACCGAGGTTTATTTGTCTTTGCATTTTTCCCTCTCTGTTACTAAGAGTGACAGTTACATCTCCATTTTCCCACAGTCTATCCCTCCTGGAACAGACCTCAGCTTGTTTCAGGAGGGCAGATGTACAGCCTGCTTTTACCACCCATGTTCCCTGTGGGACTGTGGTCCAGGTGCAGGGGCTGGGTGAATTCCAGCCCTTCTCCTGCCTCCCTGCTCCCACTGGCTGCTGCAGAGCTGGGCTGGGCACGAGTGTGTCTGCTGGGCTCTGTTTCCCTGCCACGAATAACGACCCCTTGGCTTCATGGTGCTGCTTGTCCTGTGCCATTTAGGACTTAAGTGAAGTCCTTCTCATTCCACAGGTGCTTTGGGTTGCCTCTTGGTCTAAAGTTTCCCTACAGCTGCTCCATCCTCTCCCCAGGATCCCCATAACTCTTGCTAGCCCAATTCTTGTAACCAGGATGTGTGGGAGGGAACAGCCTGTCTAGGTGGTCAAACACTGTGTAAACACACAGTCTGACAAACCCGTTCCTTGCAATTCCCTGGCGTGTGTCAGGGAAGCTGCTCCACACCAGAAAACGAGCTGGGAGCCAAGAAATGCTCTCAGACAAGTAGGAACCCCCAAAAATGTGTGGAGCAGGCCTGGTGAGAGTACCAGATTCATCCAGCAGCCCTCATCACCAGGCAAGTCCATAGCTGTGAGGCAGGTCCAGGATCCCAGCAGGAATTCAGGATCATGGATCTGGGTTCCAGCATGTTCACCACATATCTCAGGCAAGGATCAAGGGTCAGTCCTCAGTGAAAACACAGCTCTGAGGGAAGATGGAGAGACCCCCACTGAGTCTCATAGTCTAACCTGAGGCTTCACAGCTACACAGGATCAGAGCTGGCCTGGAGCAGCAGCAGCTGAATTCTAGGAGGAGAGAATGAGGTTACAGAACCTCTTAATGCATTTAAGACTCTGACAATGTGTTTTGTGATGAGAGAGGTTAGGGCAAAGGAGTGGGGAAGCCTGCTTTGTCCCTTGATTCTCTCTGTTGCCTCTGTTTTTCAGACCAGATTTCAGCACAGCGTTTTCCAGGACCGCAGGTCACAGCTCAGTCCAGCCAAGGAAGGGCTTCAGACTTCTCCTGCTTCCAGAGCTGCTCCCAGTAAGGCTCTGAAGGAAGAGAAAGATTTCAGTGCAACGGTAAGGTCTAGGGAGGCACATGGCTGCTCTGCTTCTGTGTCACAGGACGTTGGGACGTGCAGAAACCAGGGATGGATGCTGTGTTGCCTCAGCCAACTGATAATCCCAGATCATAGAATCTCTTCAACATGAAGGGATCCACAAGGATCATTAGTCCAACTCCTGGCCATGCACAGACACCCCAGCAATCCCACCTTGTCCAAACACTCCTGGGGCTCTGGTAGCCTTGGGGTCCTGACAGTGCCCAACCACCCTCTGGGGGAAGACTCTTTCCCTGATTTGCAGCCTAATCCATCCCTGGCACAGCTCCAGCCATTCCCTCAGGTCCTGTCACTGGTAACAGAGAGCAGAGATTGGAGCTGCTCCTTGAAAGGAAGCTGCAGCTTTCCCTTATCTGAAATTGTAGGACGTGCTGCCTGAACAAATGTACCAGCTCACACCCTGAGCTTGCAAAGATTCGAGATTTATTGAGTCTGCAACAAGAGACATCTTTTCTTTTTCCTAATAGTTACTCAACCCATCCAAAATCCAGTTGTCAGATGGCAGTGGAGAATGAAAATGTCACAAATCTCAACCTTGAAAGATGGGTAATTATGTCCCTCCAAAGAAAACGAGAGACTGTAGAGCATCTCTCTGCTGGTGTCTCACACCTTTCACACAATTAAATTCCTCAAGAGTGAGTTGGACAAGGGATGTTTTACGTAGATGCTGTCCCAGAGTTCTTCCAGTGACGTCCACCTGGGGAGCAGACTGGCACTGGGCTAGGTCACTGTAAATTGTCAGGCTTTTTTTTAAATTATCCCTTCATATTTTGGCTTTTTCCGATGGAATGCACATTCATTCTGCAGGCAGATTGATTATCTGGGCTCTCTCCTCTTCCCTAGCCTGGTTTCTCAAGCTGGATTTTGCTGCTGTAACTCATTCCGAGGGTGGGTTATAAAACAAGCCGGATCTCTGCAGTTTGGAGATCTGTGGCTGTGTGCTCAGTGTTTCACTGTGCCAGCACTGGCTGCAGACAGCACGGCACAGGGAGCAATGTTTATCTCCACAGCAATACAGCGAGGCAGGAACATTCCTGGTGATGGAGATAAAGCTGGACAGGCCCTTGGTCCCCAAGCGGCTGCGGGAGGAGCTGGTCCGGCGGTGCGTAAGGATGGGCTGTGGGGCTGACAGCTCCTCTGCTGGGTGGAGAGAGGCTTGTACAGCAAACCCCCCTTGGAATACTCCAGAGAGAGGGGCTGAGACAAAGCCCACAGGAATCGGGGGAGGATTTGGCCAGCCTGCTTTAGACATGGCATCTGGTGTGTTGGGAAAGCACTTGTTCATCCCAGCTGGCATCTCTCTGCCATTCCTCTCAAAACAAGAGACACCAGAGCAGCACAACAGTGTCTGTGTTCCTGTCTGGGCTTTGTTTCCCTCTAATCCCCATGTGCTTGCCTCTTGCATGTGATGTTCAGTGGCTTGGTCAGTTCTGGCCACCAGTGTGGACTGCCCTGGGTAGTGCTGCTGTTGCTTCACCAGAGCATTCTCTCATTTTTAGCTTTCCAGAAGTTTTCTCACAATGAAATCCATTCCTTAGCTTTTATGTTAGTTTTCATGTCATTCTGCTGCAGAGTTGCTCTTTCATCTCTGCTGCTTTGAGACTGCCAGTTCCTGTCCAGTGGCAGCCCTGCTGTGTTATGGGTTAGAAAGGCATAAAACATCTAGTTTATGGAATAAAAAAAAAAAAAAAA